>BGPR01001517.1:0-41088 GCA_013235015.1 Araneus ventricosus
TGATGCTTCATTCAGTTACGTATTGCAGAAAGGAGCGCTCGTGCCTTTATCTGAGATCCACTGCACGGATTTTCTGCCTGCGAACTGAAAAAATGGTTCGAGTTTCCGCTGATCTTCACGAGGCTGCTGTCTAAGCGTGCGAAAGCAAAGCTGGGTTCCCAGAGGATAAGCTGAAAACATCGCATCGAGGACTTTCCGGGAACAATGGGCCGACAGGAGAACTGCGATTTCGCTTTTCGGGCGATTTTCTCGTCCGCTGAAAACATACAATTGTCAGAAGCAACGGTAAAGAACAATCACAACTGATGATTATAGGATCAGCAATAATGCAGATTTGGGGTGCATTCCGATTTCTGGCATAGGTCCACAGTACGGCGCGTTTCGCGCTAGTCTTCACAAGAAAATCTAGTGCGACTGCGGATTTGGCTGATGGGGTTCAAAAATTTGATGCAGATTTACAATTTCGATGTTAAAACCACGTAGCAAATTTCATCTATAGTATTTCTGTTTTTGAGTTACCGCATTCGAACACCGAGGAACACACAGACCGGCAGAGAGTCGATAATTCGAAGGATTCGATCCGAAATTGGATACATTGACAAAGCTGGTGGATTGAGAAATCTCTTTCATCTGGCTCCTGGTGTTCCTGCAAAGACCGCGAGCTAAATTTCACACTTCTAACTTGCTCCGTTCTTGAATTTTCTGCTTGTTGATTTCTTGAGCCTCCGTCTGTAAGACAGAGCACAACTTTGGAAATGAATTATAAGCAACCAAAATATAAATCTTCTGAAAAAATATACTAACACTATCTAAAATGCCCTTTTCCACTGTTCCGGTCCTCTTTTCTTTCGCCTTTTTCTTGTTTTCCGCATATGAATTCAGGAACTATTATCCCCCAAAAAACGATTTTTATGTCCTCTTAAAATTCAAAGTCTATTCAATTATGCCAATTTCATTGCCGAGATGCTTTTGAATAAATTCACAATTTTTAGAAAATTTGTTTCAGTTTTAGCCACGATAACATGTACATAAATAAATGTATTTAAAAGTTTCACCGAATGCAGTCAAAATGCACATAACTCAAAATATACATCTCCGAGAGAAAGGTAACGGAACGCTGCTCGTTATTCAGGGATTAATTTATCGCACACTAAAACTGTAAATGTACAAAAAATAAAGACTTACCTTTAAGTGCATATAATTTTTTGTGTGTCATGTATAGTGATTTATGCAAACTCAATTTTTTTTAAATAACAACTTCCAATTTCTTATACAAATTGAGACTCTCCAAATTAAACTATCTTGAATGAGGGATGCGGGAACATTGGTGTTTTTTTTTTTGGAAAACTAAAAAATGATTTTACCTAGGGAAATAATTAGAACTAATACACTATATCATACATTTGTTAATCTAATATAGGATTTCATGAGATTTGGTCGTTAATTACGAATAAAACACTCTTATTTGACCTTTTCCTGTAATAGTCTTTGTAATAACTCCTCTAATACCAGGGTACATTGATCCACGAAATACGAAAATAATGGATGGATTACTAGGTGTGAGGAATGAAATAATATTTGTTTTACAATAAACTCTGCATTTCAAATCAATGTTTAAAGTTTAACGAAATATAACAACTTCATTTTAATCAATATCTGCATTTCTTTAATGAGACTGAAAAATGAAAACAATACTGCTCAAAAAAATGGTATCTCCTGTAAATAATAACAGAGGAAATGGTGTTGAGATGTACCACTTTGTAGGAGAATGTGCTCCGCTAGGTTGTTGTTTTTGAAAATTTTAATGAATTAAAAATGAAGGGAAGTTTTCGCTTTCTTCCTTGAAGACTTTCGAAAATGATATAGCAAAAAAAATAATTTTCAATGCAAAAAATTATCTTTTTGGTGATATTAATTAAGTTTCCGCACAATTTTTTTCTCCAATTTTTATAAATTCGTGAAAAAGATATTTTAAACTTAATTTGCAACAATACTTTTCATTTTTGCAACGGAATTCAAACCATTTCCATTGTTTAAACAAAATTTCATTGCATTTTTACGTTTTTTCCATTTCTGAAGACGATTTTGAAAAGTAGTTGTTGAGACCCATTGATACACACAGAAGACGCACATCAATGTGCCCCGGAGTCAATTGTATCAATGGACCTTTGGAGTAGAATCCCCGGTAGGAAAACGTAACTAGTTCAAGAAATCACACAACACATGCTTGGAGTAAAATTCACTTAGAGGAGAAGATTAGCGGTTTGATTCATTTGTAAATTTACTTTTGACTCAACATGGCCGAAAAATATACCCTGTGCTAAGGGTTATGGTGGCACATATATATTAGGGGAAATGAACATCTTGAGGCATTTCAATCATCAAAATTTATGAGCTGTATCAATGTTCCCGCGTATCAATCTACCCCAATTCCCCTACATGTGAAATTTTGTTAATTTTGTTCAAGCGGTTGATGAGTTATGAACAGTTGAAATTAGGAACTTCTAATATTTAAAAAATGTTCCAATTTTTCTACATATCTGAAGAAATAATGAATATTAACCATTATCTTCATTCTATATTTAAAATGCTTGATTAACAAACCGAAAATTATGCATTTTCAAAAAATCAAAGACATATTTTTAACTCTTACTCATTCTTAAATTCATATGGTAAAATAAAGTTTTTTCTTAAATCATTTCAAAGTCACTAAAATCGAAAGTTAGAGTGACTATGCACTTTTCAGACGTTGTTACTTGTAGATTGGCATGTAGGTAATTTTATATTAAAGTGTTAAAATACCTGCTTGGTTTATTAACTAGTTTCAAGGTCACAATTTGATTATTTTCCATTTAATATCAGGTACAATAAGTCTGTAACAGACTTTATTTTCTTCTGATTTTGCAGATTTTGCTCCAGGTTGTCTGACCGGAATTTGCGGCAGGTGGGCACCCCCTAAACCGGCCCTGTTAAGCTGGGCATTCACGAGAAGGCTATCTGGGCCATTTGCCCTAAAACTGATTTTTTTCCCACCTATTTTAGTCGAAAAATGAGGCAAAGCGTTCACGGATATTCCAAAGTTTGTTTTGAGACAAGGTTCCAAATCGCAGAATTCTCCCACCTCTTCTCCTCCACCTCCCCCACACGGGGGATTTCAAGTTTCATTTCTAGCCCCGACGCGAGGTGCCAATATAGTCAAATCCTTTGTTTTATGTACCCATCTAGGTCTCAAATTGAAATCGGGGATTGAGTTTTGGATTTCGTCTTTGAATTCCACCATTTCGAATCATTTGCTCCAAATTTGACAGGTTTTCAACCTTGACGATAGGTTTTCCTTCCCGTGTTCCAAAAATTCCATTTTGGAAGAGCGGTGAATGGACTGCTTTAGTGTGGTGGCGTCAAACTAACGTTCAAGTGCGAGTCATCTTTAACTTAGTCGGTTTTTACTCAGACATCGAGACGTTCAAAGACTGGGATTAAATACATTTTAAGTGATTTTTTAAAACTATTTTCAATAGAATTCATATCGTCCAGTTTTGCCTTTATCTGAAATAAGTAATTGGGTGGGAATTATTTTCACTTTAATTTGAATCAAATTCACTTTGATAAAAATATTTTGCACTCATAGCAAATATACTGCACGCGAAAAAAATTATTCCGCTAGAATAAAATTTATTCAGCATGAAAAAAATATTTGTACTTTGAACAAATATGATGCACTGAAGAAAAAATATTATCGCTTGCATTAATTACTTTCCATTATAAAACGGATGTTTCCACGTTGAATAAACTAAAGAAACGTAGTTTCTGCAGTCATGCAACATTGCACTAATTGGAGTGTTGCCAATAGGGGGAATCATCTTTGTTTATGGGGATTTACTACCTCAGAAGGGAAAAAGTCCCAGAATAAGCTAAAGTCGATAATTTTATCCACTAAATTAACAACAATGGCTAATTTATAATATGGCTGTGCGCCTTACATTGCCGCGATTTGTGCGTGTGCAGCGTGCACTGCTTTCTTCTCTACAGGGTGTAGTGGAGCTGGAACGCTCGTTCATGCAGATTTTTTCAGGAGAAAATTGTGGAAATGTCCTTAAAACAGCGCGATTTTTGTCACCCAGGTTAGAGCACCCTGGCACTGCTTATATTTTGCGACTACATTACTGCTTCTATACCTCTTTTTTGTATGTTTTCAAACTGGCCTAGTGATAAGGTGTCGGCCTCAGAGCCGGAGGGCTCTAGGTTCGAAACCCGATTCCACCGAAGATCCGTCGTATATTGAGCCTGTTGCACGTTAAATCATGCTTAGGGGAGACAAACGTTCTCCCGCTGGTGTGGTGCGGAAATTTGGAGAGGGGGCTACCAGAGCTCAGATGTCGTCCTCGTCATCTGACCGCGGTTCAAAATGACGAGGTCCGTCCCAAAATAGCCCTCGTGATGCTTCAAACCGGACGTTAATGCAATCAAACTGAATTTTACTATTTTTACCCTATTCATGTGATCATCTGAGATATTTTGTGACTTGGTGAGTGAGTTGATTTAAATTATTAAAAATGTTGTAAATCTTAATAAAATAAAACATTTTCGAGTATTTTTGCTGAAGAAGTCATACAAAATATAAGCGATTTACTGGAGTATCATTCCGTGAGTGATGAGGAAATAAATGGAAAAAAACGCAAGGAACAGAAAACGACTCTGGATTAAATCTAAGGAATACGAAACAGAGTGTAATAAAATATGTAAATAATTTGTGGTAAATACAAGTGGAAGAAAATTACATCACACATAGCTCACTGGATAAAATCACTTATCGCCGTATAGCTGGTGAATATAGAAAGAATTAATGTCCTGGTGAATGTGGTTCCATTCTGAGAAGTTCTGCTCATTCGTTATATGAAGCACAGTAATCACGTGGATGAAATTGACATGTCCATGGTGGCGAGGAAAAATGGTGCGCCAGCCATAGATGGTGTCAAAAAACTGAATGCAATAATAGCTGTATTCCAAAATCGTGGTTTGAAAGAAACGAAAAATTTAAAATTCTGTTAATTAAAATGTTCTGGCAAAACCTAGACAAGAAACATTTCGAACCGCCAACTAACTATATCTGGGAAAGAAGTATTTAATTGAATCCAGATGGAATGTTCCTGTCGAAGAATATACGCCTTTGTGTTTAGTTTAATTAAATTATATTAACTTCCGTTTTGAAGCAATACGAGGATACTTTGGACGGACCTACTACTATTTTCAACAGCGGTCGATGACGAGGAACGATATCTCTGAAACACCCATCTCCAACTTCTGCACCACACAAATGGAAGACCCATTTGATCGTGCTAAGACTCATGCTATAAATAAATGAAACTGTTGGAACTGAAATTTTATCGGCTTATGCCTTCAGTGTAATAACTAATGGCTTCAGAGCTGTTTGGACTTCTCTCGCGACGATTGACGTCTATTTCTATGTAGTAAAAAAAAGATTGATGGCAAACTGCGTGGCATTAAAGACAAGATGAAATAAGAAATGATATTGAATGTCTTCATTTATGCTCTGATGACGATACCTTTAAAGTAGTGTTATTTTTAAAGAAATGGGAGGAAAGAATGATGTGAATATCACAACATTCACAGAATACTTTAAATCGATAGCTTAGAAATCGTTACCGATATATAGGTCTGGAATTATTTTCCTATCACTAATGATTAGAGACAACCAATGCGCTGATAAAAAAAAGAACATTTCTCGTGAGCGTCTCCTGTTAGCAGTTCCTGAAACGTGTGAAATGCGATTGTTAAAATTGTCAAATGAACGTGATCCAATTATCGATTCAAACCATTTTAAATGAAACCGCATCTAAAATGATTTAATGTCCCCATAAGATTAGGAAAAACCAACATGGGCAAAATTAAAGTCGAAATTTTATTATAAAGAAAAGGAAAACAATCTGCTTTTTATTTACTATCTTTACAGGTGAAACAGAATATAAATGCAGAAGTGAAGAAATCATATGAGGGCATATCTCATATGGACCTTTTGATGAATATAAAACTGAATACAATAATTGTGTATGGAAGATATCCGCTCTGCAGTAACGGTTTTACAAAATATATATTTGTAAACATAGCTTAGGCATGTTATTTTATAGGCAAGAGAAAGTGCCAAATCAGCTAAATGTTTACCTCTTCGGCAGAAACGTAAGAGAGGTCAGCCCATTAGAGCCAAAAATGCTCTTTTAATACAATTAGTATTGTTTAGTATTGCATTATTTTTTATAATATATTTATTCGCAATTATGTTTGTTTACTTCGTGCTAAAAGTAACTTTTACTCGTGCTTTATACATTTTTAAACCTTTTTTTCATTTTTTGTAATAACCTTTTTTATAATATCTATATTTTTTTATTTCCTTTTTTTGAGTTAGTAATCTGCCCAATTTAAAATTTTTGATACTATGTCTTAAAAATTGAAAGTTGAAGTTTGAGTGCAATTTATAGTTCCGTGTACAAAGTGAAAAATTTATAGGGCAGAGTATCAAATTTATAGTGCAAGGTATTCGAATTATAGCTCAAAGTATTCGAATTATAGTGCAAAGTATTCGAATTATAGTTCCATGATCCAAGTGTAAAGTATTCGAATTATAGTGTAAAGTATTCGAATTATAGTGCAAATATTCGAATTATAGTTCCATGATCCAAGTGTAAAGTATCACATTTATAGTGCAAAGTATTCGAATTATAGTCCCATGTACCAAGTGCATACTATCTAAATTGAAGTGCAATTATATATTTCCCGATTATTTATACATTTTTACATATTGTATTAAAAATGTATAAATAATCGGGATTTTGTATGTATTTCATTATTTTGTTGTGTTCGCTATTTTTACCTAGCGCACGAAACTAATAAAAGAAAAGTACGCTCTAAACTTGTTGAAAGAGTTCACACCTAGATTCTTAAGATTTCATATTCAATATTAAAAGTATTTAATCAGAAAGTAAAACTATTTTCTTCCTTCCCCAAATTACTTCACAATAAAAAAAATATGTAATTCAAAATGGCATTGAATTGTTAATGACATTTGGATAAAGATGTCTTAATAAAACAATGTGTATGCTGAGTGTTATTGATAGAAAAGTCGTCGATATTAGAAAAATAAATTTATTTGACACTCAACATATATAGTAAACACTAGTTGGGTAATTTCCTTTCAACTATTCCACCGCTGGAGCGGGTGAATACGATATAATCATTCCGCAAGGGCGGATAGTTATCAGAATTACCACAGCTCCGCAGGGGCGGATTTTAGATGGTTAACACTCTACAAGGGCAGATGGTGTGGGTTGACCACCATATCGAATACGAGCCACTGCCGAGGTGGGTGGCTGCGCTCGCTCCGATATAAGTTCGTAATGGTTGATTAGATGTCGGGAGCTGTAGGTGCCTAACACAATGATTGATTAAAATGCGTTGACAGAATATTGTTACAAACATGGAAAGTCGCTTCCCAGCAGTGCAAGTCTTATGGTTGGGAAGATAGTTTTGCAAGGTTAAGCATGGTGTGACCTCAGCGACTGTTATGGCACCCTGATCTTGGCGACAAACTTGGCGACCATTTTGGCGATTTGGTGACAAATTTGGCGACCTTGGCGACAAATAGATGATCTCCGAAAATGCAACCCTTTTCTCGATATTTCTACTAGGAAAGGGAATACACAAGAAAACACCATGTGACGTCACGGCCTGTCGGAGAGAATATTTAAGGACGGCGCCTAGATCAGAGGAGAGTCTTGATCGACTGGGATCGCCTTGGAGCGCGAATTCCTTTGGAGTTCTACCCGCAGTGCGAGCTGGTAAGCTGAGCGCTATTGAGGGTGCAGTTATGGTCTACTAGTTATTAGTTATTTGCTGACTGTTTGTGTTGTTAGATAACAAAGTGCTGAACTGTTATTACCTGCGAATTGTTGACTGTTTACATTGGTAATCAGTGCAAGAACTATTGTTTCCTATACCTGTGCTACGTGTTTTCCCGCATATTTGTAACTAAATCTTCATTCTCCATTATCCTGCGTGTTGGACTGTTTACACCATACACCCACAGTAAGACATTTTGCAACAATATCATGTATTGAGAAAAACCAGCGTGTAAGAACTGAGCAGAAAACGGAACAAGCTTGCTTTTTGCTCCGAGAAAAAAGTACTCAAATATAAGCATATGCGGTTAAAAGTGAAGATAGGTAGGCTCAAATTCAAGAGATGATTTCTTGTTCTTGAGCAAAATGTACTCTTTTTTGAGTCGATAGTTCCTTTTTATGACATGCTTTTATCATGCCAATTCTTTAATTTTATCCTTGTTTAAAAATTCTTTCAACCAGCTGTTACAGGAAAAAATGCATAAAATATTAATAATTTTTGTAAAAAGAAATAAAATATGATTTTTTTTCTGTTTTTCAAAATTTCCTTCAAAGATCCGTTAAAAAAAGTAATTGATGAATCTAGTGGATAAGAATCCAACAGTTCTCTTTGCTACTTAGAGTTCCACGTGTTTTCGATTCTTGGGCAGAGCTGTAGTGTTGCTACTTTTGAGGAATGTTTTTATTTTTAATTTATTTTTGCTCGTTCCACAGACACTCAGGCAACGTTTGATTTTTTAAAATAGATATGTGTTTTAAAGGTAGAGACATTTTGATTGATCATTTTTTTTTTATTGATGTGTGTTTTAAAATAAGAATATATTTGATTAAATAATTTTAAAGAATGAACGTTTATTTTTAAAGTGACAGCATTCTTTTTGTTTTAAAGAATGAACATTTATTTTTAATGAAGCAGTTTTCTTTTAATTAATGTGTGCTTAAAGAAAGTATTTTGTGTTCTGTTATGTGTTTTAAGAAAGGATTTAGTTAAGCTTCAATTGAAGTGACTTTCTTGGCAAATTACAATATTATTCATTTGTGTTTTAAATATTTATGTGCTTAGGATGGTTTTTTAATTTTTGCGTACTTTAATTAGGGCTTTTAAGGTTTTTAGGGTTTTTTGGGGGCTTTTTTAGGGTTTTCTTGATGTAGTTTGCTTTTTCTTCCTTCAGTGCAAGACGAGCGGCGATAAAATCGCCGTCGCGAGGGATGACTTGTTGTTTTTGCATCCGGTGGGATGTCCACAAGATGGCGAATTTTTCGGAGTGGGTGTCAGGCAGATATGGACGCCGTCACCCTCGGACTCTTGACCAATTGAAAACGGGGTCTTACGTCACTGTGACGCGTTTCTCGGCGACGGTATTTTAGGGGGTGCGCGAGGCGCGATTCTCTCTCTTCTCTTCTCGGCTCTGCTCTTGGCACTGTCCCTGGGTCTTCTCTTGGCTTGGCTTCGGCCACCCAGCCCCGAGCCCACGGGGGCGCTGGGGAGTTTAGCGTCTTGGCGGATGTGAGACGACGCTCGCGTAGGAAGGTACATAATCGCCGTGCATCCGACACGTAATAGCAATGGTGAGCCTGTGACAGCAAAGATTGGATTTAGATGGCATGATGGAAGACCCGTACAGTGTTATTTTTTGCTTCGGACGGGACATTTCGACTCTTTGAGTTCATCGTCTGAATTAGGCAGTCTGGCTGCGATGACACGGATGCGTGAATTGGACCATGCCTCGAGCGGGACTATTCCTTCGGTATGCTGAAGTGCATGGCTGACTCGTCTGTTTTGGGTGAGCCTCGGTGTGGTGCAGAAGATGACTCGGAGTGAGGCGCGCGAGGTGTAAACTTCTTGCTTGGGCTTTTCTGCTTGGAACCTGGCCGAGAGGGATCCCTCCGGAGAATCTGAAAAGAAGGGTTGATTCACCGATGGACGGCCATTAGTTGGAAAAGGCGTGCTCCTCCTCGATGGAAAGGTGCTTGATGTGTTCCCGACCCTCGGACAACGGAATCCATTGATGTGCGAGAAGGCGGTGCAGCCCGGTGACCAGATAAGTGGAGACTTTCATTTCGTTTATCTTTTCCTTATAACACTTTCTAATTTGGGGTCTTGTTGCCTCACGAAATGACGGGGCCGGGTCTAGGAACATTTACTACGGGATGAAAGAATTTAAGCTGTTTCTGTAAATTATTATTACCCAGGAAATGAAATTGAATTATATGAATGCTATTGTGTTGTTTTTTTAAAAAATGTTCTTACTACCTTTTTATGATTGTGTGTTAAGAGTGCAAATTAACTGAATAAATTGTAATTGATTTAATGTCAAATGGGGACTGAGTCGCGTGATTAATAATTCAGTAAGCGATTAAAATTCTCTAGGGGATGGGTTGATAAACTGTAAATTTCCGAATACAGATATGATGGGTTAATGTTTTTATGACTGCTCACAGAGTTAAATTTCCATGTTGATGGGACAAAACAGATGGCGGTTAATAGAATCTTTTGAAATATAAGTAGTGCAAGTAAGTTGAATTAACAGAAGTTATAGAGGTCTTAAAAGGGATTTAGAGGAGTTTCATTTCCGCGACTCATTCCTCATCTCGTATTTTTATATTTTCTGTGTCTCAATGGAAGTAGTAGTTAAGTAATTGATATGCAGGTTGGGCGCCCACCTTTCCTTTTTAAAACTTATGCAATTCCTAAATCTGTTTAATGTATAATCATGTTATTACTTAGAAACTTAATAAACGTTATATGATTTAAAACTTACTTACTGTATTCCTTTTTTTTTCACACATGGGATTCATCCTTAAAGTTGATCTGAGGCTTTGGTTAGTACTTTGGGTTATTGCACTTAAATAAATACACAACGCACCTCACCATCCTTGTACTGTGATAACCTTTAGCAAATTGAATTTCCTTTACCTCTTGAATGCTTTAAGGAGTTTAGATTTTGGGTGAAAATTTTAGATTAACTTAAGTGGTAAAAAGTAATAAGTAAAACCACGACAGAGCAAAGGGTAAAAATTGATAAAGTGTTGCAGTCCTAAACCACGTTCGATTGCTCCAAGCATCACTTGGTCACTCTTTTTCGGCTCGGAGAGGAAAGGGCACCACAAATTTGATGCCGGTCACTTGAAGATAAATCACAGGTGATAACATTCAATTCATTCCTTGTTTCTGAGACTATTACTTTCAGGGTAAAGCACTTGTGAGGAGATCAAAATCTGCTCCCCTAATGGCCAGCAGATAGTCTTAACCTGGGCCGTCTTAGAAAATTTGAGCGCTCTGGGGTGGGCTGTTCTGGCGCCCCGTCAGAACCGTAGGAAGGCTAGGAATTTCAGTGCCTATGGCCCCACGAAAATAACTATAGAATAAAATAATTGAGAAGTTAATTAAAAAGACTAAATCTGATGCAATACGATTTTAGGTATCAGCTTGCAGCTACCCACTTTATCATCGATAACGTAGGCGACATCCATTTCATGTGTAACTTAGGATTTTCTTACTGATTAACTCTGTATGAATATTTTTTGAACTCATATACATGTTCAAGTAACGTTACAAAGCCGATGGCTGTCAAGTTACAAGCCCTAACCATATTTCTACTTTTAATATAGTTAAAATTGCAATGGCTCAAAATTAAAATAAAATTTGTACACTAAATTTTTAAGTACCTTTGGATCAATTGCGCCCCTGGACTATAGCCCAATTAGCCCATTGGATAAGACAGCACTGGCCAGGACAGCATAAGGAGACACCTCTAGAGGAATACTCTATCTTCTGCTTACCTAGCTCTAAATTGAGCACATGTGTTCCCCTTGTGTTCACAAGACTGCTAAGCGATGGTATAGCGCATACGTCACAGGGGTTTCTCGCTTCTCTTGTTAAAAGTGTGGTTTTCCAGCATCTATGAAATCATCGTAGGCACTTATTAAAACACAGTTTGTTAAATCTATCCATCATACTGTCAATCCAGGGCGGTCACTCACCCCTTTGTGATTCCCCCCTCCTCATCTTCTGCTTATTTAGCTCTACACTGAGCACACGTGTTTCTCTTGTGTCTGCTGTCTTGTGTGCGACTGCTAAGCGATGATGAAGCCCGTATTACAGGAGTTTCTCCATTTCTAGTTAAAAATGTGGTTTTCCACAATCAATAAATTCATCGCATTCGAATTCGGAGTATCAGCCGAGCGCTAAAATAAAATACTCTGCATTTGTTCTTGAAGGAAAATCTCAGGTATGCCATCTGCGCCAAGTGAAGTGAACTGCTTGATATTTTTCCACATTTATTTTTATCTTCCAATTCATTCGCCAGCGTTCCGGTTCGGCTGAGTGACTGTTAAGATTCGTCATGACGATCTCACAATCTGGACTTGTTCTCGTGATGATAACAACAAACAAAACCTGGTCTGCTGCGTTTGGTAGATGTCTTTAAAGCTCGACATTCACGGTCAGTCCACACCGCGCAAATGGTGTCCGCACCATTCCAATATTCAGCCCATACATTATGGGTAGGTCATTCAGGGGTGGGAAGCGGAGTTAATGTTACGGAGTAGAGTGTTGATTCGAAGCATCCATTGCACCTCCACATCTAATTAAGATTTAATTAAAATAATCATTTTATGATTCGAATTTGAGATTAAAAACGGTTGATTTAATGTAGAGAAGCGATTTCTGCTGGATTCAGGGGCTTCTCGTCCATTAGGGCTGCAAAGCTGCAGTCCCCCCGAAATTATTTAAAAACTTACATTTTTTGTTTTTATCCTAATCGGCTTATTTTTCCACTTTAAGAGTTCAATGATAATCGAAAATGGCAAAAAAGCAATAAAAAACGTAAAAGGAAAACGAAAAATAAATCAAGAATTAAGAAAGAGACAGACCAGAGCTGTGGAGAGTTTTGCCCCTCCTAGGATCGAAATTTCGCGCATTGAGAAACTCGGAGCTCTCACTCGGGAGAAAAAAGCAACCCTTTTTCCCATTGAAATTAGAACCCCGAGAGCTACCCCTGGAGCATCTTGGCGTGACTTCCTCATTTGGCTTTTTTCGCTTTCTCTCGGTAGTCCAGTCGTTAAGTAGTTTTATAAATCAAATTCTGTGGGAGTTGTAGTTTTTTGCTTCTTTATGTTTTTTTACGGCTGTTGATTACGAATCTGAGGGTTGCCACCAAAAAATTGTGTAGTAATTTTAGTTATAGCCGAAACGCATGGAAAAAAATTTTCAAATTTTTTGCTGATAACTGACAAATTATCCATTTTTAGTATGTCATCATTATATACCAAAATAATCAGCACAAAATTTCCTACAACTTTTGAAGCACTGCTTGTTTCCGAGCTGACGAGCCGCAACTGGCTGGAGTTAAGCTAGTACTATTGGTTTAAATAAAAAAAAAATTACAATCTTACACTGCAAAACGTTAATATGATGTGGAAATTTCGAAAACGGGGGATTCCGTGAAAAGATTCCATTTCTTCATTAAAGTTAGAAGTTGCAACTCTGCGAGATGCTGATTTAGAGTTAATTGAAATGAAAAAAAATGAAAAATCCAGAGGTAGAATCGTGGGGATTTCGGGGATTTGAAAGTTCTCGGCAGAAACGCGGGGTTCCCTCAGCGTAGCGTATTGATTAAGGTCGAAACGTGGGAATTTTGAAGAATTCACGGGTCCATACTCGCATCTACTGTGCTCACACCCCAATATCTTTTAATTGTCGGGAAATTTTCGAATGTGCAGTCCAGCGTCGTGCTGGGTCTCTTTCGACAACTCGGAACGGCTGGGTCGTATGGTGGCAACTGAAGTAGTTCGTTGAGAATCAGTGGTAGTTTTTCGAAAAAAATTTTAGAAATAGTTTTCATGCAGTCCCAAACAAGGTCAGACAGGGTTCAGGGGTCGGACCGCGACAAGATAAAATCCATCACCTATGGGCACTCCAATCCCCTAAGGCTACTGCTCCTACTCCACGTCCCGTTTACGAAACGGGGCTCGGTTACAGTTCAGCAAAGGTTCGTCGATCGGAGATTTTCGCGTGATGCTGGATTTTCTAAAACAGGAGTAGCCTGGGCCGTCCCTTCAGCCTATGGGGCCAAAGAAAAAGTATCGCAATCTTCGAAAAATTCGACCTCGAGATTTTGAGGAATCTCAACGTTTCAAACCCGCCTCAGTCCGAAAAGCACATTTTTCGGAACTCTAGAATGTAACGAGCTACATCAAGGGCATCCAACTCGCGGCCCAGCAAATGTAACGCTATGTAATAAAATTTTTAATAAAAATTTCGCAGTTTAATTTTATAAATTCCTAATTATACATAATTACTAACACGTTGCTGTCAATGAGGTAACAGCCGTCCAGTTTTCCCACAAAAGAACCCAGAATGTGCGGCAGTGGTGAGCCGCAACATTCGCCAATGATCGTTTAATAAACGAAGAAAACATTTCTCCCACCAATATCAGCAACATTTTAAATTTGTCAAAGTAATACCACCCCGCCATTAGTATTGTTACGAATCTGTAATGTTGTTTTCCTGCCATTTTAGTCGTATGGTAGGAAATAGGGATTTACAGAGATTCGTAATGGAAAGGAAGCCAATGACCCCCGACCTTGATGACAAACTTGGTAAGCATTTGGCCACCTGGCGACAAATCTGGCGACTTTAGCAACAAAATGAAGGTTCTAGAAAATACAAGAATCATAACCCTATCTCTATTAAAAATAAAGTTTTGGATATCTTTCCAGAGAATTCAATGTGGCATCACGCCCCGTCGGAAAAGCTATGAATACCGAACTGCTCAAACGAGGAATTATCTCTTTGGGGTTTATTCCTCGGAATTGGTCAATTGTTGGACGTTGAGCTCTATTTATAGTCCTGTTCCTGTTATTATTAATGATTTGCTGTCTGCTTGTGTTTCAAATTTGAAACTACAGTTAGAATTTTCTGGAATATTCGCGAAATGAAGCGTCATTTTCCATTATCCAGTTTGTTGGGCTGCTTTCACCATGCACTCATAGCTGTTGCGGAATGAATTCCGCACATAATTGCCAGCCAGGTTTGAAAACACTCGAAAAGTGGCATATGAAATTAGTTCCATGTTTAGAAGTGTTTACCGGTGCGGGCGTTTATCTTCACTTTTGAAAGGAAATGAGTCTCTTGTCAGACCCAGGATTGCTGGCATTCACCGTGGGTCAGTCACCGCGGGCCCCAATCTAGAGAAGAAGGTAGCAGAGAAGAGACACCAAGAATCAGGAAGAGAATGTTAACGTTCGTAACTATCGTTGACCTAGTTCTTTCTCATGCTGCATTTTAGAAATAAATCTACCTTTCTTTCAAAATTGAAGGGTTCTTTTTTTCTGCTGCTCACATAAACTTAAGCCTTGTTTATTTGGCACGTGCTGGCATTTGAGTTTGACACACGCGAGTTAGAGGGGTGAAATATGGTTTGTGCCCACAACATTAAAACGGTAGATTTCCATCAAATTTCCGACGAAATCCGCCTACTGCAAGTCCATCCTTTCATCCGTACTCATGTGAACAGGATAACTCAAAAATGGGAAGGGCAAGAAGGATTAAATTGAACACCATCAGCAACAAATTTTGGACCTACCAAAGCGTTGAAAGTCTGTTCGCGGCATGAGAACACTGCCATTCAAAAACGCAGCAGACGTGCTCCCATTTGTATCCATATCGGCTACAACGTGTGCCTGTTGCACCACCCCGGCACGTGTCTCCCTTGAGGGCTTTGACACAGGCTCTCACATGCAGAAGTGAATAGAACGCTATATATACAAGAAAGTCTGCGGGAGAACATTCCATCTGGTTTATTTCATTAATATTTAAAAAAATCCCAGTTGGAAGCCGGAAGGCAAAGGTCCTTTAGTACGGAGATATAAGGAAAAGAACATTTAGCCCTCTATTTTCATACGGATTAGAGCTACAAGAATGAAAGCGGGTGGAAGAGACTGCAAATGACGAGAGCTTTCCAACAAGGGGTAACATGCTGTTGGAAAACAGAGAAACAACAGAGTACGCATAAAGACGAGAGAGTCCATTTTCCTTTTAATAAGATGCATTTATTTGAGTAGGTTTTATCATCTCGATAAACATTAAAAGAAACATAACTAAATTATTATTACATACAAAAACATTATGTTCTAGTAGCAACATGATGAGCATAAGTGATTACATGGTTGAATCGACTGCATATCCATTGCACCTCGATCACCGATCCACTTCTCGATCCGCCCATTCACCTATCTACACAGAGAATCCGCAGGCTTTTTATATGCGCCACCATCATACAGAAAATGACGTCATGGAAATGTCCACCTTGCGGCACAGGAATACTCAGAGATTTCATTTCCCTTACGGCACGACCGATTATCTCCAACACATGCATAGGTTAAAACGTACTTTAAGTTGGGGGAGAGGAGGGGAAGGGTGGGAAAAATCACTTTTCAGCTCATAACTTCTAAGCAATTGCAGCTATCGAAAAAGTTTGAATGCAAAAATTGTTCGTTACGATAAAGGCAATAATTCTCCTAATTTGATTTTTCTTTCTATTTTCAATTGTAAAGGAATTATGGGGAAATGAAAATTTCAACCCCACCACCACCATTTCGACCCCCTTTGAGTTGGATAGCCCATCTACGAACTCCGCCGAAATTTTCACTATCCTTACAACATATCCCACGCGCCAGTTAAAATTGAATCAAAATTACTCCAGTTATCATGTTCACAAGATAACATGGGCAAAAGCTTCCCCATGACTAGTTGTCGAATAATGCAGATATAATTGGAAATGGACAAATGAAATTTTTCTTTAAAGAAAGGAATGTCTCAATTTTTAAATAAACTTCTGAAAAATATTCCAATCGTAAGTGGAAGCAAGAATTATTATAGCACAAGTAGCATTTTTTAAAAATTAAACTTCTAAGAATTCTTGAAAATATTAATCTGTTAGTTTACAGGTCTTATTGACGAAAATGTTCTATTTACTACTTCGAACACAGTGATCTACTCTCAGATAACCTTGGTTTCAGACATGTTCGTCAAAAATTTAAGAAAAGGAGATAAAAAAAATAATTAAAAATTCTCCACAGCTATATAAATATCCGATAGCAAGAGAAACTATTTAAAATAATTATTTTAAAAAGCTTCTCTTTCTAAATTTAAAAATTTAAAACACTTTTCGGGTGTACGTGAACACTCAACAGAAAACCTTTCCGGACTCACCACTTCATTAAGTTTTATTAGTGCATCACATATCGTCAGTTTACAACTTAAAAGTGACCAAGTCAAAAGGAAAAGAAAAATGAGTTGAAGTCTTCTTGTCGCTTTAAAATTTCATCTAACAGAAAAAAATATATATCGCCAGTATACAATATATGCTGCACGTATATTGATATGCACAGTTTTTTCTGTTACAGAGATGACATTTCAAAACACATTAACTCATTTTGCTTTTGGTCACATTTAGCTGGATACCGACGATATTCCGAATTCAAAAAGTCAGACTAAGTTTAGGTTCCGAAAAGACTGAAGATGGCAGCACCTGTCAATATTCTTTGCAGCTTCAGCGCAGTAAAATTTTCGGTTTCGATTTTGCATGTGGTTCGTGTTCTCAGTTTCAGTTTTCGAATTATAAACGCAGTGAGGTTCCAAAGAGAGACATTCCAAGACCCGGTGTCGAAATTTCCACTTCTCATGCTATATAAGGTAAGTGCAATGAAATATGTGATATCTTATTTACTTAATTAAGTTTCGGGAAAAAGAGACAATAGCAGTTTTTGTGAGTTATGGAAATGAACTATTTTTATATTTATAATAAATTTGTCTTTGGCTTACATTGCCAAACTACACTAGTAATCAAAAAACAACTATTGCAAATATGTGTATGGTGCCTTTAAATTGAATAATTTAGTTGCTTCATAGAATATTTTCATCAAATAACTGATCTTGTCACTTAAATTATTTCATAATTGGTCAAGTCTAATGTGATCATTTATTTTTTTTTCTCTCAAAACGTCTCCATATCTCATTTTTAAGTAACTCTACTAATGTTTAGGTAAAAGTATGTGTGTTTGTCGCCTTTTTTGTAATTGTTACTGTGGGTTGCTCTTTTTTCTAAAAACGGGACATTTCGGCATCCAGAAGCCGTGTTTAGGGACAAAGGATAGGCTACCTAGACAGGAATGGCGCTAGAGTTTGCCCGACGGAGGAGCCGATTTGCCCGACAGGGGGCACGATCTCCCCGACAGGGGGGACGAGTGTAATGAAATTGGTCTCAAATTTTCGCCAGATTATTATTTATCAACTACAGTTGAATACCCCGTACCAAAATTTTCCCCGACGGGATACAAAATTTTTCCCCGACGGGTCGGCACAGCATCCCCGAGAGGGGGGCCCTGTCCCCCTCGGTCCCCCCTCTGGCGCCACCCCTGTACCTAAACATGAAATGGTCCCTTCAAAACGGGATGTATGATCTCATTAATGAAGCCAATTAAAGTATGTATTAAATTAATAGTTCCTCCCGTTAAGTAGTTATTATATGAAATAACTTATTATTCTATAAATTAACTAATGATAGACAGTTAAAGCCCAAAATCAACAATTTAGATGAGTTATAAAACATGCAAAATGTTATTTATTCAAAGACACAATCAAATCATTCGTTACAGTAGGGATTACTAAGACTGCAATTGCATAGAAAATTATTTCTAAAACAAATGCCTTTTTTAATGATAGACAGTTAAATTGCAGAATTAACAACAGTGGCGAATCCAAGATTTGGGAGGGGGGGGGGGGTGCTGAGGTATAAAAAATTTTGTATCCTCGTGAAGAATGTCAAACCTCATCGCTTATGTAAACTAAAACACTTGAACTTTACAGACAGTAAGAATCATAAAGAGCACTACATTACTTTCGATAATTTAATAAAAAAAAACAGCAAGAACATGTTTTTGGCCGCATTAACGCTACAAATACGGGTGGAATGACTACAAAAGTGGGAAAATTTCTGAGAGTGTCAAAAGCCAGAAGAAATGTTGTCACTTTTTTTATAGGGAGCTTAAAAGAAAGCAGCTGTAGTAATTTTAAATAAAATAAAAAATTCTGGTCTATTTCGGGGGAGCTGCAACCCAATAGCCCCCTGGATTCGCCACTGATTAACATTTTAACTTAATCACTCGAGGACGGCCGCACGTTTAACGCTACCAGTAGCTGGCACATCCGTGTGACAGTCGACCTCAAATGATGAATTATGCAACACACTAAACGGATCCGCCATACAAGTTCCCCCCCCCCTACGGTCTGAAAGAGTTCATTCATTCAGTAAAGCCAATCCCGCTTTACATATTCAGTTCATCAAATTGTCGTTCTCTGCAAAAATCTTGCAAAGCAAAGCTTCCTGTATTTTTAAACGTAATCTAATAGTTTCTCCAACACTTTAGAGTGCGTTGAAAAGGGTGCGCTATTTCTGACTAGTGGCTCTCACTTTACAGCTGTTTGAAGTCGGAATTTAATTCAAATCACCTTGTATACCTAATTGCCAAGCATCGATACGGGGCATTTAAGCTCTAAACAAATAAAACACGAAATAAGTGGGTAGCTGAAGGTTTATTTTACTCTGATAAAAAATCAATAAAGTTTAAGCAATCTAATAAAATGAACACGTGGAATAATAAAAAAAGATGGAAGGCAATCCTTTTTAGCCCAGTCATATTTTTAAATTGATTCTACTTTCTTAATTATATCATTTTCTTCGATCACATCATTTTAAAATTGGGCGTGAGTCATTTTAAAACTGTAATGACAAATCGGAATTGTTTCCTTTGTCTCCGCTGACGACCTGTTTCTTCCGTCCGACCGTTGAGTTCATATCAGGGAAAATATTCTCTTCACATTTGCATTGTGGGCTGGAATGACAAATCCGTATTCGTATAACTTTATTATATCTGATCAATATAAGGGAGGAAACGGGACAGATAGCGATACTGGACTTATTAGTGAAATACGGTGACAGTCACGTATGTTAGTGAAATACGGTGACAGTCCCGTAAGGTAAGTGCTCCAGTAGTGGGCCACGTACCAGTAGTGGGCCACTTGAATTTTAAGTTGAAAAACAAGAAATTCCAACATTCCAATGAAATAAGAGATCTGCCTCTGGTAGGCTGAAACCCTTATCAACTAAATACCAAAGGCACAGCCTTTATTTCCTGTTCAGTTAGGAGCTAGAAAGTTTGTTGCTGAAGTTGGTCTCTGAGAGAAGCATTTTTAGCTTATTCTTAGTGATTTCCTTAAGAGGCAACTCTTTTTTCAACTATTTTTTAGCATACATTCTATTTGTTTTTAAAGTGAATTGTTATTGATATTATTTGATTATATAATGAATGTATTATAAACTATCTTTAAATTAAATAATATTGATAATTTATGGATAGTGAAGGGTGGCCCACTTTTGGATCAATGTTTTACTAAATGCTCCAGTAGTGGGCCTAGCGAGGCCAGTACTGGAGCACATACTTTCTCTCAAATAGACTGTTTTGTGATGTTTAAATAAGAAGGTTATATCTTGTAAAGTCTTTTTATTTAATTAGATGTGCTTTATTTTTATCAGAACCAGTAGTGGGCCACATGGCCCACTTCTGATACACTAATAGCCCACTACTGGTACACTAATGGAACATTCTGACCAATTACTTAAATAATAAATATTTTATAGTACTGTTGAGGAAAAGACTGATATTCAAGAATTAGTTGGGCTCTGTAACGGGGCAGACAATAATAACTATCGCATTGTTGAACCATCGAAAAATATTCCATCACCATTTAAAAGGGCTCTTTTCTGGCTGCAGAAGGAAGATGATAAAAGAAAAAAAAGATTTATTCAAGATAAAATATCAGGATTTAATATCCATAATGCCCCAAACAGAACTTAAAATGAAAGATCGATAATTAGCATATACCTTTAATAAAAAAATTGGCTGTTAGAGAAAAAATGTACATCTCATGTGACTAGAATCTATAAATAAGTGATTTCACCTATATCAAGCCATTTTTATTGCATTTTTATAGTGTATAATGTTAATATATTATTATTATTACTATATATAATGATTTTATTCTTTTTTCTTTGGCACAATTGACAAATCTGGGTGGCCCACTTTTGGTATGCCCACTACTGGTACATCAAAAGTTTGCTATGCCCACTTCTGGTGCATAGGAGTGATCTAAGTTTTTAATTGTTTAAAAATTATATTACAATTATTTTGATATTTCAGGTGATTATTATTTTAGATAAAAGTTTGAACAACCATAAAAAAATATAGATTAGCGAAACTTCTCAAAAGTTTAGATGATAATTGAGGAAATACCCTTAAGTGGCCCACTACTGGAGCATTTACCTTATATTAGTGAAATACGGTGACAGTCCCATATATTAGTGAAATACGGTGACAGTCCCGTATATTAGTGAAATACGGTGACAGTCCCGTATATTAGTGAAATACGGTGACAGTCCCGTATATTAGTGAAATACGGTGACAGTCCCGTATATACGGGACGTATGGCAAACCTATGTATACCGCTACATATTAGCTGATGCTAGCAGGCGGTATGAATCATGTAACACTTAACGGGTCGTTATTCTGTGAAATAACTAGTTAAACCATAGAATGCATTTGACTTTCACGCTTTGACTGACTTGGTCAGGTCCTTCACAAAATAACCAGATTTGCCATGAAATAATGGATTTCGCACATTAAAGATAGCATTTGCCATTAATCGTCTTTAGAGATAACATTTACAGTTTGCCTCCTTTGCAATTCGGAAATACAGTCAAAACGTTTTCTAATCACGTGAGTTTTTGGATATTAAGATTTCAGTTAATTATGTTTGATTCTCTTAAACTTTAATTTGAACTTATTTGTTGTTTCCTAATTACTCAATTTCCATTTTATTTACTTTTAGAAAATAAAAATTTCAGTTAAAAGAAATTTGCGACTATTTCAATTACTAGCCGTCTTTGGCGACCAGCTGATTCACCGGGATTATTTGTTGCGAAAAAATTCATTTAATATCTTGAGCTTAATGGTTCCTACAGCAAAGTACTTCAAGTTTTGTTAGACGTTAAACTCGCACTAATTTCTATAAACAGTATGCATTAAAAAGAAACCTACTCAATATCCAAAAAATAAGCTGGAACATTGGATCCCAGCAATGGAAGAATTACAACAATAAAGTTTTATTACAATAATAAAAAGTATTGTTGTGTAAAATCCTTTAAAATATTTTTGAGAATTCATTAAAATTAACGAAAAAATTGCACGGCAACTAAATTCGTATCATTGGAAAATATATAGATATATTTTTAATTTTAAGATGGTGCAAAAAAAATTTTTGTGCTATAAGATTGTCGGAAACTATGATGGAAAGACTTCAAAATTTCGCTTAATTTTCATTTATTAAAATTTTGAAGAAATAGCACCGAAATTCGCATTCCCACCCTCCAGAGTAGTATTTTTGTGCCCAATTTGGTAACTCTAGGTCTATCGGTCTGCCATGTAGAGCGCCCTATCGTTAGTAAAGGTGGAGATCACCTCTGTCACAGAGAGCTGTAACTAGTAACTATTATTTGACAATTAATTATTTATTACGTACAAAAATTCATTAAGTTTACAGCTTTAAAATCATCACCATCCCGCGATGGCCTGGTCGTCTTCGGTGTCGGAGGGTTCCAGGCTCGAAACCCGATTGCACCGAAACATCGACGTTTAAACTTGCCTGTTGCTCGTTAAATCCGTCGGGGTCGACCCTCCTCCCTTTGTTGTGGCGCGGAAGTTTCGAGAGGGTTGCCGGCGCAGGTGTCGTCCTCGTC
Source organism: Araneus ventricosus (assembly GCA_013235015.1). Taxonomy (NCBI): domain Eukaryota; kingdom Metazoa; phylum Arthropoda; class Arachnida; order Araneae; family Araneidae; genus Araneus; species Araneus ventricosus. Next base: position 22,769 of record BGPR01001517.1, read on the forward strand.
ATCTAACCGCAGTTCAACATTACGAGGTCCGCCCCAAAATAGCTCTCGTGTTGCTTCAAAACGAGGCTTTAATGTAGCTAGACTCAACTGAGTGAATATTCATTCGTTATTTTCTTCTGGCTCTGAATGCACACTTTTCAGTGGACTAAGATCGTCGGGTAGTGGCTCCTCTTATTCTAGAGTCGATCGAAGGGGACGAAAAGCCCTTGCCTCACCCTCTTGGAATGTGTCCCAGAAGCGTCCTTCTACTTCAAGTCCGTACATGCGGACAGCACATCTTGATGGACGTGCGGAAGAGATCGCGGCCTTCACCGGTCGCAGAAAATGACATTTCATCATTCAGGAGAGCGCGAGGACGATTTTTCAAAATCCCGATCCACTGAATCTTTAACTGGCTGTCGTTCTCGTTTCACTTTCTGATTGTGTTCTAAGGGGCCGTCCACAAATGATGTCACGCTTGGAGGGGGGAGGGGGCTCGTGAAATTGTAACAGTTTGTGACAAGGGGGAGGGAAGAGGTAACAAGAAGTGTGACATCACACATTTTGGTTTAAATAAAAACATTTAAAATCAGCAAATTAAATTTTTAAATTGCCAGAATTTGAGAGTATTTTTAATCAGAGCTAAAACAACTCTCATGCGATTTTTTTTCACTTATATTCCTTTCTTTTCGAAAAAGGCTTTCGGGGTATGTTCTGAGAATATGGTAGCAGCAGAAATTCTTCACAATTAGAAGAAAACCTCCCTCTGCTCACAAATGTCATTAAAACACGTAGTTAAAGTTTAAAAATAAAATTTGAAATATGATCTATAACGTAGTGCTTTGTTTCTGAACTGCGAGTATATGTTTATATAATATAGCGTGACATGTGACAAGGGGGGGAGGGGGTATGGTGAAGTGTGACACTTTGTGACAAAGGGGGGGGGGAGTCAAAAATATTGAAAAAAAGTGTGACATCATTTATGGACAACAGATTTCAAATCACCACGCCCTGTTTTGGTCAACGTAAATCTTTTCCTGTTTTTCAGGGTAAAAGTGAACTACAGTAGAGTCTCCCTACAACGAAGTCTCTCTACAGCGAATTTATCCCTATAACGAAATTTTTAATCGGAATGTTAAATAACATTCAAAATATTCTCCATATAACGAAGTGGTTGTCTCCTTATAACGTATTTTTTCAGACCTTTATATTTTCGATTTTTGTCATTTTTGAAGAAAGTAGCTAATTTTTGTGCAAACAAATCGCTCACAAGTCCCTGATTCAAAAACCACTCGCATTGTTCATTCCAGCGATAACACATAACAATAGAATGCTATGTGAAGGGTAATGCAGTTGTGGGGACCTGGGTTTCTACAGAGGGAGAAACATTTCTACGGGTCAAGATTCCAAGAATCGGAGTGGAAACAGCAAATGGATGTGACAATACGCATTTTATGTTTATCCGTACTAGTACATATTATTCTCTAAACTAGTGAATTGTCTTCACTTTTGAGCATTTTATTTATACAATAAAAATTAGTATAATTTTAACAAATTTATAATAAATATTACTTCATTTTTAATTGAAAGTCATAATTAAATATTTTTGAACTTATCGCACATACTAAAAAGTTTGTTACATTTACTGAAATAACTGCAAAAATCTCTAATCTCCGTATAACGAAATTTTCTCTATAGCGAATTTTTCAACTGGAACCAAGCGATTTCGTTATAGGGAGATTCCACTGTATTCACTAGTAGCACAAATCGGCCTACTCTTCGCGAATAACTCAGGCCATCCAAATTCTGTGTCGTTTGGAAAGTAAGGGTTGCCACATACCATAAACTTATGATCGATCATCTGAACATCATCACGCACGATAGTTCACTTCAGGTTACGATTTCGACCTGTGCGTGCATGGGCCGCTGTGCGTGATGCTTTGGCGGTTGAAGCACAGGCATCAGGGCTCTCTTATCCAATAGGCCAATTGGGCCGTGCCCCAGGGGCGCGAGTGATCAAAATTACTATGCTGAATTCATTTTAATTTTGAAACAAAAAGTTTATTTAACTATAATTTTATAATATGAGAAGGCGCCTATTTGCCAAGTTTCAAGGCGTTAATCAGAGAACAGGATTACTTTTTTCTCTCATCAATTATTTCATTAGGTAGGAACAGTGGAGTCTCCCTATAACGAAATAGCTTGGTTCCAATTGAAAAATTCGTTATAGAGAAAATTTCGTTATACGGAGATTAGAGATTTTTGCAGTTAAAGGGTAAATGTTCCAAACTTTTCAATAGGTGCGATAAGTTCAAATGTATTTAATTATGATTTTCAATTAAAAATGTAGTAATATATATTATAAATTTGTTAAAATTATACTAATTTTTATTGTATAAATAAAATGCTCAAAAGTTAAGACAATTCACCAATTTAGAGAATAATATGTACCAGTATGTACTTACGTTTATTTTACTTGAAAAATTTCGTTATTTTACATTTTGCTTTGCATTTCGTGATGTTAAATTTTCAGAAAATTTTTCACATTTTAAGAGTGAGTGGTTCCAGAAACAGGCACGTGTGAGCGAATTGGTTGCACAGAAACTATCAACTTTCTTCAAAAATGACAAAAATCGAAAAGATAATAAACAGATTGAAAATGTAATAAACAGCGATATTGTTTCGTTTAAAATGTGAAGTAGTAATTTCTGCAATGATTAGACTTGCCTTTTATCTACTTTAACAAATGATAAACATTTTCTCACAATTTGTTTCTTAATAGGTATGAGGCACATACATGAGGACAACTTTACTGTTAAAGTGAAATTAAAATACTTATTTTAAGAATAAGTGAAACAGCGAAATAGTACTGATAAATGTTTGAACTTGATTTTAAAATGTGTCCTGCGCATTCTTTTTCCTTCTTTTAAATAAACGATGCAATAAATAAAGATAAAATTTGTAATAGACTGAAAATTGTAACTCGGTTTATTAGATCGCATCATTTTTTCATACATCAAAATAATCATTTTTATAATTTTTGCAGAGTAAATTTATAAACGAGCTCTTTTTTCAATCAATTTTGTTGAGAAGCAATTTCTTTTTCATCTCATTCATGTATTTTCAATTTATTTAACATTACGATTGACTTGCATCGATTATTTATTGTTTAATTTAAATTATATCTGTATTAGTCACTTGTTTGAGAATAATTAAGGTCCTTAGCATTTTCCCACGGAAGCATCGTTGAAGCAGGGGGCACTGGCATTGATTGATTGTTATATGCCAAAGGTTTTCAATGCGCTAAAGTCACGCCAAATCATACATCGACAAAGTTTGCAGTACTGCAACCTTTCCAACGCTTGTGCGCAAAAGATACTGCTTAATGACTTAGCGCCAATGAGGCTGTGCGCAAGTTCCACAATACCCATACGATAAGGAGCGCCCAAAAGTACTTTACCAGCGGTTTCTCGTTGAAACTGTCCCGTCTTCTCAGCAAACAAATGAACGTGGGCCGAATGAGGTTCCCGATTTACCTTTACTTATAAAGGCTCTCAATTTATGATCAACATATTAAGTTTTCCAAATAGTGTCCAGGCTTAGCATGCTCGGGGGAAGTCGCCTCTCTACCGGATTGTTAACTCTCCGAACATTCAGTATCGTGTCCTTTTCAGAAAGCAGTTTTGAGCGCTGGACTTCATTTAATATTTTCCAGCTACAATAGGTTATTTGAAATGTTTTGCGGTTTAATTTAGCTTGAAAAATTCTCTTAAAAAGTTTGTTTCATTTTTTAAGAGAGTTTAACTAACATACTTAACAACTTACACTTGCTATGTTTTAAGAAAATAATGTGATCTGTTCATTTTAGAGTTTTCAATAAACCCACTGTTTTCCGAATAAAGAAGTGACCAAGCGAAGCGAGGTCCCGTTCAGCTCGATCGTTCGGCAGTTCGGCTGCTTGTCTGTAAATTCATTTGTTACGCCAAACGGATTTGAAATGAATGTCCTTTGAAGTCATTCAAAACGACATATAGGTATGTAAAGAATTGGAATATTTGTCAATCTTCAAAATGAATATTTTTAACCCAAATTTTGATTATAAACCAATTACTTCTACTTCAATCTTAGCTCAAAGCACTTCTACTTTAACTACAAAGTCACGAGATCTTCGGGGCTCCCTCGTTTTCTCAGCATTTTAAAAAGGCATGACTGTAGCCATCTTCCACTTTTTACGATGTAACAATTTCCTGGTAAGACGCGCGACTTTGTTCGTAAACTCTTCACCCCTGTCATTGGTTTGGATTTAATTGTGATTTCGTTGTCTATTTCATATAACCTGCATCGCCATCTTTAAGTCGACTGAATAATTAGAAACTGTTGCGTACTTCATTTCAAGATGCTTGCTTACACCTCACCTAAAGAATAATATTGCATGCAGTGGAATCTCCCTATAACGAAATCGCTTGGTCCCAGTTGAAAAATTCGCTATAGAGAAAATTTCGTTATACGGAGATTAGAGATTTTTGCAGTTATTTAAGTAAATGTTACAAACCTTTTAGTATGTGCGATAAGTTCAAAAATATTTAATTATGACTTTCAATTAAAAATGAAGTAATATTTATTATAAATTTGTTAAAATTATACTAATTTTTATTGTATAAATAAAATGCTCAAAAGTGAAGACAATTCACTAATTTAAAGAATAATATGTACTAGTACGGATAAACATAAAATGCGCATTGTCACATCCATTTGCTGTTTCCACCCCCGCTCCATCCCGATTCTTGGAATCTTGACCCGTAGAAATGTTGCTCCCTCTGTAGAAACCCAGGTCCCCACAACTGCATTACCCTTCACATAGCATTCTATTGTTATGTGTTATCGCTGGGATGAACAATGCGAGTGGTTGCACGTGTGAGCTATTTGTTTGCACAGAAATTAGCAACTTTCTTCAAAAATGACAAAAATCGGAAAGATAAAGGTCTGAAAAAATTCGTTATAGGGAGACAACAACTTCGTTATATGGAGAATATTTTGAATGTTATTTAACACTCCGATTAAAAATTTCGTTATAGGGGGAAATTCGCTGTAGGAAGACTTCGTTGTAGGGAGACTCTACTGTATATATACATATGAAGATTTTTATTTCTTTATCCCGTTTCGAGATGGTGCCCGTTTTAATGGTTTTAGAGTTTGGAGAGTTTGACACCTTTAAAACATTTGAGTCATTTTAGTAATGGAAAGATATTAAATTGTAATTTTCTTAATACTGATAAGAGCAGAGACTAGTGTAAATGATTTGCATTCGAAAAAAAATAAGCTTCTCTACTGGACGTTCTGATACATTTACAATGGCACAGAAGAGGAGAATTATAGCTAACAAAAGAGATCAAATGCGAAATCATTTGTGATGTAAAATCGGCTTTCCCTGCCTTACCTGATTCGAAGAGGATGCCTTACTTAATCGAATTTTGCTTCGTCGGAGTGTTGTTACACGTTGCGAACAATAAGTAGTGCTCGCATGCTTTTTTGACAGCATCATTACAATATGGACGAGTTATCTCTTCCCTTTATATATATATATGAATACTAGCCGCCTTCTGCTACCAGCTCGGGAATATAATTTTAATTGAATCTCTTATGCATAATTTGATATCCACGGTTTCCTTAACAATTTCAAATTTCAATTTGTGATAGACATTTAATCCATGTTCTTTCAGTAGCTTTGCACCTGTTCTGTCCGTTGTCCGCATGAACGTCCCTAATGGACTCAAGTAGCTGGTTGTGTCATGCAACATCAAATTGCACATCAACTTCACTCTTATTCCTCTTGCAAAATATGCATTTGATTTTAACTTTAAAATGGAGCGCCACATTGGACCGCGCGTTAGCTGGACGAAAATATGCTGATTAAATCAGAGCATTAAGCATTAAGATATTACCTTATCTTTCAACAATGATAGAGAAACACGCAAATAAATGTTTATTTAAGCAATGAAAACGGTTTTAATTGCGTTGCAACATTGAAAAGCATTGTTGTGAATTATGCCAAAAAATACTTTTAAAAATTCATTAAAATTATAGAAAACATTGTACTGCAACTTAATTAATATCATTAAAAAGGTAATTTTTTGGCACTTTCAGATGGCTTAAAAATCATTTTTATGCTGTAATATTTTTAGGAGTTATTAGGGAAAAACGACAGAATTTCGCTTAATTTTTAATTAATTAAAACTGTAATCAATATTTCGGAAAACGGACTCCGAGGTGCACATTCCCACCCTCCAAAGTATGTTTGAGCCAAATTTCGTGACTTTAAGTCCACGGGCTGCCCTGTACAGCGCCAACACACAGACATTCTCCCTTATTATTAGTAGAGATAAACCCATCGAACTGTTTTCTGAATGTAAATCTTCAAATTTCGATGCCCTGCTTGAAGTGCTCTTGAATCGAGCCTGGGTCGGTTTTCCCCGTAAGTGCAACCGAGGCGCAGCAGTCAGGGATGCGCGTACACAGAAGAAATAGCCGACTGTTTGCAGATTTTGCAGCATTCTTTTGAAAGGGCTGCTTCCTAAATTCGCGTGCATTAAATAGATTGAGCAATGCAGTTGCGCAGCCTATCTCTACAGCTCGCTCGCAGAAGCGGCCCGAAGTGAATTTACCCACCGGGCAAGGGAACAATATGGCGCCCCCGCACACAAGCAACATATTGTTGCAAAATGTCTTGCTGTGGGTGTATGGTGTAAGCAGTCCAACACGCAGGATAATGGAGAATGAAGGTTTATTCACAAATGCGCGGGAAAACACGTAGCACAGGTAACAGGAAACAATAGTCCTTGCACAGATTACCAATGTAAACAGACAACAATTCGCAGGTAATAACAGTTCAGCACTTCGATATCTAACAGCACAAACAGTCAGCAGATAACTAGTAACGACAATAACAGCTCAGCTCACCAGCTGATTAGCTCGCACAGCGGATAGAATTCTACCCACGGGGTTGTATATACGTTCGTTGTGTTGTTGTTGCAGTTTTTGTGTTTTTCCTGATGTAAGCTAATTTTCTGTTTGGCGCGCTCCCTAATTGGGTGTATTGTATTGTTCTATGTTTTTATAATTTTGTTTATGTGATTTCTGTTGATTATTTATTTGATTCACACCCAATAGGTGTTTTTGTACCTTTTTGAATAAAAATAAATGCTGTCTTGGGGCTGGGTGCTCGACGTCCTCTGGAGGCTGGGGCGGTTCTCCTTCCCCGGCAGTCCTTGTCAAGGCCTTACACCCTGACGGGTAGGCTGGCTGTCGTGGGTCAAGAAGAAGAAGCGGATAGAACTTCAAAGCGAGCAACCAGTCGATCAAGATGCTCCTCTGATCTAGGCGCCGTCCTTAAATATTCCCTCCGACAGGCCGTGACGTCACATGGTGTTTTCTCGTGTATTCCCTTTCCTAGTAGAAATATCGAGAAAAGGGTTGCATTTTCGGGAATCATCTATTTGTCGCCAAGGTCGCCAAATTTGTCGCCAAATCGCCAAAATGGTCGCCAAGGTCATGGGTGCCCTAAGAGTCGCTGAGGTCACTCCATGCTTAACCTTGTAAAACTCTCTTCCCAACCATAAGACTTGCATTGCTGGGAAGCGACTTTCCATGTTTGTAACAATATATTTTTTTAAATTATATAATGTCTGTACTCTAAATTTCAACGAACTTTCGCTTAGAAATATGCATGATTTTCCAGCAAATATAACTTTATAATACTATGGTGAGAATTTTTAAACTTCGACTACCTATATATATAAAACGCTAACGTACGTGGCACAGAAAAGTGGTTAATGAAAGAGAAAAGAGCTTTTGCGAATTGGCAACGACTGGTTTGTTTATGAAATAAAACCGGTAGCCTCCTTCATGTTAGTCTTAACTCCATAGGCATAGCCTGCTGCTGTATTCGTTCGGGTGTAAAACAACTTCTCGAAAAAAATGAGTTTAAGACGCAGAGTTGGCACTATTTCTTAAGGAAACTTTGGATGAAAATATTCAAAAGAGTTTCGTTAGAAATGAAAAAGATGGACTTAGGCGAGCCAGAGAACATTCAGATCGACGTCAAAATAGTTCAAGTCGGAGTAGGTCAAAATCGTGTGAATTCATAAATTGATGAGGTGAACGTCATGGAACTTCCTTTTGTGAATATTGTATACTGGGTACTTTTCCGTTATAAGCACACCGCTTGGTGCCTTTTCTGTCTTGGCGAACTTTCTTGGCGCGCTCTGAATCGCCATCCTGACTCAAATTCTTCCTGGACGACAGATGCGGCGCGCTATAATTTTGGCGAGCTGAAGCGTCGGGAGCCAGAAAGCGCCAGTTTGGGCGAAAATGTGCGCTATTGGTATTGCTCTGCGTGGGATCAGCTAGTATTTAAGATTATGTGGTGGTCTTACTGAAACTGAAATAATATATCCAACAAATTTTGGAAATATATGAATTTATTTCTCGAGTCATTGCAACATTTGCTTGCTCAGTCACGAATCACTAAAAATTAATCCCGCGCCGCTCTCTTTCTAAAGCCTTGTTCCGACGGCGTGTGGCTTGGCCAAACCTCGAGTAGCTCGACATTCGTAATTATAGACTGTGGTCGGTGGAATTTGAACAGTCGCGCCGTTCCTACAGCGCGTGGCTTGGCAAATCTGTCGACAGCGCTCGAGTGAACGGATGCACTGACGCCGTCTGGCCACTCCCCCTTCCTTTGACGTGCGAGCTATTTACCGCCATAGCGAGGGAAATAACAAATGCACTTATAAACCCATGAGCCACATCGATTCTTCCTGTTCCGGCGATAAGAAATAACGCGAACCTCGGACGGAACTCGCGGGAAGACAGGCCGTAGGAACGCAGCTTAACATATTTATTGTCTGTCAGCGACGAGATCTCTGGCCGCCAAATTGTCTGGTTAGTGAAGGTTGCTATAGCAACTGGTTATGTTAAGGAAGATCCATTTCGAATAGAAGGACGGAAGTCTGTGTTTTATTTTCTTCTTGGCGCCAATTTGCGGCGGGAAAAGAGTCCGCAGTTGCGCATTCCTTCCCGTTTGGCGCTAACTGCGCCAATATAATAAACTTGAATGAACTTCTACCTACTAAATATGGATTCCCCGTACGGTAACCTGTTTCTATAGCCACCGCCATCATCCAGATAACTTGGCGAGAAGGGATCTCGTCGCGGACTGACAGTACAAATAGCAGATTTAAAAAATATATCGCAGAAAGGTTGGCAATGTTGCTCGCCAAATTAAAACGTGGTGGGGAGATTTCTGTTGAAGAACATGAAACGTACGAGCCTATGTCTTGTTTATCGCGAATCATTTCATTCGGTGCAATGCAAGTTTGACGCTCAATGCAAAAGTACTAAGAGTCAAATGGTAATCTTTTGCTTTTCATGCCACTTTTATTTGCTGTTTCCTGCATCGAGCATCCTTGGGCGAATAATTTGAATAATACCTGGTCGTCGAGCTGCGTACGGGTTACATAGGCAATTTTTGTTAATGAATTGTACGTTTATTAACTGGTTTTAATCCTACACTGCAACCATTTTTTTTTCATTTGACAGAAAAAAGATTAATGTGGTGTAAAATAACTTAAATAACACATTAAGAATAAGAATAAGTAAATATAAAAAGGTATTGATTTTTTTCAAATAAAATATCATTTTTAAGTTTTGTTACATATATGTTACAAAACTGAATAAGTACATTACTTGACACGATTGTCATTCTGCGCCTTGTTGCACATAAGACATAAACCAGCCGGAGTGGTCTGCCCTAAACTTTCTCGTATACTCCCTAACACATGTACAGAAAAAATAAGCTAAAAGGCATTAAAATAAACAGGTGCCCTTAACACAGTGGAGAAAAAATAAGCGAAACGTCATACCACGATTTTCCGAAGGTCGCAGCAAGGCGGAAATTGTAGAATCAGAAGTCGGCGTGATTACGCAATAGGGCTGCGTAAGATCAAGAAAACCAAATTTGCAATTTGAACGCCTTTTTTTTAACCGATTGGCACAAAAATTGGACACATATCTATAATTAAGTTAGAAGGCCATATAAAAAATTTCATTTATCAAAGTAATTTTGTTAAGAAGTTATTGCGTTAGAAAGTAAGCGATTATACAGACCGACAGACAGTCAACGCTTTGACGGATTTAGCCCAGAATTTTTTATGGACCTACATTTCCGATGATAAAACTGTGTACCAAATTTTGCCCATTCCCATTTAATTTACCCATCCCCCATTTTTTACCCATAATTCTAAAATTATGTTTTTCGGATTCAGGGAGGTCTAAAACGTGGAGATTCGTCAAAATCTCGAGTTCGAATTCTGTGACGATTACAATACTTTCTCTTTGTATGCTTCGTATAAGACAAAGTAAAAAGAACAATATAAAAAAATTGTCAAAAACGCTTCTTTCTTAAATACATTAATTAAATATTATTATATGCGATAAATGAGAAGTTTCGAACTTAATTGCATGAAATAAATGAAATATAAGATCACAATATACAAAAAGTAAAATATTAGGAAACTTAGAACCTATAAAATTATCTTTTATTATTGAAATTCAGAAATTTTTATTTGGGTGTAAGCATAGGGCTGCTCCATGACTTGAGCATTTAATGAAGGTTAAGCCTTTGCACTCGGGATACTTGCACTTCTGACGTTGGTCAGTGCTCATTCTCATCCAATCTTCACGAGGCATTTTTGTGGCAGATGCCTTTGTGCCTTGAGCTGTCCATTCTCATTACTAGATCTGTGGGGTGTCTCGGAAAAAAACTTTTTTTCGAAAAACATAGCTCCCCAGGGTTTTTACCATTCCTTTTGGTCCTAATAGAGTATATGAAGTTTCAGCCCTCTAAGTTAACTGTAGGGTTTGCCTGTAAAGCACTGAAATTTGAAAAAAGCTCTTAAAAGGTGAAATTTCTAGAATTTTTTTCAGAAATTTTGCATGGTTACTAATGTGTTAAAACTGGTTTAAACGTGGTCCTATAAACATGTTTGCTAATATTATGAATTTAAATTATAAGTTACACAATGCTTAGCATGTTATAAAATATCTGAAAAAGCTCAATATCGGTAAAATGTTCAGACAATGAAAATTTTCAAATTATTGATCTTTAACTATAACAATTTTAATATTTAAAACAATATTATCATAAAGAAAAACAATCTTTTTTTATTAAAGAATACAAATTCTTTTAGTTAACATCGCGCTAGTTAAAGGGAAAAGACAAAACATGACCTCCAGCTCGGCGCAAGTTTCCCCAAAATGAAAGAAGTAAGCTTCTTCATTCTTGTCTTTGGTTGCTGTCTGTGAGTTAACGCGCAGTCTCACGATTCAACAAGTGCTCATCTGCCTCTTCTACAGGGAATGCGTGCCGAAATTATCCTGAATAATGTTAGGAGAGTTTGTTGACAAAAGCCTGGAGTTTTTCACAAATCCAGGTGGTTGTCAACTTCGTACTTTACTACGAAAAGATGTATGCTTTTAGTAAACGATTGGATTGCTATAATGGTAAAATCCAAAAATTGTATCAAATATCTTTGCTCTGACCTTTGATTTTTGCTAAGGTTTGGTTGAATGCTCTGAAAGCTGCAGATGCTCCTGTAAATGATTTGATGCTTTGAGACTCCCCGAATTTGTACAAAAAATACAGCCCTGGAGTTGCCCGAGCTGCCCTTTTAACTTTCAGTAGACATTTGCGGTATTTGACAGGAGAAGCAGTAATATTTTATTTATGTTCTAAGAAAGTGTCAAACTCTGAAAAGAAGATTTCAGCATCCTTAATAAAGTACAAAGCTAATGAAAAATAACTTCCCACTGGTGTCCCTGTTTAAAATCATACCACAAAACTCCATCAATCAGTTGGATCGAAGTCATGATTGATTATTCGTTTTTTCCATCAAAATGGAGCCCGGTTGAAAAGCAATTCTCAAGCTTGGAAGAAGATTTCAGGTTCAAAAGAAATAGAGTAGTCTATAGAGACCACTTTTCCGCACAAGTAACGGGAAAAGGAGTCTCAAATCCGGGGTACTAGAAAGACCTCCTTTATCAAGAATTTATAAACAGTAAATGACGCAGCCGAACGTGGAGTAAAACGAATTGAAGATTTCGGTGAATCGATAAATAAAAATGAAGAATAGACTCAATTCTGCTTCAGTCTGTTGAAGAAAACAGGAAAAAACTCCTTGTTTTAAGAAGTCAGTTTTAAATCAAATTTATAGTTAAAGTGATGACATGAGATTATTTGACAGTTACTGTAATTTTTGCAAGTTATTTGGACGATTAACTATTGTCAGTATTTAATAGTTTTCTTTCTTTAATCGTGGAAAACTGTCAAGTAAAATTATACATTTTAACTTATCACAAAATTAATTTTTATATCCTTCTTTAATAAAAATTAAATTAAATTAACTTTTAAAACTTTAGTGAATTTTTGAGCTGTTATTGTGAACATACAGTAACTGTCGTATGGTGTTTCCAGATGGCAACAACGCAGAATTAATGAAAATTTTCATCATTTTATGCTTTTTTTCCTTCAAGTCATAATTTGCTAAGGATACAGTTAATAATTATTTATGTTTATATTCTAACGTTTATATTTATATAAACGTTAGAATATAAACACGTTTATGTTTATATAAACGTGTCCAAAGGAACAAATATAGACTAGTTTTAACGCATTAGTAAACATATAAAATTTCTTTAAAAAATCTAAAAATTTTACATTTTAAAGAGTTTTTTTCAAATTTCAGGGCTTTACAGGCAAAACCTACTGTTAACTTAGAGAGCTGAAACTTCATATACTCTCTTTTAGGATCAAAAGGAATGAGAAAAAAACTGGGGAGCTAACGTTTTTGAAAAAACGTTTTTTTTAGACACCCTACTAGGTCTACCTCGGTAAAACCAAAGTGCACGTACCCTCGCCAAGAGGGCGCCAAATCATGGAAAACTCGCCAAATGTCCGCCATGTTACCATCCGTCATTGGGTTACCAGATTTAGCGATTTTTCGCCAAAAAAAATTCAAGTTTGGCGCCGTACAGCACACTTTGGTTGGGCCAAATATTATTTGAGGTAGCCCTTATGAAAAGCATCCAGTTGAAATCTACAAGTTGGAACACAGTCTAATTAAAACGGCGGGGCGCCAAAGCACCAAGTCGCCAAAGCAAGATGGATGCTAATGGTAAAGAAATGTGCATCGGTCATAGTTAAAAGTTAATCGTTTAAAGTTTAATCTTTTTTCGAACCCATTGCGTTTGTGGTTTGTCGTTGCGCTGTCTCCCGTTTTAAATGTAGAATGGACCTTATGCACCGTTTGGGTTTGAGAGTATAGAAAAACAGCTGTGGAGGAATAAACAAAACGTCGGCCTATGGGGTCTATTCTGGTACCCCCCGGTGGGGTTTTGGGCGTCACTTTTCCCGGCCGTTAACAACGGAAAAAGTGACGTCTCCAAACCCAACCGGGGGTACCAGAATAGACCCCTATAAATGGCTCAGAAATAAAAGCAGTTCTGAGTCAACTGTTTAAGGCTGACCAATGGCTGCCGCCTGCAGGTCACGTGTCGGAGGATGTGACGTCACATGCATAAGGTCCATTTCAACAGAACTACTAGCTTTCCTAGCTCATTGAATGAAAGGAATATGTTTCTTTCAATTATTCTAATGAAGCAGGAGAAATTGTGCTCGCGATGTCTGCGGCATCTGAAGTGGGCACCGGGCAAATTTTTTTAACTTAAAAAAACATCAGCGGCTTCGCTTTCAGCAAAGCGGGAACCTAGTAGCTTCGCTAGCTTAGTGAATGTACGAAATCAGCTTCTTTTAAATACTCTAATAAAGCAGCAGAACAAATAATAGTAAAAAATTAAGACACTCATTTCTCTTTCACTTGGGAGTAAACGCTCTAAATATATGATAAAGAGAAATGAACAATGCGGCGCATCATCCTAATTAAAATATATTTTATTATTTGCTAAAATATTTAATAAATATTTTTAAGTTTTAAAAAAATCAGCGTAGTATGTAAACAACTCAAAAATGCGAAACGCTTGTCATGACGTAAGCGATGTAGCCGATGGGTTGCCAATGGAACAAATCCGCTCGATTCCTCAGGTGACCACATTGGCGACGAAATCGCCTGTGTTCCAACTTCTAGATAGCATCTATCATGCTTGCATCTGATAAATGATAAAATATTGCGAGAGGGGGATTGGCCTTCTGAAGTGGATGGCTTATCAATGTCAAATGCATCATTCTCAAAAGAAGTACTGGAAGAATGCAATGGAAATAATGAAGAACTTTCAGAAGCTGCTCAGCGTGTAAATGTAAAGTTGTGAAACCAAAATTTAGGAACTAGGAGTATGCTCTTCAAATGGAGAAGATTTGAAATAGCATTCAAGGATCAACTTTTGGGAATGGTGCTGGTCAGATTATACAAAGTGAACAAGTATACAAAACGTGGATATTGATTTTGGATGTTGCCGATGTTTCTGGTAGAACTGCAGAGCAGGAAAAAGAAAATGGCCGCCCTTCTAGGAGGGTGCCATTTATTTGTCATGACCAAATTGTAACGGCAATACATCTAGACCATCTATTGATGGTAATTTGACATTATTTTTTAAGCAGATTGAAACGAATTTTGGAATGAATATTTTTTTCTAAATTAAGGGATAACAGCCTTTGTTGCTAAAAATCCCAAAACCTCGTATCTCTCAGAGATACAATTCAAGTCAAGTCAACTGCAGGGCAATTTAATTTATGCGAAGAAATAGTTCCCGGGATTTATGAGAGGAAATTTTATGAGTGTGTTTAAAAATATTCGATTCTCAATAAGAATCTGATCGATCCGATAAGACATGTCATGGGGAGGTTCGCGTTAGCTTAGGCGAGACACTTTCGAATCAGAGCATTTCGAATGATGTTGACAACCATAAAACAGAACTGGAGAAAATAGCAGAAGCTTACAAAGAATTTGAACAAAGATAAGGAGTTATTAGATACAAAGATCTGGTCGCTGACTTCTGAACTTGAAGAAAGAGGGAAGAAGCCTGTTTTTGATTTTCAAAGATGTTATGGAAACTATTCCAAGAGATGAACTTGTCCATCTAAAATTTCACATTTAACCTACTGAAGCACTGGGACCGAAGACCACTTAGGAATTTGCAAGTGGACACGAAAAAAAAGGGCTGCAAGTAGTTTACCCAAACAGTGACCTTTTCTTAAAGAATGTTTATCTGAACGCCAGTGAAGAATGCCTCAGCTTAAAAGTCTTCTTCTCTGAAAAAGATTATTTCAGATCTATGATGTAACAAATTAAGATTGAAAAGTCTTTCCAATGGACTGTTCAAGCCTACGTGAATAGAGGATTTTTACTGACTACTTGCTGTTATGCCTGGCGTTGCTCGGGATTAAAATGCTTTCATGTCGAATATTTTTGATGTCAAAACTACTTTTATATAGAAACTTATAATACCCAAACTTCTTTTATCGTCTGAACGGTTTTTTTAATTAAAATGAAATTATCAATTCAACCAAACGATTTTTAAAAACCACCGATAGCTAATTTTCTCCATAAGTCATTAATATTTGTTATATAAGTATTTCAAATTTTATTCGTAAGTCTTGCAGTACCCAGGTAGCACAGAAATATTATATAATATTTGCACAATGTTATACCATATTATGAACACCGAATACTGTAATAAAGTATTGTATTGTATGTATCAGTATTTCCGAGATAAAAACATTTCACAAATATTATAAAAACAATGTTTATTTATAAAAATCTTCATTTTAACTCAGGATATCACTCGATTGGAGGTTTTATTACAAAAACACCACTGGGACAATTATTCTTTAAGATGCTGGATATTATATCATACTATACAATACAATGCACATGATATTTTGATTTTTACATTAATCTGCATTGATCAATATTTTAAGGTGAAGTTATTCTTATGCTCGACAGAAGGCAGCATGAAAATAAAATAACACTTTATTAAACAGTGTCGAATGATATTTGTGAAAAAGTATTTTAAAAAATGTTCATTTGAATAATAATGTTTACATAGTCATTTTGTTTTACTGTATATAAAAGGCGGGCCGGATTCAGCTAATGAAGTTAACCATAAAACAGCTCTCACATTTGGCTTATCTATTTGTTCTGTGAAAAAAAATTGAGCGTTATTCTCATCGTAAAAATATGCTCGTGATTTTTTGTTGCGAATCTTGTATTTGATAATAAATTTCACAATTATTTTAAAACCCTTCAAACATATTATTATAATTACTTTTAAACCTTATTGCCTTTTAATTTATTAAATTAGCAAACTTAGATATAAGAGCTAAAATTGCTTCCTCTTTTGACTTCTAATTTCATTTTGAACTCGAAATTGTAAAGAAAAGATAATTTAACTAAGAAAACTATTCAGATTAATTGAAGAGCTGAGTGGATGAACATGTTAAGGGACAATTAAGCGAATTTCAGAAAACGAGCTTTAAAGTTTAAAGGTTACATTTTTTAATTTTTTCGCTCAATTTTTGCTGTTCCGGCACTTTTGTGACGAGAAAGCATTCAAAATATTTTATGTTTATCGACATGGTTATAGCTTTTTTAATTATAGAGAAAATTAATTATCTTTTGCACTTAACATGTTCTTCCATGCACGCGTCAAAAAACTTCGTTTGCTTAGTCATGGAAGAACATGCTAAATGCATGTTACTTTCTGCACAACGTAATAGTGGCAAATTAAATACATACAAATAATAATGAATTGGCAAAATTGTATTACTATAAAGCTCGATATATTTTCAACACAAGTTGAACAACAAAAATAAAGCAAATTTGATGTTGAAATAGCAAATAAACACACAAGAGGATCACAAAATAATATGTAAGTTTGGGAAACAATGAAATTAAGAGTATTAATTTTTAGGTTGTCATAAAGATTATCATCATATTTTTACAATTTCATTTAACATGGCTTTTTCTTTTTTGTAAAATACATTTTAAATTCGCTTACTAGTGCAATTTGAAATTATTTGTACACTTGTGTGTTCTTGATGACAATAAACTATTTTAATATTTTCAGAACTCGGTTATCAATTGATTTTTTTAACATAAGTAAATTTTAGTTCCGTAATTTGAGAAAAATTATTATAATATTTCATAATACCTATAACAATAAATTCTACTAAATAAAAGACTAAAAAGTAGAAAATTATTAAAATAAGGAAATCTGCTTTTCAGCTCAGTAATAAGAGTGTAGTTTTTAAAAATGATTTTAAAAATAAATGTATGAAATGATTTCGTTGTTGTAGTCGTTAAGTAAGGAACAGGCCGAGTTATTAACTATTTTTTATTTATTATGGGAGAGTGGCGGAATATACGTACATCTCGTATGAAAGTTTCAAGTCGAAAGAGAGCAGAAAATCCCTGCGTTCTCTCAGATAAGGGATTAACATATAGACACGTGATCAAAGTGAAAGGAAAAATAGCTATTTTTAGTAAATTACGTAAGCGTTTTAGGGACAATTAATTCTGGCGCCAAGAAGACGCCTTCATGATTTTCTGTGGGAGCGTGAAAGCGATTAAAATATTCTTTTAGTAATAAATATGCCAAAATGTGAGATTTAATATACCTCCAGCACGGGAAAAAAACGAAATTGGAGTTTAAGTAAAGTGATTTCGGAATACATTAATATTGTACTAAGATTTTAAAATACATAATATTAGAATTTAAAGTAAAATTAAGTGAGATTATTACATGTATATATTTTATGATATTATCTCAACTTGATTTACTTTCATAAAAAATATTTCGCTTTCCACGAATTTCCATATTCAATAGATTTTGTACTGAAGAGTTTAGTGGTACCCGTGAATCTTTCTTCAATGCAGTCTTATCACTGTCTTGGGAGCATCGAAATGAATGTTTTGGGAACATGGAAATTAATATGGCAAGGTTTTAATCAAACAAATATCGTTTTTAATATTGTTATTAACATACATGAAACAATTCAAGTTAAATAAAAATGTGTAAAAAAAAGCAAAAACACAAATAGCTAAACAAACTAAATTAGTGATCAATGGAAAATTTTTCAAGAAAAAAATAGTTAGTCTCCTGGTAAAAATCCATAAGAATAAATTTCGTTAACTGAAATAAACCGATATTCAAAAACAAATTCACGAGTTTCAAAAAGTTCTTTTACTTACCGTTAATTCCTCTTTCCTTTGTCACGCAATGCAGTTCAGATAACTCGCAATGAAGCCCGCATAGAAAAATTGTCAGGAATT
>BGPR01001517.1:41098-81737 GCA_013235015.1 Araneus ventricosus
AATGGAAGCAGATGTTATTTTACTCAAGTTTAACGAATTTCTCATGGAAGAAGATGTTAAGTGCCCTTAACATGTTCTTCCATAAGGCTCACACTGAAATTAATTAATTAATTTGCTCAGCACACTGAAATTAAGTGATTAACATTTGTTCATGCTTCTAAAATGTAATTTTAAAATATTCACTGTAATGTTATATTATATATTATTCAGTATAGTACAATATTATTCAATATGGTATAATATTATACAGTAGTATATGACATTATCCAATATTATGAAAAAAAACATTGTACAGTATTGAAAAAGTCTTACGTTTTACACCGTTTCAATATTGGGAAAAATATTGTACAATATTACTTTCTCGAATTTTATGATATAAGACAATATCATGTGCTACGTGGGTATAGCAAGAGTTCTGACGAATGTTTTGGAACAATTAACTAGATAGTAAATTTTTCATTAATGAATAATTGAAAGCCAGACGAATAATTGTTCCTGAATAAATTATGAATCGTTTGCTTTTAAACTTTTCTTTCAGTGTTCTTCCAAAATTCTGTTGATGAGTTCTAGCAACAGTTCTTCGTATGTATTTTTTTTGTTCCTCACCAATAAAAATATATTGTTAGAAATTGTGAATTTTATACATAATTTAATTTTTGAAAAATTACTAAAAATGAGGGCAACGAATTGAATGGAAATGAAACTTGTGTCACTGAAAAGCTAATTTTTCACTTTAATATGGTGTAAAAATAGGGTTTGTGAAACAATATTTTCGAAAAATATCACGGAAAACGACAAAATCTTGCTTAATTTTTAATTAACTGAAATTTTAGTTCACTATTGTGCTTTTAAAAGTTGACAGTGATCATTCTCTTCTTATATAAAATATATTTAAAATAAACAGAAATATCAAAAAATAAAGGTACATTCGTTCAAAGTCTCACCGTTTCATGTATCTATAAATTTGTTTTATTACAAAATTGTCAGCATGTAATCAATTATTTATAAAATTTTGAAAAATTAATAAAAATTAAAGGAAAAATTTCAGAGATATAAAATTGGTGTCATTGGTAAGGTAAAATTTTGAACTTTAAGATGGTATAGACGAGTTTTCTGTTTTGTTTATTTAGTTGTAACTACGTAATTCCGGTGTGATGCTAAGTCAGTGGAATCTTCAAGGCGGAAATCCAAAAGTAATGGAAATAAACTCAAGGTTTTTAATGTAAGTAAACAAAACCCGAAAATTCGGCCTTAAAAAATATTTTTGTGGGACAATTTGCTCCGAGAAGTTCCACAATGACTTTTATTTATATTAAGATGAACTAGATATGTAGTTTCAGTTCTAGTGCGACAAAAATTTAAAAAAAAAAAGCATTTCAAGACTTGTTAATCGATGGATTTTACCTTGAATGGGAATATAGGATCGAAAAGAAGGATTTTGGAGACGTGAACACTTTAACAAAAACTTCTTTAATTTAATTATAGAATAATTGTAAACAAAAATCGTAAGAAAATCATTTTTATACTTAAACAAAATTTGATTAACGGATACTTTAAATATAATTTATTTTTATTTTAACTAATTTGTTAAAGCTCTGTTTCTTTAAAAAATTGTTTCCAGATTATTTGGTCTCCAAAGAAATTTGCTGCTGAAAACGGGACTATTTTCTTTTTTTCTTCCCACCCTTGAAAAAGGCCTGAAAGTAGAAACTAGCATTTATTTGAACGAACAAGTTTCTCTCCCTCGTACCGAAATGGCAACATGCTGATTCAGTAGATGAAAGTAGCCATAGGTATTTGCTTAATTTTGTTTGAACATATCTTCTATTTGTAAGTAAACCTGAAAGAAATTTTAAATGTATCTATTTTATGAATGTTTTTCTTTCTTATTTATATTAACATGGTGTTTCAAATCTGAAAACACAGTGTTTCGTTTAGAATTGTCCAGCGTCCACATTACTAAGTGTTTGGCTACTTTGAATTGCATCAACTTATGTAAGCTTTTGTCTTCTTTCAGTTCTGGTCGACAACAAATAACTTGAGAATGGCTACGCCCATCGTAACGAAAATAGTCCTGAAGAATACCACGAAGATGTCTCTTAACGAAAGATTTACGGCGTATCGAGCAGAGGCGCAGTCTGCAGCTAATACATACAGACAGAAATTACAGATGCAGAGGCAGGCATCGTCTGCGAACCTTAGACTTGCCCAACAAATGGCAAACCGGCCGACAGTCATCGCGGCCCTGAGACTCAAGAAAAGGAGTTTGCAGCAGAGACTTGGCCGAAGACAGCAGTCGGTTTCCAATGTCAAGGCGAGACTCAACCTCGGCGGTAAACGACTAGCCAACAATTCACTGCAAGGGCGACTTGGAGCTTTCAGAGGACGAGGGGCAAGTCGTCGAGGAGGATTCAAACCTGGCACTTCACCTTTATTGAAGGCAAGATTAGGCCCGACAAGATCATTCAATTATGCTTCCCAACCAAATCAGCGATTAGGATTCCGAAAACGAGGTAACTTCCAAGGAGGAAACCGTCAAGCAAGAGTTGGCAATCGCCTACAGATGCCAAGAAATGTCCGAGGTGGACGAAATAACAGAGGAGGAGGTGGTCGAGGACGTGGAAGACTTGGCAAAGGACGTTGGGGCAAAGACTCTAATGCTGTTCTTCCAACTAAACAAGAACTTGACAATCAACTTGATGAATACATGGCTGAAACGAAGGGGTCCCTTGATGCACAGATAGGTCACTACATGTCCCAGAACTGAAGCAATTGTGATTTTACTTGTGGTTGACGATGAGTACCGGTAGAAATGCTTGTAATAACGTGGTCATATTAAAGCAGTTTCTACGATTATCAGAATTTAATTGTGTTGTCATTTAAAACCAGTTTGACAGATGGATATCTGTTAATTTGATTAAATTGTACAAATTCATCAATATTATGCAGTTCCTCATTACTTACAGTTTTGTTTTTTATCACGTGTACATGCGTTTCATGTTATTACTGAGCAAGCACTCATCAATGTTCTCATTTTTGAATTTGAAACTTCTGTACAAGTATGTATTGTCATTTTTATTCCATTTCTCTGAAGGTGTCATAGTAATAAATAGATTCGTTGAACAGCTGCATTTCTTTTTAGTGTTTTGCAGAGCCAAAATAATGTATCATTACTGAGACATTAACATTAACCCTATTATCAGCATTCACCCATTTCAAGTGAATTATTATATAATGCTAACTGTCTACTTGAGAATTTTAGTAATTTTTTTTTTATAGTAGGTGCTTTTCATTGTAATTGTAAATAATACCGTAACTGAAAGAGACCGAATTACACCAAGCAAAAATCTCAAAGTGTAATAGAAATGAAATTCAACAAACAAAAACGGGCAAAGGGTTGATTTTATTTTGCTGAATGTGTATTCCAGCTTGGAAAATATATATATTAAAATTTTTTCCCCAGCTCCTGAATTTATTTAAATGGTTTTTAATGCATTTATTATCTCAAAGTAATATACAGAGATGCATAATATTCATTCTTATATATTTAACTTGATGACTGTTTTTATTGATTCTGTGTTAAAGTTTAGTTACAAGTGATATAAAAATATTTACTTGAGCATCTTGGTTAATTGGAAAGGAAGATTTGTTTTGTTTCAACTTTTATGAAATTTTATTTTCTCCCATACATTTAATGATCATTAATGCCAGTGAGCAGCAATCTTCCTTAGATAAAATATAGTAGCCTGAAATTTGTTACTTTGGAGATTTCAAATTTTAGAAAAGGAAAAAAATGTATACCATCTGGGATATTTCGAAATTGTAAATGAATTAAAGATCTTTTATATTGGTGATTAGAAGCTCGAAGAAAATATATAATTTGATTCTTGTATCTCATTTATCCATTTGTAAATTTTCATAGAAACTTGCAATTCAATGGATGGCATCAGATTTAACACTTAGATGATACATCAGAGGGATTTCTGCGCTGAATAATTATACAGCGGATCAGTCAGGCTGTTTAAGAATGCAGAAAAAATGCTATATTTTGATTTTATCCTTAAATTTGTCATGGAAATTATTCCAGCTAGAACGGATTCCCTACCTGTAGTACGTGTACCCCTGGGGGATACGAGAAATCAAATTTGTTTATGCCAGAAGCAAGAAAACGTAAGGGATTAACAAACTCGGGAGAATTTTGTTTCTCCAAGTGAGAATAGTAGCTATTGAATAGTTGACTATTAAGAAATGTAATTGTTAGCTATCCTTATAAGTTAAAACGAAATAATTACAATACTGGTTTCGTTTGCTTTGACATTGAACTAATAAATACTATTGTAAAAATGGAATAAAATCAAAACTAAGTTCTGAAAATGTTATTAATTCGAGTCATTTCACTTTTAATCTAACTTGAACATGATAGATACAAACTTCTTTGCATACACGGATAGTTGGGGGGGTGTGGGAGGAAGTTGGATATGATAGTGGGGATACACGAAAAGAAAACAAAATAATAAAGGGGTACGCAAGGGGAAAAAAGGTTTGGAATCCCCGAGCTAGAAGTTTCAGCTGGGGGAAAGTTGACCAATTCCCGGACAAAATAACAGTTTTAAAAAAAAATATTGGGAAATCTTCAAATGAGAGAACCTGCTAGTATTTTTATTTTATTAAAGTGGTAACTAAGTGCTATAATTTTAAATTCTTTAACAAGGGTAAAAAATTTGTAGAAGGAGAGGAGTGTTTTGATATTCATTAAATTGTATTAAATAATGCAACCAGAAAATCAACCTTGTTATGCTGATTGCTGTTAAAAGACCTATAAAATTTTAAAAGAAAAAATAATGGGCGATTAATCAACTAATCTTTCCGTGTTTGAACCACATGTCATTTATTTGACAGGAATATAGATATTCAGTGTTTGTTTGTACACTGTTTTGGATTTTAACATCAATCTGTCATGGGGAACAAGCATTTTTTTAAAAGAAACCTTTATGCAGCTAGTATTTATTTTGAATAATGTTAATGAATAGTGCAGTTTTAAAATATAAGTTAGTTCTTATTTTATTAAACATATTATTTGGTTGCATTTTGAAATGATTTATAACATCATAATCATAATTTTTTGCTGGTTTGCAGTATTTGTATTCTATTCAATATATTAAGATAAGGTAAAGGTTTTAAAAAAAACTGAATTGAATGTTAAAATAATTATATCAACACTCGAAACACTAGCTAAAAGTGTATGACAGTCAAAAAAAATACTAATTTTTTTCATAGAAACATAAGGCTTATTTGAAAATATGCTTTAAAAAATGTGCAATTATAATTTTTTCACCCTTTCTCTAACTTTACTGCCATTTTTTTCACTTGGGTGAAGTTTTATTCAAATTGATAACTCGGCATAAATAGCTAGTTCCAGTAACATGCTGTACGGCTTAGGGTACTAATTTTATGTATATGTTTTGGGATACTTCCTACCCTGCTTGTCATCATTTAATTTTGCCTTCAGGTGGAAATTGCACTGGATCTCGATTATCTCCATTTTCATATGTGGTATGTTCTCGGATTCCAAAACCATCCGTGCTTTTGCTCGTGCGGAGTTATTTTCAGCAAAATAAGGGAAAGTGAGAATTGGAAAGGAAGATGTTTATATTTTACTCAGCGTGACCTAATAAAAAGCTATGGAAATACACTCATTGCCTGTCGCCCCGTCCCAGAGTAAAATCGTTCAAAAGTGCTAGTCTTGTGATATTGAAACGATCAGTAGATATTATTTTTATATTTATAAAAAGAAAAAAATGAAAGTAATTTAAGTTATGAATTTACTTAATATAGGCAAAGTTCACATCAAGATTCATTTTTAAGGCTTAAAATTTTTCTTCTGATGTTTTTGATTTGGCTGGAATTTCACCTAAACCAAATCAAATATTAATTAGCAGTTTTTAAAATGTAACTTGAATTTTGAACTTTTTATTAAAACTTATTTTGTTCTATTTCATTGCCAGGACCACAAAATTCCTGTAGTTCTTGAACATTCTACCCTCATGTTCTTATTTTAAAGTACTTGAATATTGGCTTAAAAATATATTCCTGATCATTTTTAGAAATATGGCAGGCATTAATATTTTGTACTGTTGTTCATAATAAGTATATTTTAAGTACTTGTTAGTATTTTATTCACTTACTTAAACAACAAAAAGACCATCATGGAATCTATTGTGATACTAGAGATGTTACGAATATTCCGATTCAGCCAATTTGCTGAATACCAAACAGATATTCAGCCAAATAAATTTGAGGTAATAATTTATTTTTAAATCTGCTTTTAAGTTCATTTAACAAAGACTATTATAGAATTACATTTCATTGAATTTATTATTAAAAAATCTAACCTTTACTCAATTTTAAACTGTAAGTGTATTTAACTCTTTCAAACCTGATTTTTTAAAAATTGCATTGATTTGAATTCACACAAGTTCCATCAATCTCAAAAGGGTAAATAATAATACATATCATTTTTCATTGTGAAATCTGATGCAAGAACAATTTTTCAGAAAGTAGTCTGTCCTGTTTAGTTTCATGTGTATTACCAGCTTTAGAAAATAAACTCTCGCTGTGTACCGTGTTTGCTTAAGTCAAAAGATATTTTCTTGCTAAATTTGCAAATCTTCAGGAAACCACCTACATTTTTCTTCCACCAATTAAGTGAACACTCCATCCTATCTCTTAGACATTCTTTATTAAACCATTTATTTTATATTCTGAATTTAAATGTATTTTAAGTATTTAGCAAACATTTCTTCTATGCTAAATTAATCAACCAAAGAAAAGAATTGCAAATATAAAATATGGTCTGTTCTATTGATATAACTCCATGAATTCCTAATAATTGAAGTTTTGTTTTTCAAAAAGGTATAAATGCATTGCCTCATTGAAGAGTGTGCATTTGAATCAACTGAAATTTAATGGCAAATTTGAAGTGTTTTGGAAACTTTTTTATTATACAAGATTGTTACAATATTTTATTATTATTTACTACTGGGTTTTGGCCATCCTCAGTATATGGGAGGGGGGTAAAAATAGCAATTTTATGTTTTCAGAAATAATGTAAAAATAATTAGTTTAAATCATATAATTTATAAATGTCAATATAAAATCATATAATAAATTATTTTTATGTATTAAATTCTATTTTAATTTTTTTTTTGTTTATATCATAAACATTATCAAGTTTTTAAGTGATTGAAGTGGAATATCCATGTAATTAAAATCTCAGTTAAACTTTATTTGGTAAGGTATTGTATACCATCAACTGTTATCATTGAAATCTTAAAAAAAAAGGTAATCTTGATCTCTCTAAAGCCATTAACTCATTTTTTATGGTTCTTCCAGACAGAATATTCTTAAGAAATTTAATACCATTCTGCCTTTTGATTATGTGCAGGAACTTTTTTCGTCATCTCCAATTTTTAGTTTATATGTTGAATACTATGATGTGTCAAATGTATGTATATTTTTATAACAAAATTTAATCTTATCCTGGGGCATCCATTTCATAAACTTAACCCGTTAATAAAACAGATTTAAATAAATTTCTATTAAATTCTGTTTAAAACACCAATATTAGGATAACGGTGAAGTAAAATTTTGAAATAAATAATTGGTACTTGCACATTAAAGCGACCATGGAGAATTGAACTGATATGTTTTAAACTCAAATGTTTGAACCATTAATATTGAATTTAATAAAAGTTGAATATTCTGAATACCCATGTATACTTACAAATTAACAGTATTTAAATTGCATTTCGACAATACTATTTTGAAGATTCATGTTTAAAAAATATCAATTTGTGCAAGAACCTTCATCATTTAGCTTTTCTTAAGAGTGCAAGCGAAATTCACCTCGCTGCAATGCCAGTATCTTTCTGAATCATAATGGTATTTAAATGAAATTTTTATGTAAGTTGCCTTATATATCTGGCTTTGAAGTTATGAAAGAAAAATTGAGCTGTTTTGCCATATGTATAGTAAAAAAATATTTACTATAAATACTCATCATAGTTATTCTAATATTAAAAGTATTTACTTCAAATTTTAATACAGTGCTTCTCCCACATGTTGTCAAGTATTCTGTAACTTTCATATGATTTGATTGAAAACTGCAAGTTATCAGCAAAAAACATGCGGAAAAATTTGGGACTGTTTTTAAAAAAAAGAAACTTTTATATCTTACCAAATGTACATTCTATTTTTATGAAAATGCATGTAAGCAATGTGCATAGGAAACAAAACCATTGATGAAAGTTCCAAATCATTATTAATTTCATATGAAGCAGGGTAAGTCAAAATCCCTTTTCGCCTTGATCAGTTCCTGGTAGATCCGTTAATTTCCCTTGTTATTGAATCTTCAATGTAAATTGTTTGTTTAAGCCTATTCTTGAGATGGTTGCAATTCAAGGAAAATCCATCCAGCCTTTCAAGAGTTATTCGGAAAAAATGTGCAAACTTTGAAGTAATTTCAAAAGGTTTCCACAATTTTGGCCACAACTGCATGGTAACCCTAACTTAACTAGGATGCTGTGCTAGGATAGGTTAACTTGCCTGTGTAGAGCCTAACAATTCAATCACTTTTCATGAGGAAAAGATAAAACTTCTCTGTTTCAAACCTGGGAAAGATGTCTTTTGAGCATCGGTATTCTCATGTCAAAAGAACGAATTGGGGACAAAGCTGCTAAAATAATAAAAGCATCCTAAAGTAGAGGATGAAGACATTTGCATCTTTTTTAGATATAAAAAAAGATAATTTTAGCATAATCATTCTTTAGTTTAGTAAGTGAATTCTGTGATAGAGAGACTTGTTTTCTTTAACACTAAGTTTATGAGACCCAACAATTTGGCAGATTTTGGACCCCATGGGTCATGCAATTTATGCCGATTCTTATTAATGGATTGATACAAATGTATAATCAAAACTATTTCACTCTCTGCTCTGTAATTTCAAAATTTTACGATGACGTATACTTGTTTTTCTGGATACCCGTCAGACTATGGAATTAATTTTATACTTAATTGTAACAAACCACCTCTATTCATGAAATAAATGCTCTGAGAACAAATGTAAAAGTAATTAGATACTAAATAAAAATCGTAATTCAACAGAGATATCTTTTGATGGCACCTAACCCAATACAATATGCCATGGTTTGTTGGACAAAGGAAACAAATACGTGTTACAATAAGTGTAAGAAGAATGTTTGCAGAAAATGTATATACACAATGGAATGTGTTTTGCAAAAAAGTGCTAAATAAGTATATTAAATATATAAGTTTTTAACATACATAAAAGTGCTATATCTGTAATTGTTTTTAAATTAACTCATTTATAAAAGAATTGACATTGTTTTATCTCTGTAGGAATAGGTATACAAGAAATGCCCATAAAGCTATATATATATAGTGTTTTATTTTTTTTAACATTTATCTACCAATTTTATGTTTACTAGAAGAAATAAATGTTGAAGGAATAAGAATTGCTAATAATATTCCAGCCAAATGCTTGCAACAGTTGTCTACTTAAAAAAAAAAATTGTCATGATGGACTATTTTGCTTGAAATCCAAGTTCTGTTGTTAGTGGTCATCAATAATAGTCTTGATCATTACAGTAAAACCTGTCTATAACAATAGTGTAAAAATCTAGAAAATGTATTGTTATATACAGTTTGAGGATTTGGGCATTCATTAATATGCTAACATATTTTATGACACTTATTTGATTCATCTTGAAAATAATAGCCGATATAAAATTGTATTTTTGAAACATAAAATGTACAATTTTTTATACCAATAATTTAAAATTTTAAGAACTACAAAATGAAAATTGTAGTTGAAAACTTTGTCAGCATCGTCACTTATGGCCCCTTTAAATCGTTTTCATTTGCTATTCATTTTACTTTATTCCACATCTCCAATGTCTTTCCTTTTTTTTTTTTTTTTCAAAAAGTAGCTATCATCAACAGAAAAATCCCATATTTTTTAGTAGCAACAACTTGCTTTAGATCTTGATTGATTTCTGAAATTATTTGTAGGATTTCTTCAAATGCCAATGTGTTACACTGCCATCCGAGATTCATGCCGTTATCGCATCAGAAGCTAATTTCAAGGAACAAGTGGTCAGTCTGAAGTGCTAAATGTGAATGAACAAGTTAGTGCATACCAGGTGTCGGAGGCAACAAACATCTGTGCACATTTCAATCACTTTCCTCCTCCAACAACAGGCTGTGGTTTCTTGCCCCTTCCCTCCGATTCTCCCGTTATCTGACATTGTTTGACCACAGGGTGGTGTTTTCCAAGAAAAGAAAATTTGGATTGTACTGTACCAGCTTTCTAAAGCGGTAAAATGATCGTTACATACAGGTGAGACTTGAAAGTGATTATTGTTTTAGGCAGGTGTTGATGGCCCTGGTCCACCCCCCGTTTTTGATTATAATCAGCAGTGGTGTAGTCACAAAATAAGCAATGGCAGAACAACCTAGGTGACAAAAATCACTGTTTTAAGGATGTTTTTCACAATTTTTGGTTATTTCTCGTACAGAAAGGCATTGCCGGAACGGTGTTCCAGCTTCACTACACCCCTGATCATCGGCCACAATTTGATTCAAAGTCTTTTTTTTTTTCTTTGAAGCAGCATTTCACTTTAGTATTAGTTATTCATTTAATATTTCTGGAAAGTTAGTAAGCTAATCTTTTAAAGGTAATATGATCATTTTTCATTTTCAAACATTTCAGATCTTCCATATAAAAATTGCTTTGAAAACATTTTAAACTTCTCTACAGCTTTTTCTAGATGTTTAATATAATGAGTTTCTGCTATCTACTGTAAAGAATAAAAATAATGAATTTCAGCATCAGAGAAAATTACCTTACTTTATAATGTTTATTTAATAAACTTTCTGCCATTATTATTTTTTACTTTCATTTTTTTTTTCAATTAGAATACATTTTGATTGGAATCTTATTACATAATTCTGCAACATATGCATTCTTTTAATCTCTTCCTTGTAATTAACAACATTCATAAGATGCATAGTGTATTCCTAAGTTTCTGCACTCATCGTACTGTACAAATTGGTCTGATAAAATAATAATTGCTGTTATTTTTCAATATATGCACATACAATTATCAAACTGGAACCAAATTGATAGTAAACCTCAAATTCATTATGTAATTTAATCAGTTCTGTCTTTTCCTCCCTTCCCTTAGAGAAACCTTTGAAGCAAGTTGATGCAGAATATTAAATTATACTTGAAATTAATACATTAGCAATACATTACCTTCGGTAATATTGAAAAAAGAACCGAATTTCTAAAATGCCTGCGAGAAATAAATGCTAAGTTCCCAGGTGTTAATTGCTGCTCAGGCAGTGACTATATCAAGACCTATCCAGCTGACAAAAGACCTAACAATCAAATCATAAACTACTTAAAAAGAAATTGAATTCTTTCTAATTGTGCAAAAGCAGGATAGGCAGTAATTTGGGGACTTCCCCATGACTTTGACTTACAAGAATTAATTGAATGGTTTAGTAACTCAAATTTTAATGTTGCTAAGATCATACAACTTACGCATTATTAGATAGAAAAAGAAACTGCCTCTCTTTCAAATTGTACTTCCAAATTCAGCCTAAAATGGGAAAAGTTTGGAGTTATCGACAATTTTGTATCTAAAGAGTTAAAATCGAATTCTATGAAAAGACAAATATTGCTGTCAGATGAAATTATTTGGGCATGCATGGGGCATCCAATTGCTTCCAAACCCCAAGATTTTTACATGGGGATGAAAATTCAAGATGTTGAAATCCACATTTCTACAAAGACTGTATGCTGGCCAAATGAATCAAGAATCCCAAGTACATCAACTGCGGCGAAGAAGGGCATACTGCAGCGTGGAGAGGGTATGAACTCTTCTCTGCAAACCCAAGTTAAGCAATCTTGGGAGAAATTTGGAGTTGCTTTCCTGCGCAAAAGCTAAGAGTAGTCAAACTCACCAAATCCCAAGAGCTGAAACTAAAATCATTAACCCCTCTTACAACAGGGTTCGTACGCGTCCTTAAAAGTCCTTACTTTTACTTTTAGTCCTTAAAAGTCCTTACTTTTACTTTTAGTCCTTAAAAGTCCTTAGAAATCCTTATTTTTATGCCCCATTTTAAAAAGTCCTTACTTTTTACTCTGCCATTATTAAAAAATTTAAAATGTCACCGATTATCGTTTTTCTAATTCCTCCTTCTCGGCGGCTCTAATCTCGGTCGACGTGGAATCTCTCGTGGAATGGGGTGGGGCGACACGGCTCGCGTTCTACGCATCCATATCCATCGCATACACTTTGGGAAATAAGGGAGGAATTACAGATGGCCTTCATTGGTCCATGGTTCCATAGGAATGATTGTCAAAACTGCTGTTACCATTTTTAGAACAGTATCAAAGTGATAAGCCTTTACTTCCATTTTTTGCCAGTGATGTATTAAAACTTGTTAATTATTGCATTCAAAATTTTGAAACCAGAGAATCAAAGAATTGAGAAACCTGAGACTTTATGCAAATTCAACTTCAGTGACCCAAACTTGTATAATGATAAAAGTTAAGCGTATTTAGGATTTGCTGCAGAGCAAGTAATAAAAGAAAAGATAAAAAATAAGGAATTAGCAGACAAGGATGTTTTCACACTCAGACAGGATAGTTGGAAAAATATCATAACAATGATAAAACATTTCATGCAGAAATGTCCTGTGAATTGCGCACTAGTAAGACCTGCGATTTACATTGATCCACGAATATTGGCTGGATATCCCAAAAAAGCACAGGAAAAACTGAAAAAGGTATTGATTGAATTGTCGCAAAATAAACGTATTTTGGGAAAAGATTGCGACAAAATTTTGTTACTCTATGTAGATTTTTTGTTAAATATTGTAAAGCCAAATTCATTTGAATTTACTTCTTTCAATCCAAAGAGTGATTCCCTTGATAATTTTCTACAAACTTATTTTAGGAATAATCATTATGAAAAAGTTTGGAAGATTATTAAATTGGTATTAATACTGTCACATGGACAATGAGGTTTTTCGGTGAACAAGGCCCTGGAAATAGAAAATTTAAAAGATGCTTCATATATTTTCCAGCGTGTAAATCATGAATTTATTAAGCTGTCTGGGGCTATTTATGACTTAAAAATTACTAAAGAAATGAGGACGGCTGCCACCTGAGCTAGAGCAAAATACATGTAGTATTTAGAAAGTGAAAGATCCAAAGAAAAGACTGAAACAAAGCAATTGAAACGAAAAGCTCTAGAGGAGGAAATAGATTTTTTAAAACAAAAGAAAATGTTCCTCCAAACGGACATGCACCAAACAAATGAGAAAGCAAATGATTTAGCTAATGAGGCTGAAAAGTCAAAAGACATAAATTTATTTATTCAATCGCATGAACTAAGAAAAACAATTTCTGAAAAAGAAATTAAAATAAATACCTTGGATGTAAAATTGAATGAAAAAGTTTGGAATTAAAAGATATTTAATTTGATTACCAGTTTCATGGTTTTTTTTCCATCAATTTAATAACTCATATTTTTAGGAGTTTTGTTGTGCTAAATTTGTAATGTATCTTCTATGTTTTATATTATAATTTATCATCTAATAGGTTGAATTTGCAAAAATGAGACATTTTATTTAAAAATGCGTGCGACAATTCGTTAAGTTTATTCAATTTAGAGGTCCTTATTTTTTGGTTTTTTTAGTCCTTAAAAGTCCTTGATTTTCTTTTAAGGAAATGTGTACGAACCCTGTACAAGGAACCAGATAGTTATCTTGCTGCTAATTGAAATTAGTAGGATTTTTAGTACTGCCAGGAATATTAAAAATCAAGTTGCTATCTTGCAAGCAAGTTAAATAATAGCAAACACTATCCTTGCAGTTCTGTTACAAATTAAATAACTTCAAAATCCTTTACTAGTAATTAATGAAACTCTTTCTCTATCTCATGCACTGCCCACCAGTCAGTCGGAGAGCCTTCCTTAACATCTTGCTGTTGAATGTACTTCTCACCTTGAATTTGAATGTATGGATTAACACTTTCAATAAATTGTCCCGTTTTTTCTAAATTGATACACTTCTTTGAGCTGAACTTTTGGGCGTAGATCATACCTCACAAAGCTGTACTTCAAGGAACTGGCCAATGGTGGGGTCCAATGCACTTCAAATTCACCACCTCTAGATTGATAACTATTTAAGATTGCTTACGTTTAAGTTAATCCTGACTTTTATACAGAAAGTATCAGATTATCTGTTTTTTCAATTAGCAAGTCTAACAATTAGTCTTGTCAATTTAAGCAATTCATTAAAGAAATCATTGAAAAGTCATGATGTATTTTAGACGAACATCTGAAGCTGCAGAAATAACATTATATATGTCATTTCCAAAGCATTCCTCTGGAAATTTGTGCGGCTGTTTATAAACAAAACAAAGGCCATGTTCATTTTCTGCTTAAATGAATCTATGTGTAATCTAAAACTGATTAAAATGCTTACAAAATTTGGAAAAATATGCAATGTTGAAAGTTATATTGGTGGTTTTGTGGAAGTTGGAATAAAAACTTATTGCAAAGTATTGGAGGGGTGTTGATGAGAGAAACAATCCAAGGTTGTCATGTAGCGCACTAAGTGTGTTTAGTACTACATTAAAATTAATAACAAAAATGAGGTTACATTTATAAAGAATAATTATAGATAGACAATATCTTATTGATTGTTCAGGTGGAAAAAGTCTAGAATATCATTAAGAAAATTTATATGTATAAGTAACTTGAAACAGTACATGATTGAAACAAGGAAGTCAAATGCTTTCTGTGATTTTTAATTCTCCTTTCACATTTTTGAAGGAAATAAATCGGCAAGCAAATCATAATACATTTGATAAAGTACATATATATATTGATCTACACACAAAATAAATTTTCTGAGTAACTCTTTTTATATTCAACGTCAAACACTACAAGAGATTCACATACAAAATGTAAGTAAATTTTTTATGGATGACACTGTTTTAAAAATATGGCGATTAAATATTAATTAATTAAAATTTGATCTCCACAAGCTCTGTTAAATCAAAACCAATACTAATTAAAGATTTTTAACCCTTTCAATGCTAATGGGACAACCGAGTGTAAAAATTATGAAGCAGCAGAGTTGTATCTTTTGAAAACTATAATGGAAGACAACTTAAGTTGATAGCATAGGGAAAGCTACAAGAGGTATCTAATGTTACACCATGTAATTTTAGACATGACAGCGGAATGATGAAAGTTGCTAGTCGAAGGAGAGTTTTCCTAAAGACTTCATCTATTGGTGATGTAGCTTTTTGTATGCTATTAACTTGAATAGTCTTGTACTAAGAGTGGTACATATATACCAGAAATAAAAAGTCTATTGGCTGGCATCTGTTTAAATTTTCAAAAACACAAAAAGTTATCACTGGAAATGAATTTACACATGGCAAAAACAACAAAGTCAGAGAAAAGTAAGGGTGTCTACCAATTAACACTGGGAGGTGGGTAATATGGGCAACTAATATGGGTTTTGAAACTAATTCACCCTTCCACTCATAAACACTTGCACATATGTCAGCAATGACTAAACCCACATATAGTAATGCTGCAGATATTTACGCTTGACCTTAAGTAAAAAAACTTTCATTTCAGAGGTTATCACAAATGATGCAATTTACCAATCAAAGTGTTACTTTTGAAAATGTAATTTTGGAATAAATATCGAATTTTTTCCATGAAGTTTCAAGTCAATCAACAAAACTGAAACATAGGGTGTATTTTTCACAAATTCCATATACCAGACTTAAAGTACTTTTTAAATGTTCTTCTCTTTTCTACAAAACTTCTGAAAGCTCTATGTGCAACACACACTTCAGGTGCTCCTAATTTGCTGCTATCTATTGAAAAATATGTTTAAGCACGAGAAGTCCAAACTTATGCAGAGTAATTCATCTAGTCATCAAGTAAAATGGAAAATCTTGATATATATAATAAGGTGTACTATTAAATAATTTTTATTAGATACAAAGTGAACCTTACTAATAAAAATATATCTGGTAGTTTTCATCTATTTGGAATTTTTTAAGAACATTTTTTCCTGTCCTGAATTCTTTATGTAAGAAGAGTAAGAGGGGGGGGGGGGCCTGGCCTCAGTGGAAGTTCATGACCCGTAGACACCCAAAAAGTAGATTATTTCAGACATGCACTCAAAAGAGAGAGAAAAAAAGTCTTGAAAGGGTTAATATTGTATAGTTCAGAATAATTTAGTTCATTTCTAATTATAATGAAAATACAAAACAGCTCACACATCTGAAGAAAGCTCGTATCTTTTTTTTTTTTTTTTCCCTTCGTGCAACTCCACAATAGCATAAATAACCATAATATACTATAATAAATATTTATCTATTAATTTCAATACTCTCTGACAACAGATATAAAATTATATTATACTCAGCAGGAGGGAGGAAAAACAATCAAAGCAATAAAAACTATGCAAACATATGCTACGTTCTACAATCAAACAAATGAACAATCCAACAGGGATGGCATTGATCAGCTGTGAAATTCTTGTGGCAATTCTCACCGAAAATAAAACTGCAGACAATGTCCAATATCACAGTAAAGGCGTTGACAAAAGCTTTCACTTCTTTACTGAAGTCTCTACAGAAGATTAGCATATTAAATAAAACCGTGTTCTTGTATTCTTCAAATATATTTTAATACAGAAGTCAAAACAATTAGCCACTGATCATTTTTTATTAAGATTCATTCAGATCTTTTTAAAGTACATACAATCCTTATTTGTCAAGAAAAGAATTTCATGGCTCCAAAATTAAAAACAAATAATAAAATGATTCAATTATACATGTAAAATACAAAGAACTTTAATTTTAGACATTAAGCAAATTTTAATGAAATGTTTCGAGTCAAGACGATTTTCTTAGCTAATTTTGGTTATTATTAGGGATAATATCGAAGAAGGAGTAGTAAAAATGTCCATAATCCTAATATCACTTCAAGCAACCACATTTGGGATTATGACCCATTTTAAGAAAATACAATATTAATTAGTTCAACACAAAATTACCAAAGGCATGATTTTGAAAGCCTTAAGAAGATTAAAAATTAAAAATAAATTGAAGAAAACTGCAAAGCATAAATGCAGATTAAAAATATACAAGTAAATTTAAATATTTTACATTCCTGAGAACTACTAATGCTAGTAAACATGTATAATGTGAATTAAATTATAGTTAACTTACTGAATAAAATTAAAGTACAAACTAAATAATTGAAGGAACTCCCCCTCTCTGGTACAAGAAATATTTGGCAATATTATACATATGCCATATATACAATTTACCTATCTTGATTAAATTTCATTTCTTAACAAAATTACAAAAAGTTGACGCTCATAATAAAGTTTGTAAAAAATAATAATGTTGACATACATCATTTGCTTAAATTTCCAATAAATAAATTACATATAATTAAAACAAAATCCCTATATAAAATAATAATGCTAAGTATTTAAGAAATTGGCAAGTTCAAAAGAATATCTTAAGTAAAAACTCTAGACTATGAACTTTAAAACACCAGGAATACTTCAATTAAATCATAAAGATTTAAAAAAATTAGCAGACATAAATAGTTTAGAAAAGAGTTTGTGTGCCTTACTCTTATTACTCTACATAATTGAATGAAACCTCCAATGAGGACATTTATGAAATATCTTTTGTTTCTTATTTAATTATTTATACTTTTAATTTTTAATAAATATATTTATGTTAAAAAGGGAAGAATTATATATAAAAAAAAGATTAAACATAGCATGTAATGAAAAATAATTTACTTATTTATTTTTTTAAGTTTCATTATTATTCACATATGTAATAAATAGTTTATGGTAATTAAAAAGAGATTCAAAAATTTTGATGAAAAACTGCATCAATGATTTAAAATATTCATTTTATATTTATTTAAGATCAGAAAATAAATTATCACTCAAATTTGGAAGTCATTTTCGATTCATTTCATGGAGAGGACCATTTAATCAAAAAGACTTTCATGGCATTTGCAGCCAATAACCTTGAAAAAGACTGGCTTCAGTGTTTGTTTCCTTGGGTAAGGAGTACACAACCTGCAGCTCTTTCTAAGTCAGTAAATGATATATGCATAGCAAAATAAAATATTAAATTTAAGTAATGGAAATAATTCCTGACAATATTTAACGAAAATTGTTTGTACACCTTACTGTTCTTGTTTAGCTCTATATCCTTGATTTTGATGACAATAACCAACTGAATCACAAATTTTTAAAAGAAAAGCCCTCCCATTTACAAAATTGCAGAGTATTCTATTATAGTACCTTTCTGCAAAGCAAAAACAAACCCATTTTGATAGGAAACACTTCTTGCATTGAATTTTTAAAAATGCATAATTCAGAATCCAAGCTGCTGACTCTAAGTATTAATTCGATACATTTAATTCTGAAAATGGCTCTTTGTAAAAAAAGAGGCTGCTGACCCTTACCTTGGGTTGTCTCACAAATTTGATAAAATGCTTTTCTTCTAGTCATACCTTCTACAAAGACCTCTAAAACTCCCATTTGACATTTTAAGCATTCCTAACTATGTATAGTTAAAATGAACAGGTATGCATAGCTTTTTCTTGCTTAAAATATTTCCTATAAGCATTCCACTCATCTTTTTTTTTTTTTTTCCTTTTGAGTTGCTACACAAATTTCACATCTAAATTATAATACTCTTTCATTCAACTGTGAACAATATATAAATGTAAATAATCCCATTTCTAAGCATATGCCTTACAAGACAAAAAGTTATTCCGTTTAATTTACAACAAAAAAAAAAAAAAAACATATCACAGCCCATGAATGCATAAAATTAAAACTGTTTTAGGTATTATTAAATTTCAAGACCATGCCACCTTATTTATCTTTTTGTTTTTGTAGCATTCCTGGATATTTTAACATAAATTATTTCTAGCTAGCACAGCAATCTAACCATTTTTACTGAAAAAATTCCTTTGTTGACACAATAATTTTTTTGACACAATAATTGCTAATAGACAGTCCCATTTTATCTACCAAGATTAAAGACATGAAATTATTCCTTTGTTCTTTTAAGATGCAGACTTATTCAAAACTAATTTTTGTAGCCGACAACATGCAAAAGACAATTTTCCCCGTAATACTATTATTATTCACATAATTAGTATATTTGGCTGTAGTACTAGAAAAGAAATTTCTAAGTAGACACAATGTTTCGTCTTCAAAGACTTGCTTGCATTACATAGATATTTAGGAGACATTGTTGTAAAAAAAAAAGGGTTGAGTTAAATACAGGCTTCATACTGTATATATGATATTAAAATTCAAGAGTTTCTAAGGATTTTTTCAGGAGTACAGTACAGAAAATTCAGGAGATAATGTGAAAAAAAATCAATTGTAGGGGAGAAGGGGTAGTGTGGACAATTTTTATAAAATTGGCAAAAAAGTACACTAAATATCAAGTATCCCATCTTTCCCAATTGCGGTGACTCGGAACATGCGCGGTAGACTCTTTCAGCGCTAAGTAATCCGGATTCCAGTGACTTTCTGTCAATAAGGAAAAACGGAAACTTAATATTTTTATGTTTTATCAAAATTTTATCTTTTGCCCTTCGATTGTAATTTTTCAGGAGACAAAAAGAAATATAAGGATAAAAAACACAATTTTCAGGAGTTTTCAGGGCCCTTAGGGAAAAAAAGCAAAATTCAGGAGTTTTTCAGGAGGAATACAAACCCTGTAAATACAACTCCCCATGACAATTAGTATGCTAAATACAGATACCACAAATTTGCAAAGCAAAGTTAGAAAATGGGGCAAATAATTGAACATTATTCTAAATGTCAATAACATAGCTGGCAAGGGATAAGACTTATGATGCAATAACAAAAATAATAATAGGTGGGGGGGGGGGGTTGTTAAAAAATACCTCCAATATAAACCTACAATATGCATAATTCTGTGATAAACTTTTTAATAAAAAAGTTCACAATAAAAGCAAATACAAGCAATGAATAGTTCATCTTAATATATCAGCTGGAAATATGAATGTATTAATCTTAATTTTACTTGTATAGTAATTATACTGGTAAGTATCAATTATAAAAAAAATACCTTCAATGGTGCTCAATTCTGCAGTTCATTTAATTGTGATTTTTTAACAATATAAAATTTATGATTACTGGGATAATATTTTACTGAAATTTTTCTCCTATTGAAAAAAAAAGCATTTTGATGTAAATTTAATCATTATAATGCTTACGTTTTCTGACAACTGAAAAAACAGATCCAATGAATTTTTTTAAAGTAACTAGATAAATAAACAACTACATAAAAGAGCGCAATTAAATTAAAGTCCAAATGTAACTAGTTTTCATAAACAAATGTGAATTTTTTAAATTTAAGTTTCAAGCAATATTTATTTAAAATCATTTTTGTTGATAATCAGCTTGAAATGGATTAATATGCACTTAAAACCCCAACTCTTCAGTCTTTTTAAAACCAGATTCTTTACATATGCATGGATAAATTTATGCTTATGAAGCATTTAACAGACAAACATGCCATCCATAACTATCCTATTACAAGTGCAAAGCATTTTCTTCAGCAAGGTTTAAATATATATAATTCGGTAGAGGTACATTATTTTAAACAGGATGCCTACCAAGTGAGAAATTGATTTGATAAAAAATTTCTTGCCCTTATATTTTTGACTTAGAAATGAAATAATTTGGAATATGTCGCTTTTATTCAGAAACAATGTTTACAATTTTAAATGTAAGTAATTGGAAATGCCTTTCAAAATCCTTAAATTTACTAACAAACTGATAAGAAACAAGACATTGCACCTCAGGTCATTTGTCTATGAGCTTCCCACATCAAAGAATTACTTGAACAATACTCACAAGTCAAAATGCTCCCAACAGAAAAATATGTTGAACAAATCTAAACCTATACTTAGTAATTCATATATTTATTGGTCTAAGAGAAGAAACTGATCTAAATAAAGACATTTAAAGATAACTTTTCCTGTTTGGTATAAAATGAATTTTGCAACTAAATGCTGATGTTTCTTTAAGACCCGACATGTTTTGCACAGGAAAAATCTTTCCCAAGTTCGAAATTCTGAGAGAATTCTGAACAATTTTGATAACTGGTAGGCACCCAGTCAAACTATGCCTTCAGAAATTAAATGGTCATGAAAAACACACTCACTTTTATGCCACAACTCTCCATAGTAAAAGAAAGGAATCTACAAATTTAAATCTTAAAATTACAAATACATACACTAAAAACTGTGCCACAAGATATCACAGCTGTATTTTACGAGTCAAGAAAACACTTTTGAATTTAGAATAAGCTCATATATATGTTGGGGAATCTTTCAAACTTGCACCGCATGCTGTACAGTTCTCGCAGTCTTTTTTATTCACTAGAGTACACTGGGGGCACTCCCTCCCCCCACTCACTAAAGGGGTCACTTCGGGTCCAGGGTGCTTGCTGCGACCACACATGTCGCAGATGCTTTTGTCAGAAGCATTATAAAATGTGCACGAACTGCAAGACCATTTCTTACCACCTTTGGCATCCTTTTGCCCTGAAAGAGGCTTGCCATTTTTCAGATCTGTCGCACCACCCACCAGGGTAGAGGGTTGTGCCTGTAGTTCCGTCGCAGAGCTGTTGGTGGAGTAGCTTTTCTTCAAAGCAGGTTTTGAAGACAGCACGCCAATCGTGGAATCTGTCCCCATCGTCCCCTTTTGGGATCTAGACTTTGAAGGAAGGGTTGAGGAGGACACCGACCCATTCACCTGAAGATCACACGTGGGAATTAAGCTCTGCCCAGCCACACCGTTAAAGGAACTGTTAACTTCGCCTTCATAAGAGGGCACATTGTCATAATAGCTCCCCCTCTTGTTTTGTTGCGACTTACTCCCCGAAGTGGGTCTAAGCACAACATCACTACTAGAAGGATTCGTATTAGTTTGATAGGAGTACGTCGAAGTGATGGGGAAGTGCCTCGTTTTCATGGGGGGATTGGGAGGTGCATCTACAGTCATTTTTAGAAATGAAGAACACAGCTCAGTAGGGTCCTCCATGTGATTAGATTCGGCCCTGGCAGACGACCTCCGAGCGGATTCGAAATCGCTTCCGCCACATTCTTTAGGAAGTTGGTACTTGTGGGGTATCATAGGTACCTGATGCCCACAGCACATTTGGCATTGACACAGCCTAGGAGGGACAGCATAATTATGAGGTATAGGGTAGGCAGGTAATCCTAAAGGCATCATGGGATGGGGTGGATACATATGCCCGTACTGAGTCGAATAGGTTTCTTTTACATTTGGCACTCCACTACTGTAACCAGTTCTATGACTATCACTCACATATGAAGAATCTCGAACACTATGATAGGATGGCTGCACTAAGTCCCATGAATCCTTCCAGCTATCAGGGGTAGAGTCAGAATTGATAAACCTTGTTGTTGTATCTGCATTATTACATTTG
The DNA here is from genome assembly GCA_013235015.1 of Araneus ventricosus. Lineage (NCBI taxonomy): Eukaryota > Metazoa > Arthropoda > Arachnida > Araneae > Araneidae > Araneus > Araneus ventricosus. Next base: position 63,768 of record BGPR01001517.1, read on the forward strand.
CTTAAAAAATTATAATTAGACTGATGAGTATGATCATCCAAACAGTGATTCAGATAGCTATCCATTCCATCAGATTTTGAAATAAAGCTACGACTCGGATAGTCCTCCATTTGAGATGAAACCCCTTCACTCCAAGATGGTAGTTTCGAGTGAGTGAGCTGTGAAGTTTTATGTGACTTAGATTGGTAGGCCCCCCCGGAGTGTAATGCCAAAGCACTGCTGCTGTATCCCGGGTAAGTATTGGTACTGGGCCATGTGTTGGACACATCAACAAGGATGCCCGTCTTTTGGTAACTAGCATCTGATTCGGATTTCAGAAATCCTTTGTCGTCTAAGTAGGAGTTGTTCTCTTGCTCTCTGAACCATCTGTCTTGTTTTTCCTGTTCGGCAGCATTTCTTTTCAGCTGGTGTAGAATCCGAACAGCCTCGTCGATGCCACAGGTGTAGTCTTGGCGAATCTGGCTGATCTCGAACCAGGAACATTTGAAAGACTTCACCCTTTCGCATATCTGAACCATCATCTAACAATAAAAAGCAAATATTAGATATGCAATGAGTTAAAATGTGTTCATAATTTACAGCAAGCCATTTCTAATTAAGATATTAAAAATACATTTAAGTCATGTATCCAGTGGTAATCATCAACAACTGTATTGCATGAAATACATTAAAGAACAATGCAAAGTACAATTCATGAGAGAAAAAAAAAAGTGCAATTTAGAAATGTATCAAAATTTTAAATTTAAGCATAAGATATCTTTCAAAACATTTTAGATTCTTAAAATCACATGATTTCTCCAGTTCTTCTCTTACAAAATTTCCAAAGGCCCCTAGTGTAAAACTGTTTCTAAATGCTCCCATCTAATATACAAGGGGGAACTTCCGCATTTTTTTTTATTATTATTTTTCTAATCGATTGAAAATGTTTCAAAATGAATAGTAACATTTAAAAAAAATTATGCAGTTTTGGTTTTTTTTATATTTGCAATCAAAGTTCTCCTCTTAGATAACATGGGAAGAACTATCCATTTTGGCACGAAGCAGGTCTGATGTTACATGTGCCCAAACAGGGGAGAGCACCCGTTCGCTCACTATAGATTTTGTTTGTTTTTTCCTATATTTTTCAACTACCGCATGAGATAAAGTAATGTTGGAAAGATACAAAAAAGCCAAAAAGTCATTAGTTTTCAATAACATTCTTTAACACATATGAAAAGAAACCACCAAAATTGATAACAAAACAATATTAAAAATATTATAACATCTTGTATGAATAGTATTAATTAATATATATACGGGTCATTCCATGTCAAGTGATCCAGAGCTGGTTGCTTGACCATTTTATAATCAAATAATTTTTTGTATGTTGATTCCTACATGATTAGAGAGTCCAAAAAGACTAATTTAAATTTTTTTATCTTTTTCTGAATTCCGATGGCAGCCATTTTTGTTTTACAAAACATGCAGATTTTTGCGTTTGTAGGGGTTTGCGTTAACTTATATTACTCGGAACTGGTGAACCCAAGTTTGATGAAACAAAAACCAGTTTATTCAGGAAGATACAGTCTTTATCATCTCCAGTACACATTTAAGGACAATTGTATCCCAAATAGCAAAAATCAGCTACAAAGTTTGACTTGAGAAATGACAAATTTTCAATTTTTGAAGGCATATAATTCCCAAAAGGAATCTATTCTCCATATTGATTTGTGGGGATGTGTAGCTACCTTAATGTACTAGATTTACAAAAAATTTCAACCCTGTGATTTGCTTCTTTTAAGAGTTACGGGCTTTCAAAATCCAAAAATTTCAAAAAAATCCAAATTTTGACACCTTATATCTTTGTTGGGGTGAAGTTTAAAAATCTGAAACTTTTACAGATAAACCCTCTATAGTGTATTATACTGCTGTAAAAATTTTACGTTTGATATTTATCTACAAGTCAAGTTAGAGGACTTTAAAAATCCCATAAAAAACGTATTTTTTGCAGAGATTGACAGAACATTAATTTGACTAAATATTATTTTTATCACTAATAAATTATAATATGATATAACTAATATTCCCCATTACATAATGAAGTTGAAAATTTTGAATATGTTTCATGGTCGCTTTAGGTTTCACAGTATAATTGAGGCTTTTCTATTCACTTATCTTATAACACAGTTTTTACTATGGTTACCATTGTTAAAACACTTTGAAACTTCAAATTAAAAGTATTGATATATTATTTATAACTAACACATTACAAAAATATTGATATACTATACATTTGAGTGTATTCATTAAAAAATTTTGATATTTCTTCACTTAGTTTTGAGGAAATGTTATGTGTTCTTCCAGTAATTCTAAGGCACTTAGTTTCCTTAAAACATTGTTCATGGGCACCCACATCTAATCTTTCTCCTTTTTCTTAAAAGCTGTCCTTGGTCCGGCGGGGATGATAAAATGTTAAAAGCACATCTTTATTTGTATCACTAATGTCATTCACCTCTGCCAGCCACCATTGACCATCATATACACATACAATAGAATCTCTTGTGTGAAGTTATTTGTACAGCTTTTGTAGTGGAATGAATTTCATATTCCGTACCTTATGAAGCAATGAAGCACTTCAGTTACTCTCTGACACAGGAACAAAACAATGAAATCTCCTTGTACCAGTAATTGCCACAGTTTTCAAATTGGTCAAGAAGTTTATTGTTATGATGTTGAATGATTTCTTCATCTTTTATGTAAGTGAAGACGATTTCTTTTAAATGTTCTTGACAAAATTCAAACATTTCTGCTGGTGTCAATATTTGGTTAGTACATAGTCGCTGGAGACTTGTTTTGGTTTGTTGAAGTCTATCACACAAGTTTGTGAAAAGGTTGAACATCCACACATTTTGTTGAATGAGTATATTAGGCCTACTGCATTTTAAGAGATTATCTTATAAACAGAAACACGACATAATATCTTATAACGTAACAAGATAAATGCGAAGTGAAATTAATGCACCAAATGGTGCATTAATTGAAAATATAAATGCCATAATAATTAATTTAATAGTCTCATTAATTTGAATTGTAATTTTAATTACAAATATTACACGAGATCATATTATAATTTATTGATGATAAAAATAATATTTGGTCAAATTAATGCTCCGTCATTTTCGGCAAAAAAATATGTTTTTTATGGGATTTTTAAAGTCCTCCAACTTGACTTGTAGATAAATATCACACATGAAATTTTTACAGCAGTATAATACACTATAGAGGGTTTATCTGTAAAAATTTCAGATTTTTAAACTTTGCCCCAACAAAGATCCAATCCAAAATTTGGATTTTTTTGAAATTTTTGGATTTTGAAAGCTTGTAACTCTTAAAAGAAGCAAATCACAGGGTTGAAATTTTTTGTAAATATAGTACATTAAGGTAGCTACACATCCCCACAAAAGTAATATGGAGAATAGATTCCTTTGGGAATTATATGCCTTCAAAAATTGAAAATTTGTCATTTTTCAAGTCAAACTTTTGTAGCTGATTTTTGCTATTTGGGATACAATTGTCCTTAAATGTGTACTGGAGATAATAAAGGCTGTATCTTCCTGAATAAACTGGTTTTTGTTTCATCAACCTCGGGTTCACCAGTTCCGAGTAATGTAAGTTAACACAAACCCCTAGAAACACAAAAATCAACATGTTTTGTAAAACAAAAATGGCTGCCATCGGAATTCGGAAAAAGATAAAAATTTAAAATTAGTCTTTTTAGACACACTAATCATGTAGGAATTAACATACAAAAATCATTTGATTATAAAATGGTGAAGCAACCAATTATTTTTTTTTCTGGATCACTTGACATGGAATGACCCATATAAATTCTTATGGGACCATTCTTAAGTAAGGTAGATATTCTTAGTTATGATATGGCATTTTCTAAAAAAATCATTTGGATCGACTCACCATAATCCAAAGTAAACAACAAGAATATATGGAAAAAAAAAATTCCACTAAACCTAATTTTTTCCCAGTTTATTATATTTCTTATAAAAAAATGTTTCATATTACTACAAAAATAATTACTAATGAAATGATTTTTTTTACGAAAATGGAAATTAAAATCGAAATAAAAATCTGAGTTTTCCATAGTATGGATTATAATTTGTGTAGTCCGTAGTAGAAGCCGAAATTGCGTAGAAACTACGCAGAATCCACAACAGTTCGAGTCTTTGGCACTCTTAAGTTTTAAAAAATAGATTTATCATAAAATAACAGAATTCCAAATTAAAAATGAAGAAAATACCGGATTTCCGGTATTTTTATTTTTTTAAAGTTATTTTTACCGGATTTTTTTATATTAATTACTATAAACTAATTTCTTAAAATTAATACTTGTACGAAGGAAATAATTTATATTCTTCATAGGAGAGTAATATGAAACTATATAAAATAAAATTAATTTTTCAAAGGCACATGTGTATTTTAAAAAAAATGCTGTACCTGAAATTATTTTGAGCAGAACTTCTGAAATAAGTACAGTAAACTCTCGATTATCCGGCATTCAAGTATCCAGAAAGCTCAACTAACTAGAAAAATTAAAAAATGAGTTTTTCTAAAAATTTTACATCTGCGTGCCAAAATTTAGCCCGCATGCTGTTCCATTCACGCAGACAATTTATTTCTGGAATGCAACGTTCGTTCCGCAAGGAGGGGCGTAGAAGGGGAAAAAAAAAAAAAAACAATATACAGTACTGAGATTTACACATAGACTTGTTTTAGGGGGGAAGGGAGGTTCAAAAGCAAAAGTGAGAACCAATAAAAAATTAAAAGGTCCTCCCCTTTCACCGAAAAACGAGACCTAAAAACGAAATTGACAACCAAAAAAAAAGGCATAGGGACAGAATTGGTTAAAAAAAAGCTCATGGGGGGAGTTACCCCAGATTGGTAAGTCTCTTTCTTTTCCATTGTTTATTTACTCTCCAAATACCGGCAGATGTTGATTCCGATTACATAATCAAGTGCAGGAGAATTGGAGGTGTGCTTATTACGCAATAACCCTTGCGATCTTCTAAAAGATAATTAATTTTGATATTCAATCTGGGATTTGTTTATGATCACTTAAAAGAGTTTTATTATGCTTGCCAAGTAGAATATTTTTCAGTTTCATCCGCTATTTTTATATGTTTATATTTTTACAATCTATATATTTACGGTAAAAATTTGGATACAGATCATACTTTTTTAAAATTTTTATCATCAATGTTAAATTAAAATCTTCATAATATGTTTTGTAAATACAATGTTATGGAAGATACAGAAGTATTCTTAAAAATTATATTTGATGCACATTTCATGACTTATGACATTAATAACAAAAACAAATTATTTGGCCGAAAAAAATCTAAAAAAAAAAAAGGCTACAATCTACCCCCCCATTTTTCCCATCACACTCAACTATCCGAACTTTTCAGGTATCCGGAAATCGGAGTTTCCCGAGCATGCCGATTAATTAAGCTTTTACTGTATATTCCTGGGGGGTTGATTTGGTGGGGTTTTTTTTGTAGGTATATGAAATTTCACAGATCATACAAAATCAGGTTATTAGCTTTTCATTCTTTCTTGTGCAACAGAAATCGAAGCGTCACTTCGGAATGCGAGAAGGACCCCCTTCAATTTATCGCTGCCTGACGGGTAGCTTTGAAAATCTACCCGTTTTTCCTAAGGCGAAGTCTATTGTGGTATAGTATAGAACTTTGTTCAGGTTACTGAATGCATTCAAAGGAAGGTACGAACAGCTTTTCTTACAAGATAATTTACAAGCCGGCATTTTGTGTCCCGTTTCTTTGCCATTATTGTTGGATCAATCCTTGGCAAATTATCTGATTTACCTTGTACAAAACCAATATCCATTATGAAATTAAACGTTGAATAGTAGAAAAGCCAAAAAATTCTATTCTAAAACGTTAGCTAGTACAAACGCCTGGAATCAAAACATGGTATAAAAGTAGCGAAAGAGAAGTACGCAAAGGAAGGCACACATGACGTCAAAATCTGCTCGGCCAATGAGAGTGTGTTTCGATTTGCATCATCATTCCTGCTATTTTAGTGCATCTTTCGCTCTCAATATTTAAATAAATAAATTTTTATGTAAAATTTCACTTGCATAGTTGAAATTAGAATGATTTTTTCTATAAATGCGGATTGCTTTCACACATTAAAAAAAAAATGCTGAAGTTCCCATTCCTGCCAACATATACTTTAAATTTAAAATGCAAAATTTTAGATTTTTTTTTAAATAAAGAAAATTTCCTGTTTCTTCAGAAAGATAAAAGTTCGTGTTGAAGATTAAGATATCAGAAACACAAAATTTTGATAAGATTTAAGCATTCAGTTAGTTTATTTAAACCCACCACTTAATAATAGTTTTTTGCATACAACAAGCTTTACCAAGAAATGAAATTTCTGTTCAATTTAGTAATTTCAACAACTGACTTTTTGACTGGAATTTCAATCATTGCACAAGTCTTGCAACTTACAGAATAATAAAATTTTGTGATAATTAATAAAAATTCTTTACTACTTCTGTGACTAATGTTGAAGCTTAACGCTTTTCATTATTGGTAGACATCTTCTGTGATCAGTTAACGAAATTGCAACAGTTGAGGGTAATGAATGGACTTGTCACAGTGCTGGTGAACTAAGTGGTGGAGGTTCAGATAGGAAATAAATTGAAGAAAGGCATTCACAAATATTATCTAAAGAAAGGTTTCAACATGGCCAAGTAATGAAAATGACAAAACTTCACAACTAAAACCAATTAAGAGAAACAGTTAACAGGAAAATCAGGGGTGATTGCAAATCCATCTCAAAAATGCTGAAAACTAACATTCTATAAAAATCCAAAATAATTGTAGATTGTTTATGTGATGCACAAACATCTATATTTTTAAAAAATGAATGGATTTTCATAATTTTATTTCGACAAGAAGTTCGACTACTCCCATAATTTTCATGTGAACAAAAATTATTACACTATCTTTTAAGATATATTCAATTCTAAATCAAAATTCGAGGCAGATAGTGACTAAAAATATCACGAAATTCCGGATTTGTGAAGGTAAAAAAAAAATCGGGAATTGCGGATAAATGCTGAATGCAATCACCCCTGGAAAATATCAAAAAATTATATTTCTCCAGGAGTAAGTTTTGCTTTTTCAAAATCATATGAAAACAAGATGAAGTAGAGTGAAATTCGCACCAATAGGCAATAGATAATTGATCCTATTATCATCAATCTAATTTCAGAGAAATAACGAATAAATCATAAGAGAATGATGGTTATTTAAGAGAAAACTAAAGCAGGGAAAGCTACTCCACTGCATATGTGCATGCCTTTTCCCAAATATTTTCATTCCTTTATCATCCTGTGCAGATTAGTTCAGATAATGATACTCCAGCACAAGCATCTCACAGTCAGCATGTTTTTGCCACAGCCAATAAAGCAAAAATTTTGGAAAACAATTTTACCAACATAGTATGAATGATATTAGTGGAGTGAAGATGAATAGTGTCAGAATGAATAAATGAACTTTTTGACATTGAACTTGCTTTTTTCCACGCAATGTATTCTTCAAAATAAACCTCCTGCAGCTCACATAAATATGGTCCTCTTTATTCGGCCTATGCTACTCTTCAAAATAAACCTGTTTTTTTCCCCATCCCTCCTGCATTCCCTTAAACATAAGCCTTGTTTATTTGGCTTATATTACACTTCAAGGGTGGCCTGTGCTGGTTGCAATATGTTTTCCAAGTTCAAATATCTTTCAAAGCAGGAAAAAACTGCATAAATAAAATTTTCTCACCTGACACTCAACATAAGCAATAAGACAATCTAAAGCAACTCTTGCAACTTTATCCGGATCCACGGGCTCATCGAGGTACAAAACTCCATCATCTGAAAATTGATAACCCAAAAGACAAAGCATAGAACTACCACCAAAGAGCTGACTTTCCACTGAATGCTTGTAAAATCCACTGTACAGCTGAAAAGGAAATGGAATCTTAGAAGGACGAAGGAACAGATTAAAAAAATTCCAAAATATCGCACTTCTCAAAAAATAATCGGTAAGAGTACATTAAGATTTTCCTATATGTCAAATCCTATGAATAAAGTTGTGGAACGTAGTAAAAAAATTGTATAAGAAAACCTGCTTTTTTATCATAAAGGTCCAGAACCTTTCCCACTATGGCTTACAATTTTAACAATTATTTGGTTTGTAACTTACATTTTGTGCTGTTTCATATGAAATATTTTCATACAACACGGAATATTTTGAATAAGCATGTATTTACAATTATATATAAAATTTCCAATTTTAATTATTTTAAACTAATAAAACAGTGATTAATTATCATTGCATGTGTTTGTTTTGTTGTAAAATCAACATTTAAAATCTTGAGCAATTTCATGTTCTACAGGGGCAGTGATTACAATGTTACACAACTACCTCTCCATGCGATTGATTTTTTTTTTCTTGCAGCATTTATCAAGTAATTATTCAAACACTGAACAAATTCTAATTTAGCCATCAAAGAATTAAAGTAGTCTTTGGTCTACATATTACAGCTAATTTGTATAATTAGGTGATAAGTATGTTTAAAAGGTTTAAATTGTAAAATATCAAATCTTCTGAGGAGATACAAAACATATCAATATTTCAAAAATTTAAAGTAGCCTTTTAAATAACATTATTTGTACTTGTGAAATATATATATGTACTAGAAGGTTGCTCGCTCTGCTCCCCAACCCCCAAAAATCATGTTGTCATTCTTTTGGGATCAGCTCGCTTCGCTCGCCATACGGTTATGAATTTCTGCTATTAATAGGAAATTATAAATACATTAATTACTGAAACTAAATTTAGATTATCTGAAATTGTGTGAACACTTAAAATTATTTTTTCATATATTACAGTCGAATGTCACAAATCCGGAATCGTCAGGACTTCGGTAATTCCAGATTTGGGATAATTCCAGACCTTAGATCATTTCAATATTAAGAAGTGAATTTAACAGCATAAAACACATAAATCAATTTAAATTTTTAAAATAACTTATTTATTACTTGTTTTCTTTGACTTATAAAAGTAAATAATATTATTTCTTATTAATTTTAACATTTTTGCAAAACATTTTATTTAAAATGAGTTGCTTCATTCATTTTGGCTTTTGATTACGTAACTTCTCTTTTATTTTGTGTATCGCCATTACGTCCGACTCCGAAATAAAGTCTCTTTGCTTAAGTCCTTTTATTGCGGTGTTCAACAGTCTACTCTTCCACTAAGCTGTCAATTGGCATTTTATCTTCCGCTTATGTTTCTTCTCCGCTCTCCTCGCTATTGGATACTGAAGTTGAATACCGCGAATTTCTACAATATTCCATCCGTTCTGTGCAAATCCTCTTTGTGAACCAGAAGGGGAGAGGAAGTTGTGCGTGCATTTTATTTGTTAACATTTCTTACATTCTGGACTAGTTCGTTTTGAGTGCTTGAGAGGGGAAGGAGGAAGGTATTGTAACTCCGCAATTCGTTACAATAACGCCCCCGCGCAATACCTTCGTCGCAACCACAGAGACACATAGTTGTACACGTGGTTAATACCTTTCCCTCCCCAGATGGTTACGACCATTTTCTGCTGACTCTGGGCACCGATTTGTTAGATAAAAGTTAGGATTTTTTTGGGGGGGGGAGGGGGTTACGGCATAAAAAAGGTCCGGATTTTGGACCATTCCAGATTTTGGACGTCCAGATTTGCGACATTCGACTGCACTAAAATTAAAATCTTCTGGTAGCACAGAATTACATATATAAATGTTAGAAAGAAATCTGAATGATAATATATATAATTCTAAGATGTTTAAAAATTAAAATTATTTACATCAATCAGAAATCAGTCATTTAAAACTTTTTTTCCATACACAATTGACAATATCTTCAACAGTTTTATTTGCCCTTACTTTAATCCACCAAACTTTTAAACATGCCCTATTTTCCATGAAATGTTGCTGAGAAAAGTTTCCCCACATGTATTCACACTCACTCCAATTTACTATTTAGCCACTAACTATAACTTTTCTCTCGGGGCAGTTATTTGTGTTAAATCTCAGAAAATTTAAGTTGTCAAGAAATGATATAACCCATTTTACAACCTTTTACCTGAAAAAGGACCATTTAAAGAGAAAAGTGGCTTGAAACATGCTCATATTATCTATTTAAAATTGAAACCATAATGATTATGTATTTTTAGCTTTTTAAAATTGATAAGATCCTAAGTTTACTCATGTTATGTTGTTCAGAAAGCTTCTCCACATGTACACAGACTCACTCCAGTTACAATTTAATCAAGAAAGGTACAATATTTTTTTCTGGGTTGTCTTTTATGTTTTTAAAACTCAGAAAATGTGAGTAATTGAAAGGTGAAATATCCCATTCCCCAACCTTTTAACTAAAAAGGACATTTTAAGGAAACATTCACCTAATTGAAACTGCAAGACTTACTTATTTTGTTCAAACTATTTAACTCAAAAAAAAAAAAAAATTGCTGTCTCGGTCTTTCCGCCTTTGTAAACAGTGAGCTGTTGCCAAACAGCGATTAGGAAATTCGATCCTTTTTTGTGAAAGCAAATGTTTTAGATATTAAACAAGCTTGAGAAAAATTTATCCAGAACAGCTGTTATATCAATCATAAAGAAGCTTCCTCTACCAATAAATGCCAAACTTACAATTAAGGCGCATTTCTGGGTCCTACATTATGTTATTACTAGCTAATAACTCGGCGTTTCTCAGGATCCAAATTTTTTTCATATATTTCATATTTAGAAATACTGTCACTAACTTTATCCAACAAACGTAAATCTCCTTTCTGTGTAAGGATACTTTCTTGTTGAATTAAAACTTCCAAATCTAGCCTCTTTATTACCTTATAACAATATGGTTTGAATGAAAATGCAAAAAGTTTGGAAAAAGAACATTTATTTTAAAACTTTTAGACAATATGCTATACAATAACTAATACAAGTTTACAATGTGCAATTATTCTATACAGAATTTACCTGGCATTGCCGATTAAAAATAAAAATATAAACTTAAAAATCCTTAGAATGAACAAAATTTGGCAAAAATATATGTTGCAAAATAAAACACAGAAGCATAATATTTCATCTCACATGATTTGATTAATAATGGAGATTATTTTATCTGTAACATAACATCTGATAAAACATAAAAAGACAAAAAAAAGAGCGAGAGAAAAAATGTAAGAATGATTCTTTCCAATGTTAAATAAATTAAAACATGGAAGCATAATATTTCATCTCTTGTGACGTGAATCTGGCAGATAGAATGTTTGCAATGAAACATGTTTCAAAAATTTAAAAAAAATAATTAAAAATCCGGAAAGTTAAACAGCAGCTTCAAATTATTCTTATTAGAATGGGGTTAATTTGGACTTCACAATAATTATGGTTCTCCAACGAGAATATATGCAGAAAAAAAAGCCCATATTTACCACTTAACATTAACTAAATAAAATTCTAATATTAAAAAAATTTTTACAGAGTTAGCTTCCACTATGCTAATCAATCACTGAACCAAATTTGGTCCAGGTAATTTGAACGGTTTGGGAAGGAGAAAAAAAATGAACATACATACACAAATATAAGCTGTTTTATAATATAAAGATACTTTTAAATTCTCTGCATATGTTTCAGGGCAAAGTGAGGAGGCCACTTTCAGTTGGTAAAAATGAAAAAATTAAAAAAAAAAAAAAAAAAAAATTAAAATTCATTTTTTGGCTCATGATCAAATTTGTATAAACTCATAAATTTATAAATTAAGAGGTTAATAGCATTTCATTATTTTTAGTACTATTCCTTTAAAGAGGCCTCAATCATTGCCATGCTTGAATATATTGGTGCTATTAGGGCCAACATTCATAGCTAATATTTGGCATGTGGCCGATAAGATTGTGTAGGTTTTTGTCTGGGGCCCCATGGGATAGTATTTTTTAAACATTCATTTAGACTAATTTCAAAAGAAGAAAATAACTAAAATACCATAAAAAAAATTATGTGTATTTTTTAATGGATTTGTTTTTTAAAATGAAAATACACTTGAAATTTAACGACTTCTTCCAAAAAAAAATAATACAAACCATCTTATTTGCTATGGTAAATAACTATATAAACATGTTCTAAATAAATGAAATCTATATTTATATGGTCCTCAAAACTCAAAACTAAATTTTAATACATATATGTAATCTTATATCAAAAAGTATAGCAAAAAAAAAGTACAACAGTAAAATGGCTTTTTTCTTGATATACTATTTCTACTTGTACATTTCCATCATTTCAAACTTTGGGTGAAATCTTGTTGAAAGTGATTTCTTCCAAAACTGATCAAAAGAGGTAAATTATTTTGAATTTTAAAAGAGAATCACTGGATTTTCTAGAATTTTGAATTTAAATTGGAATTTAATTGGTTCTCACATGTTCAACTATCAATTCTATATTTATTGGGAAGCCGAGAAAATGTTACGAGCCCGATTTAAAAAAATGCTAACTTTATTTAAAATTCAGTTTCATGATTTAAAAGCTTTTTCTATGAATTGCTGACATGAAGCAATCTCAACTAAATTATGGCAATAATTAAACATTGTTAGAAATTTTAAAAATTAAGCTTCATTTACTAAGTTTCTATTAATAATTTTATTGAATACTGTTGGGCTCTAAAGATGTTTATTATGAACCCTACATTGTTGATTTGACATGCTTGTTATACATAATTCTGTATGAATAAAAATCTCAGTAAATTCATTCGAAACTTTCACACAATCATTCAAATGCCTCTACCCCCCAAAAATGATTTAGTTGGGCTTTGGAAATTCAATACTTAGTGAAGCTTAACACAAAATAGCCAAAGACAGTTTATTAATGTGAAAATACCTTTTTGTATACACTATTTGATGTCATTCTCAGTAACTGATACAAATACGAGTCGCTCAGAAGCCAAAGCAGACAAGTCAATTTTGTGATGTCTTCCGGTTTTTGTAAATTTTGATGGAATTAATAACATTTTTAGTTATTAAAAGATTCACTTGTTGCTTCATTAGAAGAATTTATATACTTTCACAAATCAAATTAATAAACCAAAAATTTTAAAAAAATTATTGCATTAAAAAAACATGAATTTTCTCTTTTTTCTGGACTTATCCGCATCGGCTTGTGAGCGACTCGTATATTGATAGATTTAGTGACTCTTGAAAAGGCAAGTGATTTATATAAGTTAACTCAGTTAAATAAAAAAGCCAGAGGGAGCTGTGCATCCATGATGTCACAATGTCTATGATGTTTTAATTTTACTATTAATTTAAGTTTTAAACAAATTATGTGCTTTAACATAAACTGAGTATGCTTTGTCAGAAGTCAGTACTAAATCTTATCAACTGATAACTCAGTCACTGCTGTACGCTTTGTATTAGTCGAGAAAAAGGGATGTTCACGACAGACATGGCAAATATGAAGAAAAGAATTATTAGAGAATGTTTTAAAAAATTATGCATGCTTACTTTTATAGTTTTATATTCTTTTCTCCATGGATGACTAATTAAATTTGTAGCATATTTCTCCAGTGCTTCAAAAGCAGATCCTGCCTTATATGCACTAAAGTTTCTGTTGTTTTCTATGCTGTCATTTAGGACTTTAGCAACTTCAAAAAATGTAAACTTTGAACCATGAGTAACTATGCTGAGGAATTCAGATATCAGATTCTCCAAATTGTGTCGATGTTGCAACTTGGCAGGAGTCTCCTCCTGATTGAGGTACGCAAGATGACTTCGCAAAATGTGTCTGTGCAATTCTTCACTTCGGGCACTGAGCCCATCATGGGCTTGAAATGTCATTCTCATAACTGAAAAGAGAACACATTTCAAGATATGCAAGAGTTCACACAAGAGTCAAAATTATACATTATGAGGATTTGAAGAACTTTTCAAGTGCTAAAAAGATAGTAATGTTAAATATATACCATATACAGGGCAATTTTTTTACAGAACTAGAAGGAAAAAATTAGTCATAATATAAAACAGGGGATATTGACAGCAACGTAATTTGTGCCAGATAAAACCACAGACTGTGATCCTATTTATTAGAATGAGGACAGATGTTGAAACTGTGAATCACTTTCATCAAGACGTGCATCTACCTGCAGTTGCATTTTCCCCCGACTTCCAGCGATGAAGATTTATCTGTTGATAACTCAGATTTCTGCCGTTATGTTCAACTAATGTAATGCACCAGCATAAAAGCATTACAGTGATAGCCATTTTAAGCATTAGTAAGCATAGATCATTTCCTTCAGTAAACTACAGGGAGACTAAGGTCAGGTCACTAAAACAAGAGGATCATATAGAGTCTACGGTCGAAATCTACAAGTTGGAACAAACTCTTATTAAAACGACACCAGCGTGCCAAGTCGCCAATCAAGATGGATGCTAATGGTAAAAAAATGTGCATCGGTCATAGTTAAAAGTTAATCATTTAAAGTTTAATCTTTTTTCCAACCCATTGCGTTTGTGGTTTGTCGTTGCACTATCTCCCGTTTTAAATGAAGAATTTCAACAGAACTATTAGCTTTCCTAGCTCATTGAATGTAAGGAATCTGTTACTTTTAAATATTCTAATGAAGCAGGAAAAATTGAGCTTGTGATGCCTGCAGAATCTGAAATGGGCACCGGGCAAATTTTTTTAACTTAAAAAAACATCAGCGGCTTCGCTTTCAGCAAAGCGGGATCCTAGTAGCTTCGCTAGCTTAGTGAATGTATGGAATCAGCTTCTTTTAATTACTCTAATGGAGCAGCAGAACATTTTCCCTCATTATCTTCGCTACTGAGGGCAAATGTTCTTCAGAACAAGTAATAGTAAAATATTAAGACTTACTCAGTTCTAATATTTGCACTTGGGAGGAAATGCTCTTTATATATGAAAAAGAAATGAATGCGGCGCAGGAAGGAAACCATTGCGCAGGTAAAAGCAGCATTCCAAAATATGACCAAGTAACTTCAAAAATTCCTTTCAAACGATTTTTATTATAAGGCAAAGAAAAAATCTCTCAATTATATGATCGGAAAAATATATAATCACTAAATAAACCCAAGTTCTATTTGTCATTTTTTTACTAATTTACATTATCCTAGTTAAAATATATTTTATTATTTAATTAAATATTTAATAAATATTTTAAGTTATATAAAAATCCACATAGTATGTAAACAACTCAAATACACGAAACGCTTGCCATGACGTAAGCGATCTAGCTGATGGGTTGCCAATGGAACTAATCTGCTTGATTCCTCAGGTAACCATACTGGCGACGAAATCACGTGTGTTCCAACTTCTAAATATCAACCGAGTCTACAACTATGCAGAGAGGAAAGATTGCTTTCTATTGATTACTACACACAAAGCAAGTATGGCTAGCATGACAACTCACAGAGCTAATACAATGGCAAGTGGTGGGTTAGCTTGAAGGAAAACTGCGCACACCTACAACATCTGCTCGGCTGATACCCATCACTGCTATACAGTCCAAAATAAAGTCTTGTACAAATTGCATTATTCATAAGGTATCTTTCGTACTGCAACTCATTATGTTGATCAGTTCTACAAGAATCAGTCTACACACTAAGTATAGCTCAGGCAGGATATTTTGTGAATAAACAGCAGCGCATGCTAAAATTAACATACAGTAAAAGCTTAACTAACCGGAATGCTCAGGAAACTCCCATTTCCGGATACCTGAAAAGTCCGGACAGTTGACGAGAAAGGGGGGGGGGGAGATTGTGGCCTTTGTTTTAAAGATTTTTTCGGTCAAATAATTTGTTTTTGTCATTTTGAAATGTGCATTAAATATAATTTTTAAGAATACTTCTGTATCTTCCATAACATTGTATTTACAAAACATATTATGAAGATTTTAATTTAACATTGATGACTTAAATATATATATATGATTTGTAGCCGAATTTTTACCGTAAAAATATAAACATATAAAAATAGCCAACGAAACTGAAACATATTCTACTCAGAAAGCATAATAAAACTCTTTTAAGTGATCATAAACAAAACCCAGATTGAATATCAAAACTAATTATCTTTTAGAAGATTGCAAGGGTTATTGCGCAATATGCGCGCCTCCAATTTTCCTGCACTTGATATTATGCTTATGAGCTTTTTTTTTTTTTTTTTTACCGATTCTGTCCCTTTACCCTTTTTTTTATGATTGTCGATTTCGTTTTTAGGTCTTGTATTTCGGTGAAAGGTGAGGACCTTTTTTTTTTGGTTCTCACTTTTGCTTTTGAACCCCCCATAAAGCAAGTCTGTGAATGCCACAGTACTTTATATTGCTTTTTTTTCCTTCTACGCCCCTCCATGCGGAGCGAACGTTGCATTCCAGAAATAAATTGGCCGTGTGAATGGAACGGGACGCGCGCATATGAAATTTTGGCACACAGATGTAAAACTTTTAGAAAAACTTATTTTCTAATTTTTCCAGTTAGTTAAGCTTTCCGGATACTTGAATGCCGGATAATCGAGAGTTTACTGTAATTAATTATTATGTCAATTAGAAAGTTGTTTCAGATAGTAATTATTATGAACGGACTCATTCCACTTTAAAAAACATTCTTATACTAACAGTCTGCAGTTAAACTTCTTTTGATTTATATGGAGTGTTCAGAGTTAAAGTGGACCGAGTTCATGCTTTGCACATTTTTCACTAACACTGCCATGGTAAATAATTGAAGTCCATAGTTCAGTTTGTATGCAATAAGCAGCAAGAACAATTAGAAGTCTGCTGTTATTTCAAATGCAGCTAATCAACTTTAAGATCTGTTTTCTCAGAAATGGATCCCATAGACTTGGTTCACTTTAATTCTGGGCCCACCATATAGCAAATAATATGGCTTTATGCTGAAAGTTCACTGCTCGGAGCTGATTGACACCACATCAAAATCAACCAGCCTTCAGCGCTAGAATCAATCAATGTTGATAAATGCTTAGCTTTTCCTCTATTTACTATATACAAAGTAAAATATTCTAAAAAAAGTATAAGAAAACATTCCAATATACTGAAATAACTTTAACTTCCAAAGTCCTAAATTAAAAAATGAGGGGGTGTTAAAAATATTTTATATATTAAATTTCTCACATTTTGTTTCCTTATTAATTGAAAATTTGATGCTTTACACCAGGGTTTCCTAAACTAAAAATCCTGGTCCCAAGTGGGGGCAGCAGACAGAGTTAATTAAAACATCAATTCATAAAAAAAGTTCTTTAAACAAAATTGTTCTCTATTAGAAAATAAGTACAAAAAAATAGACTTCAAACTGTTCTTTATTAAAAAATATATTCCATTAATTTCAAAAATGAAAGATCTAAAATAAACCAGCTTGATTTCTTTTGTACACATATAAGATAAATGCTCCAGTAGTGGGCCACTTAAGGGTATTTCCTCAATTATCATCTAAACTTTTGAGAAGTTTCGCTAATCTGTATTTTTTTATGGTTGTTCAAACTTTTATCTAAAACTATAATCACCTGAAATATCAAAATAATTGTAATATAATTTTTTAAAAATTAAAAACTTAGATCACTCCTATGCACCAGAAGTGGGCATAGCAAAATTTTGATGTACCAGTAGTGGGCATACCAAAAGTGGGCCACCCAGATTTGTCAATTGTGCCAAAGAAAAAAGAATAAAATCATTATATATAGTAATAATAACAATATATTAGCATTATACACTATAAAAAATGCAATAAAAATGGCTTGATACTGGTGAAATCTTTTATTTATAGATTCTAATCACATGAGATTTACATTTTTTCTCTAACAGCCAATTTTTTTATTAAAGGTATATGCTAATT
>BGPR01001517.1:81747-99368 GCA_013235015.1 Araneus ventricosus
ATTTTTTCTCTAACAGCCAATTTTTTTATTAAAGGTATATGCTAATTATCGATCTTTCATTTTAAGTTCTGTTTGGGGCATTATGGATATTAAATCTTGATATTTTATGTTGAATAAATCTTTTTTTTTTCTTTTATTATCTTCCCTCTGCAGCCAAAAAAGAGCCCTTTTAAATGGTGATAGAATATTTTTCGATGGTCTAGCAATGCGATAGTTATTATTGTCTGCCTCGTTACAGAGCCCAACTAATTCTTGAATATGTCTTTTCCTCAACAGTACTATAAAACATTTATTATTTAAGTATTTGGTCAGAATGTTCCATTAGTGTATCAGAAGTGGGCCATGTGGCCCACTATTGGTTATGATAAAAATAAAGCAAATCTAATTAAATAAAAAGACTTGACAAGATATAACCTTCTTATTAAACATCACAAAGCAGTCTATTTGAGAGAAAGCATGTGCTCCAGTACTGGCCTCCCTAGGCCCAGTACTGGAGCATTTAGTAAAACATTGATCCAAAAGTGGGCCACCCTTCACTATCCATAAATTATCAATATTATTTAATTTAAAGATAGTTTATAATACATTCATTATATAATCAAATAATATCAATAACAATTCATTTTAAAACAAATAGAATGTATACTAAAAAATAGTTGAATGAAGAGTTACCTCTTAAGGAAATCACTAAGAATAAGCTAAAAATGCTTCTCTCAGAGACCAACTTCAGCAACAAACTTTCTAGCTCCTAACTAAACAGGAAATAAAGGACAGCTTTGGTAGTTAGTTTATTAAGGGTTTCCAGCCTACCGAGGCAGATTCTTTTATTTCATTTGAATGTTAGAATTCTCTTGTTTGCAAACTTAAAATTCAAGTGGCCCACTACTGAGCATTTACCTTACAACAAACGTCAAGTAAACCTGACGCCCAAAATCCGACATTTTTCATTCTCCTCTTCTTTAACCCCCAAAAAAAAAAAATATATATATCCTAACTTTACCAAACCAAATGCACGCAGGTAGGTAGAAACCGTCGTCGTTCCATCTGGGAGGGAAGGAATTTAACCACGAATATACAACAATGTGAATTGAAGCGGTATTGGGTATTGTAATCCCAATGGTGGATTCAAAGAAAAGTGAAATTTTTGAACCACGAGTACATCAAGTCATAGAACAAGAAATTGTCAAGATGACTTTGAAGCATTTCTCATGGTCAGATAAAATTCTCGACAGAGTGTCAGCTCACCGATGCCGAAATATGCAGTATGGTGTTGATGAACTCCCAAACTTCAGTATCTGATAGCGAGGAGAGCGAAAAGAAACACAAAAGGAAGATAAAATACCAATTGACAGTTTAGTCAAAGTGTTGAACACCGCAAAAAAAGGACTTGAGCAAAAGGACTTTATTTCGGAGTCAGACATAATGGCGATACATAAAATAAAAGAGAAGTTACTTAATCAAAAACCGAAACTAATGAAGCACCTCACTTTAAATTAAATGTTTTGTAAAAATGTTAAAATTAATAAGAAATAATATTAATTATGTTTATTAATCAAAGAAAACAAGTAATAAATAAGTTTTTAAAAAATTAGATTGAATTCTGTGTTTTATGATGTTCACTTCTTAACATTGAAATTATCTAAGATCCGGAATTATCCCAAATCCGGAATTGCCGAAGTACCGACGATTCTGGATTTGCGACGTTCTATTGTACAGCAATTATTTGTTCAATAGGAAATAGAGTGTCTAGGATTAAACAGGATCAAGACTTAAAATAATAAGCTCAATTAGATAGAATGCAGGACTGCTAAAATGATAAACATAGTACAGTAAACTCTCGATTATTCGGCATTCAAGTATCCGGAAAGCTCAACTAACCGGAAAAATTAGAAATTTAAACAAAACTTCATGTTTTTGATGTCATTAAAATCTAGGTTAGATAAGACAATAAATTAAATCACTCTCTCCAATAATATTGAATCTAAATTTCTGTGTTCTTATTTTAATTCAATGATAACAGGACATACACAAAGTTATAAGAAAGATCGGTACTTTTCCATTAGCAAACTTGAATATTGGCACAATTCTATTACAGTAGAGTCGTGGTTATCTGGTTTAATGTGGACCAAGCTCACCTTGGATAAGCCAAAAACGCGGTTCAACGGGATTTACATAAATGGTCACTAATTAAAGAGACGAAATATAAATTTACGTACAATTTATTAATTTTTATGGTATACTTACAGTCCTTATAATGTACACTGCTAATGCCTGTAGTATAAAAACTGGGAATGAAATTGTTCATTTGAAAAAGTCCTTGATATTTTTTTGTTTGTGGGATAACGTTTCTTTGCTGCAATGGTATGCCATTTTGTTAGTCTCATCAGAATTGTAGGTGGAAAATTGTCATAAAACTATGATTTTCTGGTCAGAATGGGAAAAAGCATTGTTTTTTTCGGTGACTGGCTTAAAGCAAAACTCAGTTAAGCAGGACTCGGATAATTGCGACTCTACTGTAGCATCAAAACTATTTGGTGTGCATCTTGCACACTAAAGAAATACTTCATAATTGTTTCAAACTTAACATTTTTTTCAGGATAATTATTCTGTCTAAAATTTTGAAACCTTCTTCTCAACTCAAACTTTCAGAGTAACAAAGAGAGAGACTACAGAGGGATATCAGAAGCCAAATCGTAAATTTCGGTCTTTTATATCACTTGCAAGTACTTCATTTTGATTTAATTCATACATTAAATTATCAATGCAGACTGATAAATGAATTATGAAACTTAAAAATCAAAATCAACACTGAACAAATATTAAAGATGCTAAGGGTCGCTTACACAATCACACATAAATATCCTATTCAATATACTGGAGTTTCAGATGTTACTCTGACAGTGCTCTAATATTTACTATGCACCAGAATATCACCTCACTTTACATCAAAACTGCATCTGCAACTTATGTAGCAGAAAAAAAAATTATACATTTATAAAAAGTCTTCAATTTGCAATCAACTCTGAGGGACACATACAAAAAAAACATGAAATCTCCCATAAAAATGTGAAAAAAATATATACAGGTTATCTTATATCAATTCCGCTCAATCCTACATACTGCCAATCACCATAAGTCAAAATTCATGCAGATATATCATTTTTGGAGAGAAGGAAAAGCAATATTTTCATTCAGAGACACAAATGCATTAAGTCTCTTACATTTTGTTTATAACAATACACATTTTATGAGTGCATACGATATCCAACTAAATAATGCAAATAAATTTTACTTTACAAACTTTCAAAATACACATAACTTTACTTTTTCCCACTACACTCTTTAATTTGTACATCATATTGATATTAATGCAGTTTCCTTTAATTCATATCTGTTGCCCTTTTACGCCAATCAGTAACAATATAAATATTTCCCAGTGACATCAGAACTAGTGGCACTAATTTATTTATTAAATATCCGTCTAAATCAAACTTTATTCACAACACATTCGAGATAGATATACCTACTTTAAATTGACGGAAATGAGTACTTAATTTTAAACTGATCAATTTTATAATCATATCTTAACAAATAAGGTTATACTGATCAACCAAAAAATTATTTTGCAATGTACATAATCGCTTCAAAGAATGAAAAAGAGGACTTAAAAAGTGATGAGCTTTATTTTCACGAAAGATAAAATAAAATGAGTTATTCATCTATGAATCAGCTTACCATGCTCAAAAACAAGTAGATAAATAATTACGGAATAAAAATAAAAGTACGTACCATTTTCAGAGACACAATACAAAAGTAATTCTGCGGTATAACATTTCCGAAATAGTGCAGAAAAAACGTGAAGTGTATTTTTTCATTATGCGAATAATCGGACGATTGAGAAATCCGACAGAGGCGAGGAAAATCCGTAAAATGACACCGTTCCTCAATTAAATGATTGCGTAACAAATACTATATTTTTCTTTGTTTGTAGTCAAAAAAGGCAATTTTCACAATTTCTGTTTCAGATTACTATCCATAAATATGTATTCTTAACCCACTGATGAACTTATTACAACAATTTCTTGCCCGATATGGGCTGTTGGCATGACGCCAACATTTACGTACAAATTCTTGAAAATTAACTTTTTTCTTTCGTTTTCGAAATTTCATGTCTAAACTTTAACTTCTTAATATTAATCAATAGAGAAAGCAAAAGTAATGGAATAAAGCCGAAAAATATTCTGAAAATAACTAACTGGGTCAGAAAATAAATGTATTTCTTCAGCTAATTAATTCAAATGGAAACAAATGAATTTCATTTAAAAAACTAAAAATTTATTCCGTTGCAACATTTTCTATTTTTTTTTACCTTCGTTTTCATAAAGAGAAATATAAGTTAGAATAAATACAACTGCGACTGATGTGTTTTTTTCTGTTGTATTTGTTCTTGTTTACCTGAATGGAGGCTTGGCCACAAAGTTTAAGTTTTCATTGGCACTTGCGGGAAACATAAAATGGGAACATTTTGTTATTTCTTACTTGTGGTAGAAATTGGTGACGGTAGAATGCTTCATTTTGACGTGGATTATTCGGTAAGACTTCATGATCATATTATATATTTATATTTGCTTCATCTTATTCGTTAAAAGTGTGTTCACTTCTGTAAAGTACAAAAGAAACCAAAAAATGTCCCGTGTGGGAAAAATAGTTTGTTTCGGATCGAATTTAGTTCAAGGTTTGACTGCTTACTTTTTTCTTCATTGTAGCATTTTTCAACTTTTATTTGCAAGTTAATGAAAATCCAAGCGATATATTTTAGCTATATTATTTAATTTTACTTTAGATAAATGTATTTTCATTTTACTGTGCATTGTAGAAAATGGTAGAAAGATATTAGAAAAATTTATATTTGAGTTTTAAAAAATGACTGAACCATCAACAGCTGTATTGAGCTAATTTAAGGTGACCAACTTTTATACAATGAAAAGGAGGACACAAATAAATTGAAGAAAAAAATATTATAAATAAAGGAAACATTTTATTCATTGTAACAATAATACAGAATACACTATAATATAGAAAATGCTTAATAAAAACATTTTATGTTGTAAGTATGCTTTCGTGCCTGTTAATTATTATTTAAATGAGCACTTTTCCACTGAATCAGTATCTTTTAACAATTTATCATCTAACAATATATTTGAAATATCTGAATTAAGAAATATTCTCTATATGAAATTTTATGGCTTTTGCTGCAGCTAGACTAATACAATCTCAATTTGTCACTTGTCCAAAAATCATTAGCAATTGAAAAAAACTTTCAACTGCTGCATTAGTTCCAGGGTAACATAATGTAAATTGCACAAGAATAAATAAATTTTCACATGGAATATTTTCATTTTTTATGGCTGAATATTTCCACCCATCATTTAACAATTTCAACATGTTTATTTTCCTGTTGTATATTAATTTTTCAAGGAGGAGAAAAAGGAAGACATGTAGAAGGACACTTATGGGGGGAGGACAGAACTTAGAAAAGAAGGGCTGTGTCTTCCCTAAAGGAGGACGATTGGTCATGTTAGCTTATTTATGTGTGAACAGTAGAGACTTTATAATTGCAGTTAATCTTATTGAAAGCTCTATATGGAGCTACAGCTAAAAATAGAATATTAGCAAATTATGCAAAATATTTTAGTAATATTTTCAAGTCATTTATAATTGAACAATCCATTTAAGTTAGTTTTCACTTTTTAAATATTATTGCTTTGTAAAATAAAATTATTTATTATTATTGTTCTTTTTAATCTAAACTTGCATCCATCAGTTGCAGCTTGTTATTTGAGTTCACTTATGAGCATCTGCGGGGAGAGAAAAGGCAGTCCCACCAGGTCACACAGCGAATAATTACATAAATTTAACTAATAAAAAATAAAATATTTAATTAACTGTCCTAAAATCTGTATTAAATCTTCTTGACGCTCTGTAAGCAAAATTTGAATAAAAGCTATTCAGTAGGTTTAAATTTCTATAGTGTACAAACTATTAATAAATATTAATTTTACGTGCATCGAATTATCACATTTTTAGGCTTATAAATTAAAATTTAATCATTAATTAGCTTTATAATTTGACACAAAAATTACATTGAATGCATAAGCATCTCAAATATTCTATGCCTTTTCAGATGAATGGTAGTGACAGCCCTTTTCCAAAATAGGAGGGGTCATCTTATTAGACAGCAAAGAAAATGTGACTCTTAAGGGATTAAGAAGCAAAGTAGAAATTTGAAGATCATACAAATAATCATCAATCAATAGAAATCAATGAGCATGTTTAATAGTGTGTTTATATGGATGTTCTGCTAGAGGTAGATAGGATTTTTTTTTTTAATTAAAAGGTCATGAAATAAAGTCTTTCTGGTGGCCCTGAATATGCTGCTTGGGTCTGTATTCTATAAATCTAATTTTTTTACTTGCTACTTGTGTTGTTGTCAAACAATGGCAGGTTTTCATTCACCTGTTTGTCTGGCTATGCCCCTTGTTCCAATGCTGCTAATGCCATATACAGTGTGAGTTTCAATTAATCTGCAAAGTTTGAACTGAAACAACTTTGAGTTGCTGCAGATAGCATAACAAAACGTTTTTCATTGTCAAATTGAGACCTATCAGGGGTAAAGCAACAGTGCAGCCTAGTTAAAAAATAAAAAATCCTTCTATCTTGAAATCAAATTGAAAACTATCAAAGTTAACATAGTAGTACAGCATAGTTAAAAAAATCCTTATCTTAAAATTATCTTGAATATAACACAATTTTTAAAATTTTCTTATCAAATCTATTAAGATTTCTTCAGAAGGTTTTGGTCAGTTCTTGAATGTAGGGATGTAATGAATAGTGATTTGGCCGAACACGGAATATTCAGCCAAATTTCTGGTCGAATACCAAATTTTTAAAAACATTTCACTTTTGATTGTAAATTAAATATTTTTCAAATTTTAATGAAAAAAATTTAATATTAAATAAAACTGAGTTTTTATTCTTTACTTTTATACTTTTAATTAATACTTTTATGTACATGGTGACTTTTAATTTATCTACAACTTTTAACTGAAATAGCTTCTCAGAGTCTCACTAGATGGTGCCATGAATGCATGCAGTGGCAGAGGGCATAAAAGGACTTTGTTTCGTATCAGTTCCACGCCATTTTGAAAATGTCTCCCAAAGTGTCATTCAACCAAAGATCATATATTTATTGTTAAAAATTGGTATTTATGTGGCGAAAATGCCACACCATAGTACATACAGTGTATTTGACACCATTAACAGTGTGTTTGGAACTCAAGTTATCCTAGTGCATTGCATTGGCCACCTTATTCACCAGATCTGAATCCATGTGATTTCTTTCCCTGGGGTCATATGAAAGATTTGGTGCACAAGAAGAAGCCAACAGGCCTTATTAGCCTCATAAGGTCCAAACTGACTCATTTGCAAGCATTAAAAGAAAAACTCTTGAACTTGTAACTAGGTTGCGCTATTGTATCACCTCTGACGATTCTCACTTTCAAAACATGCTGCATTAAAAACCTTTTCAAAGAAAAAAAATGTTTTTAGTGCTATCTGCAACAACTCGAGAATTATTTCAGTTAAAAGTTGTAGGTTAATTGAAAGTCATCCTGTATGTTTGTAGTATTTTAAATACCTTAATTCCAATAATAAAAATTATGAGAAACCTTCTTCATTTTGCAATTGCTTCAAAGAAATTAAAGAGTCGTCATTGCAGAACATGACAATGACAGAAGAAAATTGAATGGATAAATTAAATTACTAGAAGTAAATTCCTATTTTGATAAAAAAAAAAAAAAAAAAAAAATAAGGATAGGTAGGATAGAGTGGCCCCCTAAACCCTGGCGGGGGGGGGATGCAGAAAAATTTCCAAGGTTTGTAAATTTAGCAAAAAAATATCTTTCAGCACTTGCAAGCATTATATAGTGACCATTTATTTTCTGAAGCTGGTAATATATATGAAACCATATAGAATGGACTTCTATAAATGATATGCAACATTATTAAAAACACTTATGTACTATGCGACTTAAAATTTGATAAATGGTAGATTTTTATTATAATAAATGTACTGGAATGTAATTCTACAATATTCTTTATTAAATATATTTAAAACAACATTTTTGAAAAACAATTTATCCTGAATTTATTCTACCGAATATCGGTTTATCATTCGGCCAGACCCAATATTTGGCAAAAGGGCCGAATAGACATAATACTGAGTATTCGTTACATCTCTAGTTGGTATTATATGTGTATGAAAAAAAAAAGGAAGAGACTTCCTCTTAAAAAAGTATTGTTCTTGCATCATAATTTCGTGTTTTGCAATGATAAATTATATGTAACTTAATTAAATTTTATTTACTATGCAACTTAAAATCTGGTAAATGTTGGGAGATCTTTTAATAATAAATGAACTGAAATGTAATTCTGCAATATTTTTTGTTAAATGAGTATTTAAAAGCACATTTTAAAAAAATTATTTTGAATATATTCGGCAAAGGGGCCGAATACCGAATAGTTGCCGAATATTCGTTACATCACTACTTTAATGTTGAACCACTTCCATAGAAATAGTGATGCATTTCCACTACATAAATAGCAATTTAAAATATATATATAATAATCTCACTTAATTTTATTCCAAATTCTAATATTATATATTTTTAAAATCTTAATGTATTCCAAAATCACTTTTCTGAAACTCCAGTTTCGTTCTTTTCCTGCGCGGGAGGTATATTAAATCTCGTCATTTTGGCATGTTTATTACTAAAAGAATATTTAATCGCTTTCACGTGCCGACAGAAAATCATGACGCTTCTCTTTGGCACCAGACTTTTTCCCTGAAACGCCTACGTAACTTATTAAAAATACCCAATATTCCTTTTACTTTGATCACGTGTCAATATGTTATTCCCTTATCCGAGTGAATACAGGGATTTTTCTGAGCACTTTCGCTTGTAACCTAAACGGAGATGCACGTATCCACCACTCTCCTATTGATAATAAAAAGAATTAGTTAATAACTCAGCCTGTTTTATTTTCAACGACTACAACCACGGATACGTTATATATATATAATCTGTGATTGAATACAACAGTTGGAAGTCATATTGGGAAAAGGTGGAAGTGACATTAAGTAATTTCATTTTATATCCTCCCTCATTGCATGCATTCACAGGGACATCTGGTGAGGTTCTGCAAGTTATTTCTGTTGAAAGCTGTAGGTTAATGAAAACTTGCCCTGTGTATCCGTTGTGTTGAGTTTTGTAATATTCCATCATACAGCTGCTGCTAACAATTGAGCTGAGTAATAAAAAAAATTGGCCCTTTTTTACTTTCTCGTATACGAAGTATACAAAGAGAAAGTATTGTAATCGTCAAAAAATTCGAACTCGAGATTTTGACGAATCTCCACGTTTTAGACCTCCCTGAGTCCGAAAAACACAATTTGCGAATCATGTCTGTCGGTGAACACGATAACTCGAAAACTATTAGAGCTACGGGGATGAAATTTGGTATGTGGTCTTTAAACATAATTTGTAGGTTTCTATCAAATTTTGGACAAAATCCTTCGACGGGAAGTCTGTCTGTATGTATGTCCGAAGTTATGTGAACACTATAACTCAAAAACTTGAATAGCTAGATGGATAAAATTTGATACACAGTTTTATCATCATGAATATAAGTGTGTATAAAATTATGGGCCAAATCCGTCAGCGGGCTGACTGTCTGTCGGTCTGTATAATCGCATACTTGTTTAACTCCATACGCATGCGTAGTGGTAGAAATGCCTGTGCAAAGAAGGGACACTCCGAAAACTTGGCAGTTTGCCAAAAACCAATTCTGGCGGCGAGATTTTGTAAGGAAGCAAACATTTAGGGTGTCTCGTTTTACTTGCGTACTGGAGGCAATCTCTGTGCATGCGCAAGCTATTGTCCTGTTTTCTTCTCCGCACGCGGAACTCGCATTGCTAGAGTTTCATAAAAAAAAATATTGTGAAGTTTTAATACATACGCATCTTTTTGAATATGATTCTTCACCTCAATATTTTACTATCACTATAATCAACAATGAAAAACCTTCTGATAGTCATTGCATTCTGAGTTACAGTTGGTTCAAACTTTTTATCAACGCAGGGGGAAGGGAAATGACAAATGTTTGAAAAGTATGCGAGAAAGTTTAGGGGAGGCCACTCCCGCTGATTTTGGATTTAAAGCGAATTGCAGGTTGGACTAGGAGAATTCAAAAACCCATATGCCCGGTTTAAATTGCATTTGCATGATGTGATTTAAAAATCGCATGTTGTGCACACACCAATTGCATGTGTGAATTAAACTGTATTTGTAGCGGATTATGGAATGAATGACAGATATTATGAAAAATGAATATGTGAGATACTGCAATGCTTTCTGAACGTGTTTTGGCCCCAAAGGATGAGCTGCCATTGGCAAAGGAAAAGCAAGGATGAGATAAGGAAATGTCCATTACGTGGAGGCTGTCCTAATGGTCTAATTCAGTAATTGACCAGGAATGTTTTTAATTTGGCAATCACTGGATTAGGCTTTTTGGAGAAGCTTCCAAAAAATTCTGCTCAGAATCTATGGGTAAGTCTCTTCTGCAAATTTCTTATTTGTATGTGTAGGTAACACATAAAAATTTTTGAATGAAGAATGAATTTGCTTTTATGCTCTATATTGCAAGAGTTACTCAGCAATGATTGTAACTCCATTTCAATAATCCTAAAAGCCAGCTTTGTGTAAAAATCAAACATAATTTCGAATAATTCAGAATCTTAATTTGAAACACATACATATTTTGACAAAATGGTTGGATTTTCACTAATTCACTCAGGCAAGGTTACTTCATTGAACTTGATATAATCCATGTTTTTAATTTTATATCTGTTCTAAAACAAAAGTTTGAGATAGATGGTGAATCTCTGAAAAAAAAATCCAGAAATTACGGATTTAAGAAAGCAAAAAATCCAGAATTCCGGATCAATGCAAAACACGATCACTCCTGGTTACTTTTTATGTGTATTGGTATTATTTCTTGTTGAATCACTTCTAAATTGATTTTATTGTGCTGGCTCTTTATCTGCATCAGTAGCCTCTTTGGTAGCTTTGCAGCATCTACACCACATATAGAAACTTTAAGGTTAGCAAGATTTTTGTATCTATATATCTATACTTATAAAAGGCAATGTTTGTGCGTGTCTGCGTGCCATGCCCAGACGAATCTATCGCACCTACAACCTTGAAATTTGGCACGCAGGTAGTCGTAATGGTGACTGAATGCACCTCAAAACCGAAATTTTAAAATTTAATCTAGAAAATTTTTTATTTAATGTTTTGTGTTGTTTTGGTTGTTTTTTCGCACTAATTTCTCAATAGAATAGTTTCGAATAAGTTTACGACAAAAATATATACACCATCGGAAAGAGCATGCGATTTCCGTTCTAATGAAGTTAGTTTTTTAAAAAATAGTCGGTTTTGGCATCGAAATGTTATTTTTGTTTTTAAATTTGTTGCATCCGACTTTCTAATAACACTATTATTTTCAATTTTTTTCAGCTTATAACTAGAACGGTTCTGTCGGATTTAAAACAAGAACGGTTAAAATATCTTTTCAAGTTTTTTTTAAATTAATTTTTTTCTGGACAGTTGAGAGTTATTATTCTCGATCGAGTTCCTAGCGCGGCACTTCTTCGGAACGTTGGTGACAATTTTGATTGGCGGACGCGCAGGATACGTCATGACCTTCACCTGAATGAATTACTTCGATTATTATTTTCGGATTCAATTTTAATAATCTTGCTGTATAATAATCATTTTCAGGTTCCAATTTTGTAATATTGTTTTGGATTAACGTACTCTGTACTGTAGGGCGAAAAAAAAAATAAGCAGGAAAATCAAATAATGTGTATCTTTTGTTTTCAAAACTTTTTCATGTCATTGTGGGCGGGTTTTTTTTCATCCATTTTGTTAAAATGCTGATTCCACGGGCAACGCCGTGCGCGTAGTGCTAGTATATATATAAAAGAAGAAAGTATGTGTGTGTGTTCGTTTTTTGGTTTTTTATGCTCGCCCACACCGTTGAACTTAAAATTCGAATTAGATTTTTATTTGTTTAATTAATTAACGAAAATTAAGCTATTTTTAGATGTTTTTCTCCAATAACTTCTGAAATACTTATTGTACGAAGATTATTTTTACACCACTTTAAAGAGCAAAAGATTATCTTTTTAATGTAATTGTTGAACAGTGTTTTCTCCAATTTTAATAAACATTTCAGAATTCACTTTAAACTCAATTTGTAATAATTCTTTTATTGTTATAAGATCAAATTCGAACCAATTTCTTGTTTCATCAAATACTTTATTCACTTGTTTTTACCACTATTAAAGTTAAGAAAATATTGCTTTTAGTCAAGGTAGACTTCTTACTTCCGCTGTTATTTCGTAGCATGCACTTAACTTCCGTTTCTATTTCGTAGCTTTTAATATAGTCGGACCTCTATTTAACGAAGTCGCTAAATCCCCCAAAAAAAGTTCGTTGTATGGAAAATTCGTTAAATAGAGATTCACCTTTTAAAATACTTTAAACTACACAGAACAGATTTTAAATTCATAAACAATAAATATTATTAAAAAAAGTAATTAATCACACCTTTATTTTGTAAATTAATACCTATTTGTTTTATATATTTTACCCATCAAGAAGAAATCTGCAAGGAAAAAAAGAATAAAATAAAACACTGTCCGGGAATGCACTGTATTTTCAATTTAAAAAAAAAATTTTATTTTAAAATTAATGAATTTTTGCATTTTGTCATACGAAGGCTTGTTGATTCCTACATCATGGTCATTTCCATCTCCATCATCTTCGTCTTCATCGCAATTCATTGCTGTATTGTTTTTATTTTTCACCCTGTCCACTTCAAAACTGCCTCATCCGCATCTTCATAGACACATGCTTTTAAACGTTTTGAACAAGAATTCGATGAATCATAATTTTGTATCTTATCGCGATTTTTTTTATTATGGTTGATAAGGTGTTTGGAGGAGTACCCAATTTTAAAGCAATATCCTTTTTTTTTTTTTTTTCACGCCTTTATCCACCTCATGAAGAATTAAATTTTTTTCTTTGATGCTCAAACACTTTCGCTTTGACATTTCCCAGCTTCAAGGCCATTGATCACCATAAAATGTGTTAAAAGAAAGAATTAGTTTGAAATGTTTAGAAATATTTTGAGAAATAGGGAGAAAAAAAAATATTGGATCACATGAAAAAGTTCGTTAAATAGAGAATGCGCTTCGCTATTTGGAGGTTATTTTACGAAGAAATTCGCAAAATGTACTTGGTTCCAAGAAAAAGTTCGCAAAATAGAGGTTCGTTAAATAGAGGTCCGACTGTACATTCAAATTTCCGATGAAGTTAGTTTAGTTACTACGCGATGTTTTGCTTAAATATCACCAATTTTTTAATGATCCTAATCAGCGTGCAGCGGCATAGCGACCGGGGAGTAAGAGAAGTATAAGATGCCAGTTTTGGGGGTGCCATGGAGACAAAACATTACTGCATTTTTGCCAGTCTTTGAAGCAAAATATGATTAGGGGGCATAAAAATAATACACGACCCCGAGGGCCATTTGCGCTTGCTAAGCAAATGACGACTGAGGTTCAAAAGAAATCCTATTCACTGGGCGCCGCTTACCCACGCTGAGCCACTGACCATGTTGAAAAAACGTTAATATGTTTATGTCACTTCTTAAAGTCAAATAAATACAATAAGGAATCGAAAAATATCATGTCCAGGGCGCCATTTACGTGAGTTAAGCCTCTTATGATGAAGGGGGGGGGGGGGAAGAAGAAAAAAATCATAGTATGGCCCGAGGCCAATTACCCTCTGTACACCACTGTCAGTATGTACAGTGGCGGAGATTGGGTGGAAAAAGTGAGAGGGCACAAAATATTTTGACATCTAAAAGTACTAGGGAATATAGAGGGTCCACAACAAAATTTAAAAATTTAGTTACAAAATAATCGATCTTTTCCAGACACTTTGGTTTTTTATAATTCATGGTTTTAAAAATAAAAATTTAATGATTCCCTCAAAAAGCTGAGTATGTAACTCGCTGCCGCCGAGTGTATAAAGTCATTAGAGGTTAACCGAGTCCCGTTCCTACCGAATGGAGTGGGCCTAGGGAGAAAAAGAAGAAATGGTGCTTCCGCTCAGGCACACAAACACCAGAAAGAAGAGAATAGGAGGGCCATAAAAAGCGTGATATGAAATATTTGTGTTGCCTCCGTAGCATTGATAGTGATAGGATTCCAAGGATTGTCAGCCTCGTGGGAAGCGGAAACAAAAAGAAGAGCTTAGTTTAGCTGCTGGCCTAAACAAAGGAGAGGGCCAGTTGGAGTTGGTTGCGTGTTATCTCACATAGATCCTGATGGATCTGAACGACCAATAGCTTTCGCATCCAAAACTTTATCAAAAACTGAACAAAAATACTCCCAAATTGATAAAGAAGCTCTGGCGATAGTGTGGGCTGTGAAAAAGTTTCACTTATATTTAAAAGGGCGACGATTCACTCTGATAACTGATCATAAACCTCTAGTGACAATTTTTGGTTCAAAACGAGGATTACCAGTATTAACAGCTACTAGACTGTTACATTATGCATTCATTTTACAATCGTTCCAGTTTGATATTGTATTTTGTAAAACTGCTGACCATGCAAATGCAGACTTTCTTTTCCGATTGCCAAAAACCTTAGAAGAACTGGAGGTAAAAGACGATATCACAATATTTCAAATGACACAAATTGAAACATTACCTGTCACTTCAAGGGAGTTAAGACAGGAAACGGGAAAAGATGAAGAACTGGGCCCACTTTTACGAGCCGTAAGGGAAGGTCAAAATTTAAAAGGGAGGGAAGTTAAGGAAAGGAAATTATAAAATACACCCACCATTGAGGATGGGTGTATTTTATATGGTCAAAGAGTTTGCATTCCGAAGAAGTACCAGAAAAATGTTCTAGATGAACTGCATACTGGACACTTGGGTACGGTAAAAATGAAAGCTTTAGCTGGATCATTTGTCTATTGGAAGGATATTGAAAAAGACATTGAAGAAGCCGTTAGGAATTGTGTCGATTGTGCCAGACAAAAAACTGATCCTTCAAAAGCTAAACTTCATTTGCGGGAATATCCCAGTATGCCCTGGGAACGTATTCATATCGATTTTGCTGGCCCAATTTTCGAACATATGTTTTTACTAATCGTTGATGCTCACTCCAAATGGTTAGAGGTATATCCCATGAAGGTAACCACAACTAGAAAGATTATTGAGTGTCTTAGAGACAGTTTCGCCAGACTTGGACTACCACGGGTACTTGTGAGAGACAATGGAACCCAGTTTACATCCTATGAATTCCAAAGATTTATGTAGAGCAACGGTATAAAGCATAAAACTAGTGCACTATTCAAACCTTCGAGTAATGGTCAGGCTGAACGCTATGTTGCTACTTTAAAACAATCACTCAGGGCTATGCAGAAGTATGAAGGTACAACAGAAATTAAGTACATTCTTGTTACAGTACCGGAAGGCTCCAAATGCTACAACAACTCATAGTGCAGCTATGTTATTCTTAAAAAGATAAATTCGTACGAGGATAGATTTACTCCTGCCAGAATTACTAATCCAGAATTAAAATCGAGAGTACAAGATAGAATACGAAAAGGCGTATTCGAATTCCGAGACATTAAAATTGATAGCGGAGATAAGGTAGCTGTGAGAATTTACAGAGCAGCTAACTCAAAATGGAAGTTTGGTAAAATTGTTGATAGAGATGATACTCTCCATTACACTGTCGAGGTTCAAGGAACCTTAGTGAGACGTCATGTGGACCAGATCCATCCAGTGGGTGATCACATGCAAGAGAATGATTTCATTCCAAACGTTCACCGCAGGTTTTCAGCTACTGATGTTCGAGAAAGCAACCAAAATCTGCAGCATGCTGAGACAGCTGAGAATCCTTCTTCACAAATTGCGAACGAAGAACGAGGTCCCTCTTCCACATCAGCGGAGCCATCAGATGTCACGACTCACCACCGTCAGATGTTCAGCTGGATAGTTCATCGATTAGGAGTCCACCAGTTCCAACAAGCCCGAGTCAAGTTCCTAGACGTTTCGGTAGAATCAGACGTCCTCCAAAGAGACTTGATCTTTAAGAAGAGAGGAGATATGGTGTCTAAGACTTGTGAGACACAAGTTAACTGCAACCGAACCCGAATGGTGTTGGAGACTTTGCGAGACTCGCCTGGAGTTTGTGGATGACTGTGTCCGGACTGGTAGAACGTTATGCATGCCTGTATTTAACGATATAATAATGATCTGTGTAATCATCTAAATGTGCTGTGCCATGTAATTGTAATGAACGTCCAGTAAATACAGTAGAGTCTCCCTGCAACGGAGTCTCACTACAGCGAATTTCTCCCTATAACGAAATTTTTAATCGGAATGTTAAATAACATTCAAAATATTCTCCATATAACAAAGTGGTTGTCTCCCTATAATGAATGTCTTCAGACCTTTATCTTTTCGATTTTTGTCATTTTTGAAGAAAGTTGTTAATTTCTGTGCAAACAAATCGCTCACATGTGCAACCACTCGCATTGTTCATTCCAGCGATAACACATAACAATAGAATGCTATGTGAAGGGTAATGCAGTTGTGGGGACCTGGGTTTCTACAGAGGGAGCAACGTTTCTACTGGTCAAGATTCCAAGAATCGGGGTGGAGTGGGGGTGGAAACAGCAAATAGATGTGACAATGCGCATTTTATGTTTATCCATACTAGCACATATTATTCTCTAAATTGGTGAATTGTCTCCACTTTTGAGCATTTTATTTATACAATAAAAATTAGTATAATTTTAACAAATTTATAATAAATTTACTTCATTTTTAATTGAAAGTATAATTAAATATTTTTGAACTTATCGCACATACTAAAAGGTTTGTTACATTTACTTAAATAATTGCAAAAATCTCTAATCTCCGTATAGCGAAATTTTCTCTACTAGAGGGCTCTGCCCCCTGCTGGCTAAAGCTCGCCAACCCCCAGAAGAATTGCGTTGCAATCCTCCTAGGTTTGCTACGCAAACCGTGCTCGCTTCGCTCGCTATAATGAAGACACTGTGTGTCCTAGAAGTTATTCTAAAATCTTCATATATATATATGAATCAGCTTTATTTTGCTTCTGATGCTTTAACTTAAATCAGCACAGAAAAAAAAATTTTTAGCCTCAAAAAAGATATTTTTCTTCAAATAAAACTTACAAAGTAAAGCTGATTTCCTTTTAATGCTTTCACCGTAATAAAGAAAGAATAAAATTTTTTGGCCCTGAAAAGGGGCGTTTTTTATATAATGAAAGCATCAGGAACCTCTCCCATAAACACAAT
The DNA here is from genome assembly GCA_013235015.1 of Araneus ventricosus. Taxonomy (NCBI): domain Eukaryota; kingdom Metazoa; phylum Arthropoda; class Arachnida; order Araneae; family Araneidae; genus Araneus; species Araneus ventricosus. Next base: position 99,278 of record BGPR01001517.1, read on the forward strand.
TAAATATTTCACATTTTGGAGCTACCACAAAAACAGATTCAAAAGATCGTGCTCTACGAAAACATAAATTGTACGAAAGCAGGTATATACA
>BGPR01001517.1:99378-193205 GCA_013235015.1 Araneus ventricosus
TACATTCATATATAAAATAATATACAACATTGAAGATTGTGCTCTACTCTTGTAAAATTGTAAAAAAAATTGTATCAAAGCAGGTATATTCAATGCACTCAGATATAAAATAATATACAACATTGACACTAATTAAAAATGTAATGCAAAAAATACACTTGACAATCAATCACAGAAAACTTCCTCATAAACACAGTTAAATATTTCACATTTTGGAGCTACCACAGAAACAGATTCAAAAGATCGTGCTCTTGATAAGCCAACATAGAGTTGTCCATGACTAAAAACCGGCTCATTGAGCACCAAACATATCTTTTCAGAAGTTTGGCCTTGCGACTTATTAATTGTCATGGAAAAGGCTAAACGAATGGGAAATTGCATACATTTAAATTTGAAAGGCATGTTAGTCTGAGATGGAATCAAAGGAATTCGGGGAATGAGAAACGTCTCTGTACCATCAATGAATTTTGCCTGAATAATGTTTTGCTGCAATTTTGTGATAATTAGGCGTGTACCATCGCATAATCCTTTAGAGGGAGCTAAATTTCTCAACAGAATTATAATGCAATCTATTTTCAACTTTAACTCATATGGAGGCAAACCAGTTGGTGTCAAAGAATTTAAAAATTCTTCAGGAAATGTCAATTGATCTTGAGGATCTTCACTCATGACCATATCAACTGCTTTATAAGCAGTTTCATTTCCCGGCATAAATTCCAACACTTTATTGTTGATTTCCATGGATCGCTCATTATTAACAGTAAGGATAGCTCGACCTTTAAGCTCTTGTGGGGTCACACTGGAAAAATCTATGTCACTGTACAATTGATGTATAGGGTCTTGTATTGAAGGGTAGCATTGCAAAAGGCAACTGAATCGTTGAGCCACTTTTTTTCTCTCCAATGTTCAACAACCAAGCACCAAAATCCCTTTCAAATTCAAGGGCACGCATATTTTTTGTCAGATATAACTTATGAAATTTCAACCAAAGAGCGTGTTTTTTTAAGGAGCTGGCAACAGTTAATGTTCTTGAACCTCTTAAAATTACTGGAAGAACTTGGCGAAAATCTCCACCCAGTAGAATGACTTTGCCCCCCAAACGGTTCTTTACATTTTGTGAGATCTTGTAAAAGTCTATCAACAGCTAAGAAAGCATGAACGTGTGTCATGGGTGCTTCATCCCACACAATTAATTTTGTTTTCAGTAACATGTCAGCTTCTTTTGTATTAGGCTTCAAATTGCAAGTAGATGTTGCATTTAAATCAATTGGAATTTTAAAAACAGAATGGGCTGTTCTCCCCCCTATTAATAGAGTTGCAGCAATACCTGTAGATGCAATAGGAATAACATCATCACCTCTACCACGTATTGTGTGAAGCAAAGTTGAATAAACAAAAGTTTTTCCTGTCCCAGCAGCACCATCTAAAAAATAACACTTGGGTGTATCTGCAGCATTGTTGTACACTGCACTTAATAAGATTTCCACAACATTCCGCTGTTCACTATTTAACTGCATAGTATAATTATTAGCTTTAGCCTGCTCTTCCACAACATCAAAGTTCGCTCTCTCCAAAACACTTGCAGGCAAATCTACAGTTGGTAAATGCAGTTTTTGGAGACTTAAATTGTAGGATGTAAGTAGTTCCTTAATATCTGCAAGTGCATAGTGAGGTTCAGTCTGCTCAGAATAATGATGCACAAAGTCCTCACAAAGTGAAACTTGATGCTGCACCCATAAATCTGGAACATCCTCCACTTCTCCAAAGCCACAAATCATTGCGAACAGCATGCGCAACTGTCTCGGAGATTGAAATTGTGCAGCTTCATTCAAAGCATCATGCCACTGCTGGTCACCTCGAAGAAGTCCATACTCCTGACATACTTGTTGAAATGTAATGCATCTTAATCCATTTACGGTCAAAATATCATCAAAACTAATGGCCCAAGACTTGCGCAGTAGTAGCATTCGCAAATAGTACCTCTCAGTATCCAGTATACTAACTACTGGCAGTCTCCCAATAACATTTTGTCCACCACGTTGTCGCTTCTTCCAATTTGTGGTACTCTTATCAAACACATAATATTGTGGAATATCTGAGTAAGAAATGTTGTGAGCTGAAGGATCATTTTTGTTTAGTTCAAACCATGATGTTAGTGTTGTTTTTCTTAAAGCAGCTCGTTCAATTGCTTGGGCTTCTTGACCGTCTTGGTACACAATCGGCTGTTGCTGTGGTAAATGCACAGCTAAGCGCACTACAGTGTGGGATTTATACGACAAATTAAATTCATTTAAACGCCACATGGCTTCAGGTGCACTAACATACCTACCTTCAACAAAACTTAAAATTTCATCGTGATCCAGAGCACCTTCTTTTTGTATTTTGACCGAGGCTGCATCATGTCCTTTGTATACATATTTATATAAGTATTTGACACTTTTAACTGAGGCACAAACTTCAACATTAATATGTACATTAAATTTTTTAAGCAACCAAGGATTATATGGGACAACCCATCTGTTATTGATGGAATATTTCCCTATTTGGACAGGTTCAGTGGCTCTTCTGAGATAAATAGGGTATCCATTAACATTTTCCTCTGTATCATCCTTAAATTGTTTCGGAAAACTTTTGCAGCACTGTCCATCTCTCATGCATGGAGAATTTATATTTATAGTTCCACATGGGCCATGTACTATGCATTTTGTCACAATTTGGAAGAGTCTAAGATCAGTGCAAGGATCTGGAAGTTCTGCACTCACAAACTTGTCAATGTCATCTTTAGTGCGAATTTTGCTTTCTGAATCGAATGTTAGAAGAATGTGGGCATGAGGCAAACCTCGCTTTTGGAACTCAATAACATAAATATAGGCCAAAACAGTTCCAAATATTCCATGCTTGCAAATATCTTCTAAAAGTTCTTTTAATTTCATATTAAATACACGTACAATAATATCAGGTCGGTCTTCAGGACGTTGTACTCCCTCCATGCTATTTAAAATTTCAGACCAAGATAGGTTGCAAGTAAACGTCAGAAAGAGATCTGGCTTACCAAACTTGCGTACCATAGCCATTGCATCTTGGTAATTCTGTTGCATACGACGTGGGCTCACTTGGAAAGAAGACGGCAGTATTATAAGTTTTCCAGTGCGTATATTTTCATTATGTGCTCGACACTAAAGCATCTAAAAGCCCCCGATAAAGTTCAATTCGCAAATCTTTTTGATTTTGTCGCAAAAAATGTAAACGTGAGCCTTCGGTTTTAACATATGCATCAACAATATATTGCTGAAATAGCTTACCACTATTGTGCAAAATACTGAAACCATTTCGTTGGGAAAGTCTGTATGCATAATATTGTAGTTGAGTGACACGGGTGCGCTTTGCTGTTCTCCTTTCTTCTACATGTTCAATTCCAGCGTTCCAACTACACTCGCCCCTTGGAAATAGCACAGGATAGGTCATTGGATCACAGCATTGATTTAAAGGTGAAATGCTTTGGCATGTATCCCCAACTGGGTACACACAAATGTCTCGGTTAGCTGGGGGCTCTGCATTATCACCTACAAATATAGCTGCTAATTCAGTGCATAAAGTAGGAGCATTATAGCACCGCATATCCAAATTTTTATCTTCCAAAAATACCATTTTCACTGACGTAGTTAGGTGCTCTTGTACCAATCGGTGCATTTGAAGATAAGACTGAGCAAAGGGATTGATTTCCCTTAACATAAAATCAAGTTTTTCAAATACATGTTGCAAGCAATTTTGATTGTTACTCAAGCGTTTCTCTGTTGCCTCACTGGAGTCAAATATATAAAGCTGTCCGTAACTTTCTTTATGTGGGTCACTTGCATACAGGGGGGAAACTCTGTGGTACACTTGACCATGTAAACGGTAACAGTATGGCCCAGTTCCACGTGGTGGTTTAATTTGTGCTCCCATCGAAGCGAATGCTAAGGCAGAATTGCATTCCCGAATTCGCTGTCGATAATTTTTAGCATCAGGTGAATTTTCAGTTTCCAATGCTTTCAATAGTTCCGGTGCATCAGGAAATGCCGGTAGCTGAACTTTTCCATCATGGCAACATTTTGTATACTTATGGGCAGTATTTTTCTCTTCCTTCCAATAAACAGCCCCACAAAAACCGCACTGTTCGGACATAGTTCCACAATTATGCTCCTCAACATCGTTTCGAATACACACACGTTTTGGGCGACTGCGATTATCGGCTTCGTTTCGAATACTTCGCCTTACAGTGGATTCCTGAACTGTTTCCTGGCTCCGTTCAGTTCGCCTTTGTTCATTTCGGATAATATATCCAACAGCACGACTTAAATTCATTATTTTTACAAATTTCCAACAACTAAAAATAGTTTTCAATAAACGTGATCACACGAAGCGACTTCGGACTTTCCGCGGATGTAAACAAATCAAACTTGCGAGCTGTTGCCAAACGGCGATAAAGAAATTCGACCCTTTTTTGTCGCCACGTAAGAGAATTATATATATATAGATAGCGAATTTTTCAACTGGAACCAAGCGATTCCGTTATAGGGAGATTCCACTGTACGTGTGAATCAAATGAAGCTCATTATTCCACGAACCCACAATTTAACACAACACTCTCTTCTAAATAATGCCGTCTCGTCGCATCTTCCTCTGGAGAGGCGCGATATTTCTGGTGGGCTCGCTCAGCGACAGATGAAGAGAGCTTCAGAAAGCGGCATGCAAAGACATAAGCTCTCGTGTTGTTACAAACTTCCCCACAAAAGTAAGAGAGGTCGGTCCTTTGAACCCTGTGAGGGCCTGACCGGATGGGGGAGGACCTTCCTTCAACCTTTCTTGCAAGTTAGCTGCCTGCTGTGAGCGAGAAAGTTAGTTCTACCAGCGACGCTCCCACTGTGAGGTGTCACACATTTTTTAGGACACATTCTTGTGGAGCTAGAGAACTCATGTGCACTCGGTTGAATGCCGAAGAGAGGCGCATTATAGTAACATGAATATTTAGGATTGATTAATGCACCATTATCTGCTGCTAGTATGTATACAACATGATCTCCAGGTCGACACAGGAAATAAAGATGTTGAAAATACTAGATGCCATCATTTGGAACGTAAATAAGTACTTTATCAATTATTACATTTTTAAGTCTAAATAAGTTAAGAATTCTCCTGATAATCTTGTGCGAAATAGAAACTTTTCCACACGTGTAATCGAGAAGTTATAGAAATAGTGCTACAGGTCACAACTAGAATTTCACGAAGAGAATAATTGTGCAGCTCTTCATTTTGGAAAACGAATGCTCAATGAAGTTTAGACACCAAAATGTCTTCAAAATTAATCACTACTGCTGAGTTGCCTATTGTCTCGTCAATGCTTAAGCTTATCATCAACAGATCTGGATGTGAACTAAATGAAAACTTATGAGTTTATAAAACCTCGGAAAGTATAAAGACCATAATAATTCTTTTATAAATTACCAAAACTATTATCAGCAGTCTTGGAATATTATTAGTCTACAAGTTTTTTTGCCAGAAAAAAGATATGATGTGGAAACACAATAAAATTATTTTTATTATATTTTTACTTTGTATTTATATTCACGTTAGTATTTCGATTCATTGCCTGTTATCATATAAGGAGATTGACTGATGATATAAATCATTTTACAAGTGTATGGTGGTTGAAGGAATAACTGTCACGGAGGCCTGTTAGCTCCTTTCAACTAGCTATGACGCATTGCACTGCCAGGAAAGCCTTAAGGAGTCGAAAGACAGTTAAAATCTTTCACGTTCTTTTAACGACGTTTCTTTTGGAATAACAATATTTCAAAGTCTAATAGAAATATCGAGATTCCATTTTTAAGAACATTTTATTCATGAGGTATTTTGAAACAACTAGAAATTTTAAAAATAAAAAAGTGGAGGCTGTTGAAAATCATGTTTTAGCTTAAAAGATCAGATAAAATGGCATTACTGTGTAAGGATTATTGTAACAATATATTTCGTTTAAACTTTATTAATAATGTTACAGAGCTATAAAGTTGCTTCCCCGAGATGCTAATCTTGGCGATTTGGCGACAAACTTGGCGACAAAAGGAATTTTCTAGAAAGACCTCGAACTTTCAACCTATTTCTACTGGCTTCATGAACTTTCTCGAGATTACGTCATTTCCTACGTAATGACGTCACTTCCTGTTGAAAAAGCATAAAAGAAAGCTCTCAAGCCAAGAGGAGTTAGTTGGAATTTGATCAGCAAGCAAGCTGGAGATGATAAGAAACCTTTGAGCTCTGTGTTGAGATTTATTGGTAATCTCTGTTGCGAATTTCTACGAGTGCTATTTTAATACTTGTGCTACGTTTCTTTTCTTAGAATATTTGTAAAATAAAGAGCTTTATTTTTTTAATCCTGCTTATTGGGCTGCATTTACGTACACCCACAAGACAATTTCGTTACAATAACATATTTTTATTCATATAAGTAATACTTGGAAAATGTTTCAAAGGGCAACCCTTAGAAAATAAAGGAGAATTAAATGCACACGCAAATTCTTAATTCCTGTTTTGAAGGACGAAAGTTAACAAGAACAATAAAATTGCTTTAATGTAAGATAACTTGTTCGAAATTCTGCATTATAAATTACACATTTGAAGTACGTAAAGCATGGAAAATGTTTTATAAAAATGCATGAAGATTTTGGATCTCCCAGCAATCTTTAGAACATTTTTACGGTAAGGTAGCGAAATACTATTTCTAATATAAGGCAATGAAACATGAAATTTATCAAATGAAAATTTCATCAATTTATAACCTCGACAAAGTCCAAAATGCGTAACTACTCCTGGCATTAAAATATACAGACATAATGGAAACTGTTAAGCACAACTGATCACTTTAAAAGATTTTAGCTTTTGCGAAGATATCCTGTCAGGAAAATAATATTAACATTTGTTTCGGAAATCGCTGGATTAGCTTTTGTATTCGGAAAGCACAAAATTCTATAATTCTTTTTAACAATGGATCATTCTTACGAGTAGTATTAAAAATTTCAACGTTTCATGTGATTTAGAAATAGAAAAGTGAATCGCGTCGAAGCATGAATATATGTTTTGTTTTTCAGTATGCTGCCATTCTCTCAAAGAATCGCTTCTGTGCAGTTTTTGTTCGGTCGATTTGAGAAGAAAAGTTCTGACGCTTACGAACTATTTTCTTACTTTCAATAAATAAGAATTTTATAAAGAACAAAAACGAATTTTAAATTGGCAATCCGAATAGTATACTAAATACATTGTTTTTGAGCAATAAATAATCCAAATTCTGCTTCCTACTTTCTGATTTTCCCACTGTGTATCTGGATCTGCGTCATATTCAACTTCAACAGCAGCAACCAAAGCTGTCAGGGAGCAGAAGAGTATAATGGCGAAAAACATGGGTAATGCCATCTAAATAAAAAAAGTATGCAGTAAGCCTAAAATAAAAAAAAGGATTTATTTGTGTGTCTTAGTTTAGAAATACCTTCCTTCTTCTACTTAGTTAGCCTCTCTCTTTTTACTCATATTTCATTATCTTTAAAAAATGTGGTATAACCCCCTTTTACACTTTTCAAGGGACCAGGAGAATAATGATGTAACCCGAGAGAAAGTGTAAATCGCGGGAAAGACTTGCACCAGTTATCAGTGGGAATGACCTCCCCTAAACTTTCTCGTATACTGCTGAAAAATTTGTCATTTCCCCTCCCCTTGCGTGGATAAAAAAAATAGACCCTACTGTAATCCAGAATGCAACGAATATCAGAAGGTTTTTCATTGCAGAGTATAGTGATTGTAAAATATTTAAGTGAAGAATCATATTAAAAGAGATGTCTATGTATTAAAACTTTGCAATATTTATTTTCCATCACACTCCGGCAAGATCCGCTATTATACGAGCGAGCGAAAACAAAACAGGAGATAATGCATATCTATCACAAACTCCGTCTCAAGGACAAACTGACGTAATCCTCCCGCTTGGTACCAGAGATTGCTAAGTACGCATGCGCATGGAGATCAGTTTTGAAACGAATGCTTAACAAGTATGCGATTATACAGACCGACAGACAGTCAACTCGTTGACGGATTTCGCCCAAAATTTTACACGGACCTACATTCATGACGATAAAACTGTGTACCAAATTTTATCCATCTAGCTATTCAAGTTTTTGAGTTATAGTGTTCGCATGACTTCGGACATACAGACAGACAGACAGACTTCCCGTTGACGGATTTTGCCCAAAATTTGATAGAAACCTACAAATTATGTTTAAAGACCACATACCAAATTTCATCCCCGTAGCTCTAATAGTTTTCGAGTTATCGTGTTCACAGACAGACATGATTCCAAAATTGTGTTTTCCGGACTCAGGGAGGTCTAAAACGTGGAGATCCGTCAAAATCTCGAGTTCGAATTTTTTGACGATTACAATACTTTCTCTTTGTATCCTTCGTATACGAGAAAGTAAAAATACTCTGGAAATGTGAGGGGACCAACAAAAAGTGCGGGAAAGTAAATACTGTAATCTCAAATAAGTATGTGTGGCATACGATTGTTGATACGGATGTCTAAAACGTGGGGGAACATTGGAACCTGCGCAGGAATAAAATACAATTCCTTTAACCCATTCGAGACGGCGCACTGTTTTGGAGACCATCCCCAGAAGCCGAAACATGTTTTTGCTTTATATTGGCCATTTTTAATAAAACAAACATGTTTGCATTAGAAATCAGTCACTTCGTACAAATAAGATGACTGAACACCATGTGTCCAGGTCGCTCCTCAGAAAAGTTTGATGTGAAAACGTCGTTCCGTTCGTCGGTCAGATTTGAATCGCTAATAACTACGAGAATAATAATGCGAAAACAATGGTTGACCCCACAACGGATAGATTATATTTAAGAGTTTGTCGCATAGTACGAGGCATGTCCGGAAAGTAAGTGTCGTTTTGGAAAAACTCGCATAAAAAATGTTTTTTCAAAACAAGATTTATTTTTACATGAAAAAGCATTTCGTAAACTATTTTTCTACATAGTTACTACCATTGTTCAGACATTTGTCATAGCGAGAAACCAACTTGTCTATACCCTCTTCAAAGAAAGATGCCGCCAGTGAAGACAGCCACTGCTGAACACCGTTTTCTGCGTCGTCATCGCTGTCAAAGCGCCCACCTCTGAAATCACGCTTCATGTTCAAGAACAAACCCAAGTTCCATCACCGGTCACAATTCTGTTTAGGAATTGATTGCCCTCTTCACTGCATCGGGTACGAAATTTCAAAGCTCTGCCAAGTCACTTCGTTTTGTGGACGTCCGTAAGCATTTTCGGAACCCAACGGGAACACAATTTGCGATAATTTAAGCGATTTGTGACAATCTCATGCAAAACAGTTTTTGAAATCTGTGGGAACTCATCACAAAGCATTCTTATTGCGAACCGACTGTTTTCACGAATTTTCTCATTCACTTTTGCAACCAAACCATCATTGACAACAGAAGGTCGCCCACCCCGTGCTTCGTCAAGAACATTGGTGCGTCCATCATTAAATTGCCGAACCCACTTTCTAACCATTCCATCAGTCATTACATTTTCACCATAAATCTCTACAAATTGACGATGACTTTCAGCTGGCTTAACTTTCTTTGCGTTCAAAAACTGTATTACAGAACGCACTTCACAGTCGGCGGGACCGGCAGTCGTCTTAAACATTTTGAACGCTCACTAACACATGTGAACACAACACAATCCGGCTGCAATGGCGTCAGTGGACAAACAATGAACCAGAGACACGTGTGCACATGCGCGGAACTGCGACAATAGCGCTGCGGTGGCGGTAGAACGAAACAATACTTACTTTCCGGACACGCCTCGTATTTGTTCGCCCTTGGGTCACTCATTCTTGTAAGGTGGCCAACTTTAGCTCGAAAATCCGCTGCAACAAAAGGAGGACATAAATAAATTGAAGCTAAAAAATATCATAAATAAAAGAAACACTTAATTCATTGAAACAATAACACAGAATACAGTATGATATCACAAATGCATAAGAAATACATTTCTAGCATAATTTATTGTGCACTTTTTGAGGAAGGACTGTCCTTCCAAAAGGAGGATGGTTGGTCACCTTAATTTGAGGGACTAAATTGAAACCAGTACCAATTTTATGTTTACACACTTCTAAGATAATCTTTATTTTAAACCAGTCTTATCCAGACGGCTGCTTTTTCCATACTGACCGATAATTGCAATTCAATATCATAGCACAACACTGTGTGCTACTCGTCTTTTTGGCTCGGAAATGCATTGCACACACGGTGTGCAATCCGTCTCGAATGGGTTAATACAGAAAGAGACTAGAGCAGCTTCAGTGAATGCCCCTCCTATCTGTTGAACTTCTTGAGAATCTCTTTTTATTCCATTTAGCTTGCCCAAATTAATTTGCCCCCAAATCTGCTTAACCAGTTAAGATTTCAGTTTAGTTATTCTTATGGAATTAAATGTGTTTTCTTGAAATAGATTATCAAATTGCTTATTGTTTTCCAAGGAATTGCTTTCACATCTGATATAAAAAACGTTACAAGCTTTTCCTTGCACTGATCTTTGACTTTTTTGCATGGCATTCGGTGGAGAAAATGCGTATCGTTACATTCGTTAGACCCTCGCCTCTGCTGTAAAATAAAAACAAAAGATTGCATTTGATACGTGGAGTGAACTGTGAGGCCAGGTCCAAAATTCTTTGTTAAGACGGAATTTTCGCCTTCACCCAACAGGTCCTTAAGTAGAAAAGCGCTGCTATGCGTGTGCACATCAAGCTAAAAGTGCAACTAAGTGGGGTCGAGCGTTGCTAAGCGACGTTTATATCAAGTTCATATAAGAAAGTATATAATATAAAATAATGCAAAGATTGAAAGTGCTTACCAATTTGATCGTTGCTACGTTTCCAAAGCGTGGTAGGCCAGACCGTGGACGGCGCACATTTCAAGCCAAGTCCTCGGCTGGACCGCATAGTTCAGTAGTACGTAGTTCATGCCGAGAGAATGCATGTCTTCAGTTGGTGAACATTAGGCCACACCCAAGTTCAAGATGTGGGTGTCTGTGGATAACGTTTAGCAGCATTGCGAGACCTTGCATTTTCAAGCTGAATAGAGCTGCGACAATTACAGGCTTGGTACTTGCGTATTAACGCCACCGCAGCTACAGATTTGGCGGTTTTTAAGTGCCGCCAATCTACACCTAAAATTTTTGTGACAAATCATAAAATAAATTATTTAAAATCAAAACACTTTCAAAATTCAAAACATTTTATTTAAAAACAGAGTAGTCAATCGGATTTCGGTGGAAAATGGGCCGATATCGAGTTATTCTCTCAACTGTTTCTGTGTGAACTCCTGTATCAGGATCAATAAAATTGTATTTATGATTAACTTTAGCATGTAGGAATCCTTCTCTTTCTAATCCATTTGTTTGGTAATCTTTCCAACTGTCAGAATAAATTGTGCTACCATCTGCAACGTTTTCAATAATTTTATCAAGAAGGGTAGAGCAGTTCTATTAGGAACAGTGACAACAAACGAATCTTTTGTTTCTCTACATATACCTCCCAACACCCACTGTTCGGGTAATACTCGACCACAATTATTTTTACGTTTAGTAAACAAACTTTTATCAATTTCCACAATGCAATCTGGTCCACCTACCTTCTTCTTTGGTTTATTCTCCATATCCAAGACACAATTCACGCATGCAATTGTTCCAATCTATAACAGTTTTATCCGACAAAAAAATAAAGATGACTGCGCGCGCGTGTGAATGACAAGGTTGCTGTGTGCGAACAACAAGATTGCTCTTTATTAGCGTCACTTCAGCTGCGGTGGCGTTAATACGCAAGTACCGCAGGCTTTATTGCCAGAACAGAAAGGGCGTGCAGGAAGCATTCCCAATCTATCCTCCGTTTGAAGACTTCACAACATCGGTGCTTGAAACACATCCCCCACAAAACCCGAACAGCGCCGCTCTTACGGATGAGCAGTTCCATTTCGGTTCAGGTCTAAAGCGTTTTATTGTTCACGAGAAGAGTTGTGCCCGTCTCAGACGGAGCTTGCCAACAATGTCTCGGATATTATTGTCGCAAATTTAGTGATGAAAGTTGTAGTAGAAAATCTCATGAACATTGGCAGAGTGCTTAAGGTATCCGAGTGCGTTCGGAGACATTTTTTTGAAAAATAACTTATATATATTTTTTAATGTTATGTTTCAACTGCATATGTTTTAAAACTATGAAAATATTGTAAAATTAGGCTTTCAAAATAATATTTAAAAAAAAACTGAGAAATTTGATGAAAAAGGGCTAAAATATTTGCCTCACGCTAACAGCCATAGACAAAATCATATTCTAAATATACATAAATCCTTGTAGGAGTACATTTATATGACAGTTATCTGTGTTATGCTCTAAAATATTTCTTGTACTTCAAAATAGTTTTGAGATATAGCTGAACATAGTTACTAAACTGGTAATTTTTCATAAAAAATGCTTTTCGTTTATATTTAAGCACTTAAAAATAATACATGATTTTAAAATTGACCTTAGTTTTTAGAGGAAAACATCAAGCATATTACAGAAAACAATCTCAGAAAATTGCATATCAATACTTGAATAACTTTTTGAGAAATCATTGTTACGGTCGACAGTTTTCCTCAAAAATATCATTTCTCAGAAAACGCATTTAAAGTTTTCACGCAACATAAAATAATGCTTACAGTTCGGTAATAAAACAGCTGTAACTCCATTTGTAATTCACGTAGAGTAAAAAGTGAGACAGTTTTAGAAAGCTGAGGCTACAAAATTAAGTCATAAAAAGTTGTTTGATAATTTCATCAAAACGACGATTTTAAACCAGTCGGATACCTTAAGAAATAAAAAAAGCATGAAACGCAGAACTGATGAATTAATTGTGTAATGTCTCTTGGCTTTGTCAATCCCTCCATCGTGCAAATCTCTCTCTTGCTAACCTTCGTTTCCTCGCGGTGGAATCTTTCTTATCCCTATTGTTCCATTTAAAAATTAAGTACGCAAAAGGAAGCGAGACCTCAAAATACTTTCTCTTTCAAAGATAACGGAAATTCACTTTGGCTCTCTCCCCCCTGTTCCTCTTCGAATTCTATCCCTTGTTTCCGGCGCGCGCTGCGGGTGTGGCGTCTTGTCCGCTGGGTTGTAACCACGCCAACAGCGTTAGAGGCCATGTCACCGCTATTCTATTATGGAATGGGCAAGTCTACTGTCGTCTGGGACCACTTCAATCTAGTACAGGTGAAGACCGAGTCGTGCTGAAATCTGAGTCCTGAACTTTGAAGAGGCTACAAATCAAAGGTAATCGATGCCAGCAAATAACATGGCTCCCGAAAACCTTTTGGATAAAATTCAAGAAATTTTATTTAACTGGAACTCTTGCATTCATGAAATCAAACCCGATGCCAACTATTACTCCACAAATAACGGGGGATATGAAAATAAAATCGATCTTAGATTAATTGATGCTAGCTGTGTAGCTGATAGAAGGCGAAACCTTCCAACAGGTGGCGGCCGCTTTTGATTCATTTAACAGAGAGATGGCTTCAGAACGGCATATTTTTTTTAGATATTACGCGTTAACTTCGCATTTTTTGATCCGTTAGTCTGTCCACTTCTGTTTTCTTGAGGTACCCGCGGGTGGGAAAGAGGGATGACAGTTGAGTGAATGCGAGTTCAGCGGAGCGAAACAGTAGGACGCTGCTTGGACGATCGTCTGGTGAAGAAGAATTAGCCAACCTACAATTCAATATGATAAACATCCAGAATTCTAACGATATGCTGGATTCCTAACATCTAGCTCTTCGCGTTTTTGGGTTATCGAGTTCACATGCACACAGACAGATTTCGTCCAAATTTGATAGAAATCTACACTTTTAGTGACGCCACATACCAAATTTCATCCGTCCAGCCGGGTTGCGGTTTTGAATTACTGCTTCGCATACAGACTGACCAACATAATTCCAAAAATGTTTTTTTTTCTGGCTCGGGGAGGTCTAAAACGCGGAGATTCATCAAAATCTTGATGTTCAATTTTTTGGCGATTCCACTACTTTCTCTTTCTTTACTTCAGGGGTGTCAAACTCGCTGCCCACAAAGAATATATTTTCGACCCTGCTAACATAACGGCATGGAACGAAATTTTTGATCAAAATGCCATAGCTTAATTTTTAAAGCTCCTTATTATGCATTATTATTAATAACTAACCAGAACATATGCCAGAGGGCATTCACCATGTCTGATGACTTGTTGTGCTACATCGACGCACCAATTTCCTCCCCATTCACAGAAACCATCTACGAGACGATAATAAAATAATATCTATCACGTTTGGAAGATTTTTTTTTTCTTTCTTTGATTTCCTCCGAAGGTATAGAATCAGTATCTAACCATATGCAAGCGGATCCAATGCTGCTCAGATTGGAAGGAAAATTCAAGTGTAGTTGGGAAACCCGAATTTTACAAATATTTTTCATCCACGTTTGAAAATATTCGGAAATTGGCATATGAAACTATTTCCATGTTTGAAAGTAGTAACTGGTGCGGGCAGTTATTTTCACTTTTGAAAGGGAATCAGTCTCCTGTAAGATCGGAAATTACTGACATTCACTTTGGGTCAGTTGTGAAAGTAACCACTGCGGACAAGATATCCTTCGAAGTAGGAAAGACATTAGCAAAGAAGAGACGCCAAGTTGTCAGGAAGAAAACATTAACTTTACAACTGTTCTTGTTCTTTTTTACTTTCTTGTATACGAAGTATACAAAGAGAAAGTATTGTAATCGTCAAAAAATTCGAACTCGAGATTTTGCGAATCTCCACGTTTTAGACCTCCCTGATTCCGAAAAACACAATTTTGGAATTATGTCTGTCTGTGAACACGATAACTCGAAAACTATTAGAGCTATGGGGATGAAATTTGGTATGTGGTCTTTAAACATAATTTGTAGGTTTCTATCAAATTTTGGGCAAAATCCGTCAACGGGAAGTCTGTCTGTCTGTCTGTATGTCCGAAGTCATGCGAACACTATAACTCAAAAACTTGAATAGCTAGATGGATAAAATTTGGTACACAGTTTTATCGTCAAGATTGTAGGTCCGTATAAAATTTTGGACCAAGTCCGTCAACTGGTTGACTTTGCATGTTTGATTTCTTCGCCATTGTACGAAGCAAAAGAAAGGCGCGCTTTTTTACTGCTGCTCCCGTAATACTTTCTGTTTTGGCTAGTGCCAAATTTTTCTCGAATAAAAGTGAATTAATTATGGAGTGTTTTCTTTTAATTTTTCTTTCACGCCGAAACATTTTCTCAATAAGAGTTGCATATTTGATTGCGGTTAGTTTTATTTTGTATATTTCGTAATGCATTTTTTTCTGAGTGGATTTTGCATTATTTTTACTCTGACGGAACGAGAGTAGTTGTTAAAAGTAAAGTAATAAAGTAACGAACCAAAAGTAGTGTCAATTGATTCATTAGTTCTGTTTTTCATGCTTTTTTAATTTCTTAAGCACTCTGCCAGTGTGCATGATATTTTCAACTACAACTATCGGTAGTAAATTTGTAACAATCAGATCGGAGATATTGCTGGCAAGCTAAAAGGCTGCTTAGATGTGTGCAAATCTCTTAGTAACTTACATTAGATAATTGAAATTTGGTATGTGGTCTTCTAATTTATGCACGCGGTGGGAGGGGAAACAGCACCTTTTTGGGGAAATATACGAGAAAGTTTAGGGGAGGCCACTCCCGCTGGTTATACCATATTTTCGAAATAAACCTGCGTTTCTGTTTCTTTTTTCGGCTCACATAAACTTAGACTTTGTTTATTTGTCTCGTGCGAGCATTCAAGTTTTCCACCCCTGGCATTATTCGCAAAAGAGGAAGTGAAAAGCGTCACTTGCCTGGTTTTCGATCCGCTTGCAGTTGAAATTTAGAAAATTGTAACAATCTTTTGAAGATTTATATCGACTGATCTTGATCGGCCGCGTTTCGCTGAACTGTCTCGAGATCAGAGAATATTTGTGTCTTCCTAGCCATTCAGTGACTCGAACATCATATATGAATCTCAGCGGTATCTTGGATGTAATTTATTTACTGTCTCATAATATGTTGCGTAAAATTATGCCTTGGATGAATCAGTAGAATTAAATACGATAAGAGTCATTTCGAAATATAAAAGTGCATATTTTCACGAATAACATGCCTTCATTTGTAAATAAAAAAAACATTTTCTTCCAAACCATTAGAATTTGCAGCCGCATTCACTTTAATTGCTCTAAAACTTCCCAAATATGTTTTAAAGTTAAAGAATTGTTGATTGGAATTTTCCTGCTGTGAGTTTTTTACATCGTTTCTATGTTCCATTTCACAAAACAATTCATTATTAATGACAGACATATTTCAGTTTTGCATCTCAGCGAGAAATGAACACTCATACTTTCCAAAGCAAGCGGAACGAATCAACAAACTTTTTCTCTTTCTTTATTTTAATATAAACGGATCTAAACTAAGAATATTTTCTGGAATATTTCCCCGTCAGAGAATCAAATATAACATTAGCTTATTTTGTGTGTTCAAGTTATTTTGAAAATAAAGAACAAATTACAATTCGAATCTTTGATGAAAGAAATTTTTCAAATAAACATAATAAATTTTTGCTTGCTTGTTAATTCCGAGTGATTTATGACCAAAGGTTAATTTTCCTAAAAGAAGTAACAATATGATTATAATTTACTCCGTGGCGAATCCGGGATTTGGGTCTAGGGGAGGCTGAGGTCATAAAAAAATTTGTATTGTCGTGACGAATATCAAATCTCGTGGCTTATATAATCCAAAACACTTTAACTTTACAGACTTTACTCACCTGGCAATAAGAATCATAAAGAACACTGCAATACTTTTGATAATTTGATAGAAAACAGAATGAAATAACTAGCCAAAAAATGTTTTCGACTGCGTCAACGCTATGTACGAGTGGAATGACTACAAAAGTGGGAAAATTTTCGAACCTGTCGAGCCAGAAAGCAGGTATTCGCCACTAAATTTATGGGAAAGAAAAAGGTATTTAAGAAATTCAAAAGTAAAGAAAAACACCTCCCCGCAACAAAAAATATTGCATTGTCAAGAGAGGTATTGCAGTTAAAAATCTATACTTTAACCACTTAAGGATAGAATTTTTTTATATCTGATAAGATGACCCCTCCTGTTTTGAAAAGGGGCTGTCGTTTTCATTCATCTAAGAAGGCATAGAATACTTGACATGCTTATGGATTCCATGTAATTTTTGTATCAAATTATAAAGCTAATTAATGATTAAATGTTAGTTTAAAAGTCTAAAAATGCGATAATTCGATGCCCGTCAATATGACGGCGCGAGGCTTAAGGGGTTAATCAAATTGTAACTGAATCGCTAATTACCGAAACCACATGAGTCAATATTCTTTTTCAAAATTGTGTTTATGCTGTTTTCACATTCTAAAGGGGTATATGAATAATGAGGGAAGAAATGAGAAGTGTCAATTAAAGTCGCGTTGTAAGTGTAAAAAATCTGCTAAGTAAAAAAAAAATCTTCATTGATTTAAAAAATTAATCAGTATTTTGATATTATTGACTCATGTGGTTCCTGCACTCACCGATTTAATAAAGTTCTTCTAAACCGAAAGAGCCCGTTTTCCATCAGTCAATAAGTACTTTATTGAGATTAGCTTTACAGCATGATTTTTTGGTGTGGTGAGTGTGGTAATGAATGATAAATTATAAAAATATATCTTTATTTGCATTCAACCCACTAACACTAAATTAGACAATACAATGAGACGATAATCACTGAATGTTCTTGTAAGAATGTTCTTATTGCATTCGTCAGAAAATGGAATTCTGGGATGACAATAGAAATGTTAGAACACATTCTTACCAATGAAGCACAGTCAGGCTGTTGTTTCAGCCAATAAGATACAAGGAACTAGAACAGCTGATATTCTGATACATTACACGACAATTTATATTTTACGCTTCAAATGCATTGATGATTCGGAAGAACTCTGTATTATTACAAGGAATGACTTTTGTAAAGCAACTCAAGGCGTAAAATGTTTAGATTTCAGAATCGCAATTTTTCCCGTTTTTAATGGCTACTTTTTTAAAAAAAAATATTTTGATGCATTATGATTTGTCGTAGCATCCAATTTAATTGCGTTGGCACTACTGCAGCATTTTCCTCACATCAGTCAGTTTAGAAGAGAAAACAGAGCTGTAGCAATGTTCTCGATACTGTAGCGTCACGACCCATTGCCGCGGTTCAAGGCTGAACAAGATGAAGGCAAGTGTAGACAAATCGTTGTCTTCCAGAATTTAGTGACAGCTCAATCACATTTATGCAAATTTTACAATATCATTTTTCTCGGCTATGATAGCTATTAACGCAATTAATAATATGAAATACACTCGAGGGGAGGTAATGCACTCTGGTCGAGAACTTAAAAATAAACGAATGTCCGTAGCAGGACCGGGTTTGAAACAGTTCCAAATGAACTTGCTGGAGGCATCTCCTTATTAATTCTAGAGACTAACTAATCTTGCATTCTGCTCGAAAAATTCGGTACGGTTTCCGAACTTCCACGTGAACTCCCGCAAGATCAGGACCGAGTTCCGGATCTGTCAGCAAACACAAAATCCGCATCCGAAAATCCTCACGAGACCTCTCTGGTTCCTGTCCCCCTCAAAACCCAAAATCACCTTTTTATCTCGCTTAAGGTCTGTTTATGAGGCAAAATGGCATTCCATTTCGCAAAGCTTCAAAAGTTCCCAACCAGCATTCATCTTTCACTATCGCTATTCCCACAAAGGTAAATTTTGCTCTCTAATCTGTCAAAAGTTCACCTTTTGTATTCTCCTAAGAATATGGCATTGTCCAGTCCCAGGAACGTTGGCAACTGCGTCACTCAACGCTTTTGTTAGGCAACACCTGCAGCTCCGGCTGGTCTGCGACCAAGTCAGGCATTGTTCTTTTCTTGACATGTTGGTTCCCGTCAAACAGTGTTGCATCTGATCACACCTGAAATGGTTGCTGTTGCTACAATACAAATCATACTTACCATTTAAGTCGCGTTTCTCTGCTTCAGTACCTAACCAGCGGAAGTGTTCTCACTTCGGCTTTCTAGTATACTAACAGAGTACAGCCGTGATCTACGAGATATTTTTTGTATTTCAACCTAATATGGTGCGTTTTATTTTGCATGTGCTTTACTTGTATTTTGAAATGAAATGTTCAGACAAGTTTTATGTATATTAGGGTGGGTCGTTTTAACTTTTTCTACTTTTTTATGGGGCACAGCGATAAAAAGGTACTAAATGCTCTCAAACTAATGCATGTGAAATATTATTGCATTCTGACAAGTCTAACTGCCTCCGGATTGATATCAAAGTTTCGATTTTTTTTACCTCAGAAAATACCAGTTAGAGTTCCAACCAATAAACGCTACTTTCTTCATACATGGAAGACAATGCGTCATGAATGCAGGTGTGAGCAGAAGGTTTGTCAAGGGGTGGTGGTGTCGAGCAACATCTTGCGCATGCGCGACCGACACCCACGTATCCGGTATACGTGGGTGTCCTGTTTCAATCAGACGACGTTGTATTACTCTCGTTTGCGCCATTTTTTATCATGGATCGTACTCGTTGCGAGTGGAAATGTGCATTGTGTGGTGGTTCAAGAGATATGAATATGTTACCAACCTACAAGATTTTATGAAATTATAAAGAGTGGAACCGGCATAAAATAAAACGTGATAAAGAAACTAACAAAGAACCCGCATATAAGAAAATAGAGGACATTGCCGTGGAAAAAATTGAAGAAATTTGGTGGAGAGCCTCCATTCCGACTTCCAACAGCATAAACCAGTTACGGCGACGTTGAAGACGTACCATCTGAAGCGCAAAATTCTTTCGAAATTTCACCCTTAAATACCGAAGAAGAGATTAGCAGTTTCACCGTACCAGTAAGGCGCTGTTTGACATTTCATCCTGCAAATGTAAGAACATCGGTGAGCGCATTTGCCCCAGATACAAAAAAATAGTTGTCTGAGAAAAAGGCTTCCCAATCGAACAACGCACCACTAGAAAAATAGTAATTGGAACCGTAGATATGCTTACAACGAATAAAATAACGAAAACTTTAAAAAGGAAAATGATAAAGCAAAAATCCAAGTTTCAGCCTCAAAAAAGAAGCACAGAGAAGCTTAATGTCCTGACTTCCCCTGAATCTAGTCTGTCGGAGAGTGGCGACATATTCCAGCTACAGTCACAAACCTCAACATCGGCGGCTCCTGATGCCGATAAGCCTACTACTGCAAACAGTGCAGTAGACTACACTTTACTTTCAAGAACGCGCGATAGATACGGAGTTTGAGACAGGGCTGGAGCAGCTATCACAACAGCAATTTTTCACACTTCGGAAATTATTGATCAAAACAAGCCATAAACACAAGAAAGCGCGAAAATTGGTCTCGAAAGAAGGCAATGTCTTACAAATACCTGCTTTATAATTCGAAGGACGGACAGAAAGAACTTTAATTTTATCAGAGAAGGACGAAAAGGAATGTATAGGCAGAGCATTCTTGAAGAGCAATGGAACCAGAGTCGGAGTTCTTGGATCGTATTGCACCAGCGTTTGGCACATCTAAAAGCATGGAATAAAACAATCGCCGATTTCTTCCTAGAATCAAAAATATCTATGTAATCTTTGCTGGGAGTTGGATGGGGTGGAACTAACGTGAACGTTTGTAAATACGGAGGTGTCGTAAGTCTGCTTGAAGAAAGGTTAGATAAGTCATTACAGTGGATAATCTGTCTACTGCATATGAATGAATTACCCTTCCGAAACTTGTTTCAACGTACTGGTGGCAGCACATCGGGACCCGACACATTTTCAGGGAGAATGGGCGAAGGTCTGGAAATGGTGAAAAAAGGCCGTTCGTTCGTTTTCATCTTATTCAAACAGTTACCCGAGTTTTCTTTTCAAGGTGTAAGCACAGGCCAATCATAGTTGCATAGAAGAGTCCCAGCGGTTTCAACGGGTATATTTCCTAAGGATTTAATCTCCAAGCAAAATGTCTCACGCTCGATGGCTATCTTGTGATAATCGAATTCTACGCTTGCATGTTTTGATGGAATCTTTTGAAAATTCTGGTTTGCTATCAAAATTCGCCCGTACTGTAGAGATGGAGCTCGGCACCTGTTCAAACTCATCGCTGCAACTAGATATTTTCACACAGAAATGAAAGTTCGAGTAAAACAGTAATTCAAAGAAACAGTTACTTCGCTCATCCTGAAAATTTGTTGATCGCAAATCTGACCGACTCAGAACCGCACATCCGAAATCCGTCTGATTTTGAAAGAAAACGGGTTCTAACTGTTTCAACTTCCTACTGTAAAATTTGATGCGTCATCTTACACCGATCTCATTGGCTGGCGGGAGAATACAGCTGATCAACCGATATTACAATCCACACCTGACAAAGACATCCGACTACAGTGGAGTCTCCCTATAACGAAATCGCTTGGTTCCAATTGAAAATTTCGTTATACGGGGATTAGAGATTTTTGCAGTTATTTAAGTAAATGTTCCAAACTTTTCAATAGATACGATAAGTTCAAATGTATTTAATTATGATTTTCAATTAAAAATAAAGTAATATATATTATAAATTTGTTAAAATTATACTACTTTTTATTGTATAAATAAAATGCTCAAAAGTTAAGACAATTCACCAATTTAGAGAATAGCTTGTACTAGTATGTACTTACGTTTATTTTACTTGCAAAATTCCGTTATTTTGCATTTCTTTGCATTTCGTGATGTTAAATTTTCAGAAAAATTTTCACATTTTAAGAGTGAGTGGTTCCAGAAACAGGCACGTGTGAGCGAATTGGTTGCACAGAAATTATCAACTTTCTTCAAAAATGACAAAAATCGAAGAGATAAACCTCTGAAAAAATTCGTTATAGGGAGACAACCACTTCGTTATATGGAGAATATTTTGAATGTTATTTAACATTCCGATGAAAAATTTCGGCATAGGGAGAAATTCGCTGTAGAGAGACTTCGTTGTAGGGAGACTCTACTGTATTTGCCGTCCAAAAATCGTACGGAGAACTATCTTAACTACATCTGACATTTCACACACACAAACGGTTGAAAGGGAATCAAGACAGTGACAGAAGTTTCAGATTCATTGTGCAAAAAATATGAGAGAGAAGGTTTCATAAGAAACCAAATAGAATCTAGAAAAACCGTGCCGAAATTCGATAGCTAGAAGGATTTTCACGATATTTGAAATCTTATTATAATAATACAAATGTCATTTTTGTGAACTTTTCTTGTAATAAATATATATTATCCATGCAATTTCTGTTTGTTTTATAGGCGCAGAATTTAGAACTTTTTTTAGAATTATTGTAACAAATTATCAAAAAGAAGGGGTTTTTTCCCAAAATTTGCATTCTTTAAAGCCAATCCGGAGGCAGAAGATGACATCCAATTATAATAAAATTTTATATGTGAGTTATAAACATCATTTGGCACCCTTTTCTTTCTGTGCCCGGTAGAAATCCGAAAAAAAAATCTCTTCATGGGGCGGTCACCCACCCTAATGTATATATGAGTTTAAAGCTCAATTTGTCATCCTTTGAAAAATTTGAGAACATTATTTGTATATAACAAAAAAATGATAATTTTTTTTACGTGTTTCTGTAAATTTTAACTATTCAGCCAGAAAAAAATAAACAAAGTTCAGGTTTTTTAAATTCAATTCATATCCAAAAACTAAAGAATTTTATAAATAATTTTACAGCCAAATATTTAGTATTTTGATTCTAGCCCTCTGAGCTCCGCAAACGGTTTTCTACGTTAAGCAAATCTACTCCGATTTCCGCAGAACCGTGTTATTTCTTCTCTTTCGGTCGCCTTGAAGATGGGAACAACCGGCTTTTTCCTGGTTTGAATTTTGCAGTCGTAAGCGGCATAGACGTGTGTTCTCGCCTCTGCTTTCCCCTCCCTTGATAACTTGGTTGACAGTGACAGATTCGTGGTGATAAGCTTTACAATCGACTTGCTCGCAGGTGGTACGTTTGCGGCAACAATTAAATTCCTTATAGTTAAAGCGAATGGCAAGATAGGGAAGTTTCAGTGCAGCTTTTCGGAAACTTGTGGAAGAAAAACTCAGATTCTTATTATGGCGTAGAAATTCTTATAAGCTTTTCTTTTCATAAACAAAAAAGAATGCTTGTGAAGAGATGCCCCTGAATGAACCTCTAAATTGATTATCTTAGCAATTTTAGCAAACATTCCGCATAACACCTTGAGAAGGTGTTTATCCCTGAAATCGCATGAATAATTTGAAATAAGTAACAGATTTCTATTTTTTTATTTTGCCAATTTTGCAAAGAAAAGACCATGTAGAAAAAATGTTACAAGTTTTGACTGGGTTTCTAGTCCTATTTTTTAGAAATAGAACTAGAAACCCAGATATAATTTCTTATTCAGAATAAATAATTTATTGCATTTTGTTATTTATTACATTGCACAAATTGGTATATTAAGGAATACATGAAAATGACACATAACTAAAATATTTTTAAAAAGTTAGCATTTCAATCACATTTAGAACTGTTCACAATTCAAATAAAAAAAATAATTGCTTTATGAACTCATGAAATACAATTTGGACTGCGACTTGCTAGAATAAGGTAACAAATAATATGCTATTTTTTTTCATTTTCTTACATTCATTATAGCAAATTCGTTGATAATATAATCACAATTTAATTTTATAGCTCATTCGGATTTGACAGATATAATGGCTAAAAAATTGAATCGTTCTTAACAAATTCTAGAACTCGAGTAATTTTTTTT
Organism: Araneus ventricosus; assembly: GCA_013235015.1. Classification (NCBI taxonomy): domain Eukaryota; kingdom Metazoa; phylum Arthropoda; class Arachnida; order Araneae; family Araneidae; genus Araneus; species Araneus ventricosus. Next base: position 123,385 of record BGPR01001517.1, read on the forward strand.
ATTATTTTTAATCATGAGGAAGATATTTCTGCAGAAACATTTGTAATTGGTAATGTTAATGTATTTTTCGGAACAGTCACAAAATTTGGATACAATTTAAATAAATAATTTTTAAATAAATATTGTATTACTGAGTCCCTGAATGATGAAACTCGATGACAAATTTCGATTTCATTCAATAAATTAAATAAATAAATCGCATTACATTAAATAAATAAATCGCATTACAAAGTTGCATTTAAGTCTTTGCAACATTTAAGAAGATCGTCTTCAGACAGTTTGTGAATATTATCCTAATTAGATAAAAATCCAAATGACACTTTTGGCTCATGATAAATTTCGATCTTTTCTGAAAAGAAAAAATGGCACTATTCATGATGACTAGAAAATAGATAATTGACAGGTGAAATAGACTGATCGGTTGCTTCAAAGAAAAATTGCTTTTTTTCCCATCCAGTTCTTAAATTCAGGTGTCGCCTTCAACTAACTACTCAACTATTTTCTTTGCAGATGTTAAAAGTAGATAGTATGAATTCCGATTCACGATATTTTTCAAAATGATATTTCACGATATTTTTAGTCAACAGCATTTTCCTGTCAACTGTTTTGTTTTTTCAACACAAATCGTTTTTGCAAACAGGCCCGGATTATGGAATAAGTAAAGTAGGTAACTGCCTAGGGACCCAATATCTTTGGAGGCTTCCAATGCCTTATGATATTTTTATGCATTATTTTCAAGGTAATTTAATTTAGTGTTTTCATTTAATTTACAAGAGCCGTATACTGGAATTTAATTAAATTGAAATCAAGTATTGTATAAATTTCAGAACATTATTCATAGGGTTTTTTTCTCATGTTTTTAATTTAGCGAGAAGATCAGTGTGATCCAGTTTGTTTTATCGTTTTTCTGGCTCCAAAATATCCCTAGAAATTTTATATTAGATTATTCAGACTGTGTGAAAAAAGTTTTGCAATTTTTTCACCACTTATTAAAAAAAAATTACTTTAAATTTGAGTTTCTTTTATTTCTGAGATATTCAAACCACTCTCCTGAAGGTGATCGGCAAATTAAATATACTTCTTTTTAATTTCAGTCAGTCTTAATATTTGCTTGTATGTAAAACAATGAAAAATATTTGGTTTTCAATCTGAGTAAGAAAGAAATTGAAACTTGTATTGCCTATAGGCCCGTTTAGGACTTAAACCGGCCCGGCTTGTATATGTGCCTTCAGAGTCATTTACATTTTTTAAACTAACAAACAATTGTTCTTGAGGGGTCAAGCCTGGAGTGCAATCTAACAAAATTGTGAAATGCTTAGCTTTCTTAACAAAATTTATTGTTTCCTTTTTATCTAAATATTAAAAATAGCCACTTTATAAAATTATAGCCACTATTCATACACAAACACATGTTAAACGTTGTGTTTCGTTTTTAGTTATTTTTTATATTCTCTGTCAATAATGTTTCTCAGTTTATGTGCAGCTTGTAAGATATTCTAATCTTTCACGACTTTAAAGAACCCAACCTTGCCTTAGATTGGTAGATGTAAAAAGTGCACAAATTGTATAATTATATTCAAATGTATTTATACTTGGATTCAGTGGCGAATCCAGGATTCGGGTCTGATGGGGGGGGGCTGAGGTCATAAAAAATTTGTATCGTCGTGACGAATATCAAACCTCATGGCTAATGTAAACCAAAACACTTTAACCTTACAGACTTTTCTCTTTTCTTTGACAGTAAAAATCATAAAGAAAACTACATTACTTTCGATAATTTAATAAAAAAATACAATGAAAAAAATAGCCAAAGAATGTTTTCGACTGCATCAACGCTACGATTACAAGTGCAATGACTAGAAAAGTAGGAAAATTTTCGAGCCTGTCAAGCCAGAAAGCAATGTTGTCACATTTTAATTATTTTTTTAAAGGGAAGTTAAGAACAAAAGGTTGCAGTGATTTTAAATAAAATCAAGAATTCTGCCAGCTCTGAGGGGGCTGCAGCCCGATAGCCCCCCCCCCCGGATTCGTCACTACTTGGATTTTAAAAAACAGAAATCATTTTCATTTTTCAAAATCAGTCAGCGGCGCGGGGCCTTGTGCGGTCGCACCTTTCACACTCGCCTCCGGCCGGCTCTGGGAAGCGGATCTGCTAGCGATAAAGAACGGGGGGAGACTCTCCCCGCTGGGATAATTGGACCTCCCGCAGATAGCAATGAGAGGGGGGAAAATTCAAGCGTTTCTTTTTCAAACACCTCTTGTAGGACGGGGTATATTTCTTAAAGGAACCCATTGCCAAGCGAGAGATATTTTTCAGACGGCTTACTCTGACCTATTAGTCGCTCAGAGGGCTAGAACTGTCTCCTGGTTAATTTGTAATATTATATAATTAACAATAAAGATCTCAATTATTTACTTCAGTGCCATAGAAATCACTTAAATAAAAAAATACTTAAGGTGGTAGAAAATACTTAATGTAATCACCTTGATTTAAATAAATGTATTTAAAAACATTGATTTAAATCAAACATTTTATAAAATTAACACTAAATGAATTTGAAAGTCACTGAAAGTGTTAAATTATGTTTCATAAAGTAAGTGATTAGCTTCTTGGCAATATTCTTAAAGAGCTGTAAAGTTCAGATATCTGAAAAAAATACATTGCAGATTTAAACAGGAGTGGCGCTAGCGGGGGGGGAGGACACCCCTGTCGGGGATGCTGTGCCCCTCCCCACCGTCGGGGAAAGTTTTGCATCCCTTTGACGCAACGGGGTGTTCAACTAGTCTAAACTTATACTTATAATATATTATATTGTGTGTGTGTGTGTGTGTGTGTGTGTGTGTGTGTGTGTGTGTGTGTGTTTGTTGTGTGTGTTTGTGTGTGTGTGTGTTGTTTGTGGTGTGTGTGTGCGCGTCGTTCAGCAAATGATCACTGCGTGCGCATGTCCAGACGAATCTATCGCACCTTACAACCTTGAAATTTGGCACACAGGTAGTCGTAATGGTGACTGAATGCACCTCGAAGCCGAAATTTTAAAATTTAATCTAGAAATTTTTTTTTAATGTTTTGTGTTGTTTGGTTGATTTTTCACTAATTTCTCAATAGAATAGTTTCGAATAAGTTTACGACAAAAATATATACACCATCGGAAAGAGCATGCGATTTCCGTTCTAATGAATTAGTTTTGATCTTCTAACGTAATTTATGAATTTTGAGAATTTTTTTAAAAAATAGTCAGTTTTGGCATCTAAATGTTAGTTTTGTTTTTAAATTGTTGCATCCATTCTAATAACACTATTATTTTCAATTTTTTCAGGTTATAATTAGAACGATTCTGTCGATTTAACAAAGAACGAGTTAAAATATTTTTCCCGTTTTTTTTTTTTAAATTAATTTTTTTCTGGACAGTTGAGAGTTATTTTTCTCGATCAAGTTCCTCGCGCGGCACTTCTTCGGAACGTTGCTGGCAATTTTGATTGGCGGAGGCGCAGGATACGTCATGACCTTCAACTGAATAACTTTGATTATTATTTTCGGCAGTATCTCAACGTATTTATTCATCTCGCATACTTTGCTTGCAGAATAATTATTTTCACGTTGCAATTTTTTAATATTGTTTAACGCGAAAAAAAATATGCGGGAAAATCAATAATATGTATCATTTGTTTTGATTTTGTTTTCAAAACTTTTTCGTGTTATTGTGGGCGGTTTTTTTTTTTTTTCATTTGTTTAGTCGTGATTTGGCACGGCAGACGCCGTGCGCGTAATGCTAGTAGATAAATAAAGATCTGGCGAAAATTTGAGACCAATTCTTTCACTCCTCCCCTGGCCTGTAAGTTGCCCCCGTCGGCCACTCCTGGATTTAAATATTACATCTTTTTACAGATAAACTTAAAAATAAATTTAAATCGTTTAAAGACTTTATTTTATTGAATTTTATTACATCTTGCACTGAAATTAGAAAATATATTTGAAAAAAAATGCATATTTCGTAAATATTTAAAATATATAAAATCAAACTTTTTAAAGTTTAGAAATAATAGAAAAGTATTACATCTTATTAAAAGTTTTGGTAGATATTTTATAGAAGGATTTTATTTAAATCAGATCAATTTTGTAAAAATATTTTGTAATTATTTATATTATTGATATAAACAAGAGGATCAATTGGTAAAATTGGTTTAATACTATTGGTCTAGTGAAAGGCTTAATTCTATAGAAATAAAATCTCCTTTTTTTATATACTCAAGTTATTTATAAGAATTTCGTTACATAACAGCTAAATACTTATAAAATTAGTACATTCTGAGATAGTAATCATGATAGAACAAAATTGCTTTTATTTTGTTTCAATGGAAATTCCTTCATTAAAACACACTGCTGTCATAAATTGTGCTTAAAAATGGTATAAATTTTTATTTTGTTTTATAAATAAGATTAATAGTTATTTAAAGACCGGTGGATTTTTTTAAAATTGGAAGTAAATAAAGTTAGATACAAAGTTGATTTTTTTTAAAAAATTAAACATTTAAATCGTGGTTTGTATCAGCCTTATTTAATTACCATTTTTGCATCAGTATTCATAATTTCAAAAGAAAATAGTTGCTTCAAAAAGGTTATTTTATTGTATGACTCTTAATACAAAAATTTATCTGAATAAAGTTATGTTTCGTTAAATCCAATAAAATGTTTTTTAAAACATTTAATTCTGTTTAATTGCAGCATATTCTGAAAGCGAAGTAATTTTTGAAAAATATCACCAAATATGTCGATTGTCTTAAGTTTCTATTAATGTCGACGATCATTAAATATTAATTTTTATTGGAAATAATACATTTATGGGTATAAGTAAAAAGGCCCTATTTTAAAAATGAAATTGATTAAAAAATGAAAAACGCCGCTTTTTCGAAGATACAATCACGAACATTAAAACCTGTCTTCCTTTGCTTGCGGTGAAAGTTCTTCCTCTTCGTGTCGACTTACTTCCCGAGCTCCCAGGCCTTCTGCTTATCTCGTAGGTCATGTTTACGGATCCTACTATGGTAGTAACTGAGATCGCATTTCATTGGCTCTCAGCGTCACCTGACTTGGCGGGGTTCTTAATGGCGTCATAGCATCGCGCTAAAGGATTTTCAATTATTATGTCTGTTGCTATCACATCATGGAAAAAATTATTCGTTTTATTTTTAATGTACTCTTCATCTTTGTAAACCTTTTTTCACTCTGAAGGTTTTGATGTAGCCATCTGTCCTATCACTAATCGAGGGTCTACGATGCAAAAAAAACTTAAATTCTCTGCCACAGAACTTAGGCTTTACGTCATTTAGAAGCACAGCAATTCACGTGACTTTGCGAGCCAATGAAAAGCGACCTCAATCACTACCATAGTAGGATCCGTAAATATGCGTCACGTACTGGCTCAGTACGGCTCGTCTTGCGCTTCGTAACATAATCGAGACAACCGAGTGTGCATTTTGGACATCTTCCTTTCCAGCTATTGGGTCCGACATTTGACCCCAGATGGCTTGCACATTTGCAGCAAGTTTGATTTTTTCTTGATATTATCTTGTCATGGCAAAATTGGCATGGCAGATTTGCAGCAAACCTCCTGCAAAGTAAGATAGCATAATCGACCACCCTCCTCGTGAAACAAGTTTATAGTAAATTTGACAAGAAAAACTTGACACAATGACGAAGCGAAAACTCCTTTCTTCCCTTTTATTGCTGGAGTTCCAACTTGTATTGTGGTTAGCATACTGGCCCCAGGACGCATATTTACAAACCCTACCTTGATAGAACTGAGGCACGAAATCGGCCAATACCATTGGCTACGAGGGGCAGTGACGTCGTTTTCAGCTCTCGCACGTAGCGTACGGCAATCATAACAAAACAAGAGTCGTCCTACTTTTCTCCGTTTTCCCACAGTTAAGCACAGAAAACATTCTTCCGTGGGTTGTAATATTTTTAAAAAAGAAATTATTTTTTAAAATATCATAAAAAATAAAACATCCCACACTGTAAGAAATTATACTAATGAAAAGTCTAATGATAACTTTGTTTGAAGGGTATTAACTAACAGGTTAATGTTGTTGTGTTTTTTTAACGTCATTCCAGTGAAAATAGTTCATTTGATGTTTCAAAGTCAACTAATCTAACTATAATTAATGCCAAATAATAGTATAAATATTAATTATTATTATTAAGGCCAATGATAATAAAACGAAAAAAAGGATAATCGCTAGACTAAATAAAATTGCTACGTAGGTGCGTATCGTAGAACAAAATTCGCGAAGTCCAAGCAACGGAAACCTAAACTAATTCAAAGTCCACATTCAATCGCTTGTTTTGTTATAACTTCCGTACGAGAGCAAAGAACGACGTCATCGGCTCTCGGCGAAGCGAGCCAATCATATTGTCCGATTTCCTGCCTCAGTTCTATCAGGGTAGGGTTTGTAAATATGGCCCCGGGACCATCTGATCGTCGGTTCGAATCGCGAATCGAAGTCAGAAGGAGGAAGGCAACACAACCTTCTTGTTACGCGATAATAAAAGAGAGCGGAAGAAGGATCGCCCTTCTATAGGAAGGCAACCCAGCCGTCCTATTCCGCGGTAATGAAAAAGGGTCGTCCCTCAGTAGATGAGGCTTTGGAGAAGGGGGGAATATACCCCTAACGGGAAGCTATTCTTTTCTACTAGTTTGCAGTGAGCTTGACACGGCAAGCTTGTCGCACGGCGACTTCGAGGCTTGCGATAACTTGTTCCACACTTGTTATGAACTTACAGTCTTGCCGTGTCAAACTTTCTGCAAGCTTGCAGAGCAAGACTGTTGCAAACTAAAATTGCTATCCGGAACACATTTTGCCACGGGACGAATTTCATTCATCTGAGTTATCTCTTTCACAAGGCGATCAACCAGTAGACAAATTGGAACTGAAATTTCACACGCATCTGCAATTCTGATGAAAAAAATCATAGATTAAGTTTCATCCATCTAGATCCTTATGTTTTTTAGTTATCGTGTTCGCATGCGACCGGACGAACTGAGAGACAGATTTCCCGTAGTCGGATTTCGTCCAAAATTTGATAGAGATGGACAGTTTTGGTGTAAAAATGCCAACTTTCATCCGACTAGAGTTTTTGAGTTATAGGGGTCTATTCTGGTACCCCCGGTTGGGTGGGGATCCGTTGTTAACGTGCGCAACCCAACCCACCGGGGGGTACCATAATAGACCCCATAGTGTTCACAGACAGTCATAACTCCAAAGACGTGTTTTTCGGAGTCGGGGAGGCCTACAAAGTAGAAATTCATCAAAATCTCGAGGTCGGATTTCCGAAAGATTACGGGGTCTATTCTGGTACCCCGGGTTGGGTTGGGAGACGTCACTTTTCCCCGCCTCCCCCCCCAACGGGGGGTACCAGAATAGACCCCTACAATACTTTCTCTTTGTACACTTCGTATGGACAGGTTTTCTGTTTTGTTTATTTGGGATCATGTAGAAGGCTTCGCAAAGGGAAACGGAAGTAAGTGGCGTGCGGTGGTTTAAAGCTTACTGAAGCAGTCGGGCTTTTAGAACACATAACAGCCGCAATATTATTTACTGGAAGATGTGCCCGTCTAAGACGGGCTTGCCAACAATATCTCGGATCTGATTGTCACAAATTTACTGAGGAAACTTTTTGAAGAAAATCTCATGCAGATTGCCAGAGTGCTTTAGAAATAAAAAAGCATGAAAAACAGAAATGATGAATCAATTGACACCAACTTTCTTTCTTTCCGAGTGAAAATAACGCAAAATCCACTAGCAGAAAAAAATGCATTACAAAATACAAAGTAAAAAATTGATGAATGAAAATCTTTAAAAGGGGTCTTTTATGGTGTAAGAACGGTTAAGGAATATTCAGTTCCAAAATTAAGTACGAAAAAGAAGTAACCCTTTTAACGAAATCTAAACTCACTGGAATTGAGAGACCTCAAAATACGGGAACGCCCGAGTTTCTCTTTCAGAGATAAGGGAAATTCGCTTCCCCTCTCAAAAACATCACTGACAGCTGGCACTCTCCGAATTCTGGGAAACCCCTCCCCTGCTCCCCAAACCCTTCTGGGCGAGGCACTCTAACGAAGAAAGCGCGCGCTGCCGGTGTGAAATCTATCACACTGCGTCTGGTCTGAATCTCTTTTGGCACATTCCCGAGCGTTCGAGGCCTTCTCACTTCTTTCATATTATAGATACAAACTTCAATAGATGTAATAGGGGAAGGTTGCACCACCTGAACAGATTTTAATGCACGGTAATAGAGAAATAATTTTCATTAATAAGTTTATTTATCTTCAAAACAATGTAATCAACTCAAATGAAATGCCAATTAAAGTAATGAAAAACAGCTTGAAAACTGTGTTATCGGTACAATCCAGAATGGGCAACTGATTTTTTTAAGCGCAGTTATATCAAAAATAATTTTTAGTTCCTGAATTCCGTCCAGCACACAATGTATGAACCGAAGTATGCCATTTTATGCACTATATCATTTCTTCTTCTTCCTTTGTTTTCTCACATATGATATGAAACTACGTAAGCTAAGTTTTTCCTCTTTTTGAACTAGCCAATTTGATGTCATTAATGTCCTTTAATGGTTTTTTTTATATTTGCTTTGGCTTGTTCACTTCCAACTTATGAGGACTGTTAGTGACTATAACTGCTTCTTGCGGGTCTATTCTGGTACCCCCGGTTGGGTTGGGAGACGTCACTTTTTCCGCACCGGGGGTACCAGAATAGACCTCTTGGTCTATTCCTCTAGTTCGATATCATAATTTCTATTGGTTTAAACTGTTCAATTTAGGCAACTGTTTGCGGTCCTATCTAGGAAATGTTGGTCCCTAACCAATTTTAAAACCAGATATTTTTTATTGATTTTAATTTAATCTTTAAGCAAATAATTTTTAAATAACAAATATTGTGACAAGCTGAAATGACAAAACATTTTTTGCGGGCCAACTTAATGAGAGTTGGTTTTAGTATCGAGCGTATAAAAAAATTTAATTCAAAAGTAATTTTAAATAAAATAGTAAAAAAATACAATTTTTTTAACAAAATCCAAATAATTTAATACAAAAATTGGCTGGGCAGTCGAAATTGGATCACACTCATCTGCACACATGAAAAAACAAAACAAAAAAATCATACGAGTTCTGAAATTTAAACGATTTTTGATTTTAATCTGAATAAGTTCAAATACACAGTCTTTTTAAAGCAAATGAAAGCACAAAATTAAATTACCCTGAAAATACTCGACAAAAATATCAAGACCTCGGGGTCTTAAAAGTTGTCTGCTTTGGATATTTAATAATCCGGTCCTGGCAACCATTCGTCAAAAGTTTCTATCTTTTTTGCTGTGCGCGTAAATACAAAGTTCGACATACGCTCCGAAAAGTCACGAAATGAGAGTGAACGAGAAAATTACGTTATGAGCATGAACTCAACGGAGGTGGCGGGATGAAGCATGAATCACTTGCTCACTTTAAATTTGCATATTTTACAAACATCGTAGCAAAAGTCGTCACGGAAGCTAACATATTGAGCCTCTCCGAAAAGTAACGTGATCAGTGTGAGCGAGGTAGAGATGCATAATCCATGATATTTTTAATAAGAAATATTTTTGCTATTGTTATTTTTAAATATCTATTCTAAATAAGTGTGATTGAAATCACACTTATTTAGTTATCACTTATCACACTTACTAATTTAATTTTAAAACTCTTATTAAATGTAGGTAAAGTGTTTTGAAAAAAAATTAAATAAAAAAAATTGGCATTTGTTTTTATTTCAATTTCTGCAAAATTTTGTGTTTTTAGTTCTATATACTGTCAATAGATGGCGCCTGTAGCGAAAACTACTATAAAAAATTCCGATCAATTCCCAGATAGCACGTACGTTTGCAGAAAGTTTGATTTTCACTTGATATTATCTTGACATGGCAAATTTGACGCGTCAAACTTGAAGCGAAACTGCTGCAAACTAACAATGAAGAATCGCCACCCTCGCTTGCAAAACGTGTTTGCCACAAGTTCGCCATGGCGAAAATAGACAACTAGCGCCACCCCTACTTGCAATGCAAGCTTGCTGTGAATGTGCATGACAAATGCACAGCACGATTGCAAAACAAGTTTGGTGCAAAGATGATAGAGCACACTAAGAGACACTAAAACAGAGAAAGATCTTTCTCTATTTTAAAAAACATCCGATTTTTAATAGCATCTTCTAGACCGTCCTTCTTTTTATTAATTTAATAAATCAATAATAATTTGTGAGAAAACTAACTTTTTTATAAAAAAATTTTTGAAACATTTTCCATCTTTTTACTGGAACTCGCACTTTAAAGAAAACTTTATCGTCTTTTTCTTAATGTTGAAACTTTAACGTTTATAAACAAAATTAAACCTAAAAAACAGTCAATGTTTGTTGAAAAATAATTATACATTTATATTTAATACATTTATATATATATACATTTTGTCCCATTTTACAGTAATTACTTTTGAACTCTAATTTCATGACTTATTCTACTATCAAAACGTAATTATTAGCGAAATTCGCTCTCTGTTTGACTTCAAATCATATTCTCAACTCAAAAAATTAATGAAATCAAGAAAACAGTTTAAAATAAATCGTATACGAATCGAATCGAACGATGTATTAGCGAAATCTATCTTTTACTCTCAGAGTTTAACTGGCCGAGTGGTTAGAGCTTCAGCTTAGGAAGCGGTAGGTCGCGAGTTCTAATCCGGGTTGTGTTCGTACTCTGTTTTTGCTATAGTTTGCAATGAGTTTGGCGTGACAAGCTTGCTGCAAGTTCGTCGCGTGGTGACTTCGAAGCTGACGTTAACGTGCTGAAGCTTGTTTCAAGCTTGCTCTCTTGTCATGTCGAATTTCTTGCAAGCTTGCAGATTTTGAAGAGCAAGATTGTTGCAACTTTGCTGCAAACTAAAATTGCTATCTGGGTTAAGTTAAACACAAATTTTCCCATCAAGCGCTGAAGCGCAACATCAACACAGTTCACTATTCAGAATCCCCATTGCAGTGAATCACAAATCCGATTATTTTCCGTTCCGATCGCAGTTAACTAAGCTTCCGTGTGAATATTTGTTTTGTACGATTATTGCGACTTCCTATAGTTATAAAAGGTACGGGTCTATTCTGGTACCCCCGGTTGGGATCTCACTCGGTCGAAAAAAGGACTCCGATTTCTCGCCAACTCCGTACCTGCCGTAAATTCGTTTCGCTATCGAGAAGTGTTGTTTCAATATCAGAAGTTATCAAATTTTCGTTTAAAATGGAGGCTTCTAAGACGTTGATTGTGTTTTGAAAAAGTTTATCGGGATAACCCTTGTAATGTAATCCATTTGACCAATCTGAAGACGAATTTTGTAGTGTTTCCTTCCCGCGAGCACAATTCCCATGAGAAAAAGAGTGCCGTCCCTTTTCATATTGGCGGTAAACAGCAGGACAGTTGCATCTGGACATCCTAACGAGACGTGCGCAAAGAAATGGCTTCACACAGAGGGTCGCCACAATGCCGAGGAATCCATCACTGTCAGCGAACACATTAGCGGTACCCTTTGGTGTCATCCCTGAATAGGCCGGTGGTGGCGAAAACTCAAGAACCTTCCCATAATCGGGGTTGACGACTAGGAAGGTGAGCTGTTGGTCAACGAGAGTACCATTATCCAATGTAGGAAAAGGTAGGTGGACGTAGGGTGAGCCACCACGCACCCACTTCAGGGTGAACAAAACTGAGTTCGAGGGAAGGCAAGGCGGGAGAAATCGGATTCTGGAGTCTTGATTCGAGGTTTCAGAGCCCGGAGGACCGAAGAGAGCTGTGTGTCGCGGATGTAAAAGTCCCTGACTGAATTCACTCTTGGTAGGGCAAACTACCGGGCAGATCCTAAACCTCGGCTCATTTGAACTTGCGAGCACCCTGGTAGCTCTTCAGCTCGTAATTACATTGATAGGTGGAAGCTGGAACCATCCTGTAATACCATTCTTAGATACATTCCATGAACTTGACCTTCTTAGAACTATGATAAAGTTAATGGGATTACTTTGGTACAAGGCCCTTTAATCAAGACTCTCTGAGAAGTGTTCATTAATTATTGCTGTATTAATAAAAAGTACTCCTTAGGCCAACCTTATTTGGTCACACCTAGGCCAAGACATTACAATTTATTAATTAATTTAGATTTTTTAAAATGTAGTTAAATCTTTTATCGAATTTAAATAATTTAATCTAATAATTTAATACGACAATCTAAAGTAATTAAAACTTTAAAAGCAGTTAAATCTTTTACTATTCCATCAAGATAGTCAATAATGATATTTGATAATTATCTAAGATCAATTACATTTAAAGATTTAATTACTTAATATTTTCTTATTAAATTAAATTAGGATAACATTTTAACATTTCTTTTAACATTGAGTGTGGAATGACTTTCCTCATTCCGTATATATATCATTACAATTTTTTTATTCGGGTTTTAATTCAAAGAAATTTGTCAAATATTTACAAAGTAATTGCAAAATCTGACAGTAAAAGAATTTTTCTTGTTCCTTGATAAAGATGTAATTTTTTTAATCTTGTGAAAACTTGCTGAATTTAATAACTTTTTCATGTTTTATTTTCTTATGTAATTGGAAAAATAAACAAATGGTTTGTAATATTAATTTATAATATTTATTCATGTTAAAATAATTGGCATGGAAAAAAGTTTATTACTTTTCCTCTCTCTAGAAAACTGGTAAAATTACATCAATATATTGAAAAAAAGACTCCAGTTTATGTTCTATAAATGTATAATATTATTATAAATGTATATTTTGTAAAAGATAAATGGTTTAACCTCCCCCCTTAACGATGGACTTATGAAAGCAAGAAAGATGCATTAAGAGCAGAAGTTAAATCTTCCCACCTCTTACCCTTGGTGTCTTTTGAAAAAATGCGATCAACTTTCCCACTTAAAATTTGTGGATATTTTTCAAAATAATCCAACATAATTTCGAATTGGGAAGCAAATGTACGCTTCTCAAAGTAGTTCCTTTTGCGATTCAAAACTCGAACTGACAATGAGAGGGCATGACTTGGGAATTTCAACTCGTGATGAAGGCATATTAGTAGCATACCATTAGGGTGTTCACCCATTAATCTAAAAAAGGACAATGGCCAGCTAATTCGGAGGCCTCAAACTTTTTGCACAACTTATATACCAGTAACTCTTCACAAGCAACAAGTGCTCAGATAGTTTGGATGTCAGTGCGCTGGACTACTATTCGCTAGGTCCTGGGTGCCGTTTTTTTTATTTCTTTCAAAATTATTCCAAATTAAATTAAAATTAAAAAATATTTTAAATTAAAACTTTAATTATTTTTATGTAGAAAATAACTTCATTTATATGATACTTGAATTACAGATAAAATAATAATAAAAATAATATATAAATAGTAAAATAAAATTATAAATACATCTTTAATGGTGATAAATATTAACTATAATAAAAATTATCATTCTAAATTCATTGAAAGTTTTAAATTATTGCGTTTTATGTTCACAAATTCTTCGTTCTTACCTTCGTACCAGAATAGACCTCGGTAATCGGTAAGAGCTGTAATCATTCGAAAACGCATATAACAACAAGAATAGTGACTCACAGCGTCACAGGAAATACCAACCATGGCGTGACCATCGACCGTGACCGCAAAGAAAGATCTTCTTTCTAAGCACCAAAATGGGCTTCCATTGCGCCATCTGTTGACAGAAGGTAGAACTAAAAACTGAAACTTGGGAAAAGTAAATTAAAAAGGAATGATTTTTTAAAATTTTAAACACCTTATGCACATTTATTTACCACTGATTGAATCCCATCTGTTTGACAGTAGTATTCATCACTGGTATTTGTGATTTTTTGATATTGAGTAGTAAACAGTTCATCAAATATTCGTGATCCCTATAGCGAGGAAGAATATGACCATGAACCATGTCCACCGACTCACCCATTGGGTTTAGAGTCTACAAGGAAGAATATGTCGTAATGACCATGAACTCAACGAGCCAATAGGAAAGCGACCTTCAACCGAATCCAAGCATGAATCACTTGCGCACTTTAAACACACGTTTTTTTACATTGCGCCGAATATTTGCTGAGAAACTAAACTATAGTGAAGGAAGGACGGTTCAACACGAAATCCGTTCTAGCTCTCGTCCGTAGTGACAAAGCAAGCGCGATCGCTCTTCTAAAAATTTTCGAGAGAAAAGAAACTACAGCTCACAACTTGACAGAGCCTGAGAAAACAATTTGCTTACTGAAACACTGCTTCACTTGCTTCGTTTGAATACACGCCACTGACTGAAGTGGATCCTCGGCACGGAAATTCTGCATACCCAAAATAAAAACAACAGAAAATTTTTCCATACCAAAAAGTGAAAACAGTAAATATATTGCGTTTCTCTTTTAAATCAAAGATAAAAAGCAGTTTTTTACAGAATAAATGTGAGAAGCCACATAAAAGTAAAAACCTCCTCACTTTCTGCAAACAAATTAAGTAGTGATGTCACTGAATTTCTCAAAGATTTCTTTCAGGATTTCTGTATCTAAATTTTATTTCCCATTTAAATTCACAATAATAATGCTTTAAATCTGTCTTCTTCGAAATACAATAGAATTCTTCCAAAGTGAATTTCGCGAAAATTCTGATGTGTAAATAAGTAAGTTCGCAGGAACAAATTTCAGATCGAAAATTTTCTGGAGTCGCATGCAGCCTAACTGGTAATGGACGAGTTTTCTGCTTTTTTATTTACATTAAAATGCCGTACCTACGTCATTCCGGTGTACAAGTCAATAGAACCTTCAAAGTGGAAGTTCAGGTTTGTAATGTAAATTAACGAATCAGAAAACTCGTCCATAGTGTTAACCCTCTGACCCTAGTATCGGTCATTTTGATGTTAAAATACATGTTATTAACTTGTCACCGTTTGATTAGAGAGTTTACATCCTGGTTTTAAAAGACGCCAAACAGGTGTGATTCGTAATGATAAACAGCTTTCTAACAAAATAAAAATCTATGCGAAAGTATATGTCCCTTAAAATGCGTGTAGGGAAATAAACTAAAACTCACTATAACCAATTCTGGTTATTTTTTTTATATCTAAGATGTTCGTGTCAGAATACAAGGTTTATAGTTTTCTTCTAAAAAATTAGTATTCTAAAAGCTTCTAAATTAGAAATATTGGAATCTATAAAATTCGAAAGTTCAGTGAATCTGTCAGGCTTGAAACTTGTTCGCTCTTTTAACAAATATGCTCTCGCAGGCATGATTATTGATAGTTATTCTATGCACAAAAATGCAGGTATGTAAAATCAAGCATTAGCAGAAGCGAGGAGAATAATAATTCTGAATCTTAAAAAGAATTATGAGCGGAAAGCATGCTGCAGAGCAAGATCATTCTTTTTGCCTAAAAAATAAGACTTTCGGAAATCTCTGAGAATGAAGTTCACCAATCTAACCCGTTTTCATTCCTAACACAAATGTTTAACTACGTGTTTCTCTTCCGTTGTTTAAATCCAAGGAATGAAGATTCTGCTTATTTTCACTTTCTCGTATACGAAGTATGCAAAGAGAAAGTACTGTAATCGTCAAGAAATTCGAACTCGAGATTTTGACGGATCTCCACGTTTTAGACCTCCCCGAATCCGAAAAACACAATTTGGGAATTATGTCTGCCTGTGAACACGATAACTCGAAACCTATTAGAGATACGGGCATGAAATTTGGTATGTGGTGTTTGAACATAATTTGTAGGTTTCTATCAACTTTTGGAAAAATCCGTCAACGGGAAGTCTGTCTGTCTGTATGTTCGAGGTCATGCGAACGCTATAACTCAAAAACTTGAAAAGCCAGATGGATAAAATTTGGTACACAGTTTTATCGTCATGAATGTAGGTCAGTATAAAATTTTGGGCCAAATCCGTCAACGGGCTGACTGTCTGTCGGTCTGTATAATCGCATACTTGTTCTACTCCATGCGCATGCGTAAATGCCTGTGCAAAGAAGGGATACTCCGAAAACTTGGCAGTTTGCCAAAAACCAATTCTGGCGGCGAGATTTTGTAAGGACGCAAACATTTAGGGCGTCTCGTTTTACTTGCGTATTGAAAGCAATCTCTGCGCATGCGCAAGCTATTCTGTTTTCTTCTCCGCATGAGGAACTCGCATTGCTAGAGTTTGATAAAAAAAAATAAATATTGCGAAGTTTTAATACATACGTATTTTTTTGAATATGATTCTTCACCTCAATATTTTACTATCACTATAATCAACAATGAAAAACCTTCTGATACTCATTGCATTCTGGGTTACAGTTGGTTCGCACTTTTTATCAACGCAGGGGGAAGAGAAATGACAAATATTTGAAAAGTATACGAGAAGGTTTAGGGGAGGCCACTAACGCTGGTTTCATATTCGTTGGTTAAATCGTAATGGATTTCACTTTCTTCTTTTTATTTCATAGAGTTTTTGTAAAATCTTTGAAAGCCCTCTAAAATATTAAGTACACTAGGAGATATATTCAAT
Source organism: Araneus ventricosus (assembly GCA_013235015.1). NCBI lineage: Eukaryota > Metazoa > Arthropoda > Arachnida > Araneae > Araneidae > Araneus > Araneus ventricosus. The sequence goes on from BGPR01001517.1 coordinate 140,004, forward strand.
TAGCTGAATAATTATAGTTGCCCTTTTTTAATTAATGTTGGATTCAAATGCATATTTACATGAGGAATAAGAAAGTGAACTTATGGCTGGTACTGAATTCGAGAAAAAGTGATTTCCAAGACGAATAAATATAAAATAATGAAAATGAAAGAAAATTTTACTTTTTAGTACATTAGTAAAAGTGTGTTTTTATTAAATTTACATTGCAATGAAAATAACAGATATTTTGAAATTTTGTATAGAAGAAACAGAACTGTTTGTAAATGTAAATTGTTGATGAAGAAAGCAGAAAGTTGGTTCACAGAATGAAACGGGTCGAAAAGCTTCCTCGAAGGAGTTTCATATTTCGTTATCAACGGCCCCACGCACTGGCCCGCCGATTTCAGCTACTGACAAACCCTCTTGACTAAAATTTTGATGAAATGGTGAGGAGAATCCGCGCAGAGGGCCAGCTTCAAATCAGGTTTCTTCTGCGCAAAACAATGAATCCTGTCTTGAATTCTTTTTACTTTCAATTATTGCCCATGTTAAATCTTATAAGCGATTAGTTAAAAAGAAATTACATCTGGTTCCATTACATATTGAAGATAGTTTTATTCACAATCCAGTCACATCAATGTGACTACCACTACTTTCGACGTCGGCGCGTAATTACTAATCGCAGAAGGTCAGTGGCGGATTTTGACAATATTTGGTCACAACATTATTTTGAGGCTCCTTCCTTTATGTCCCAATGTCGTAAATTCGCCACCAGTTTAGCACTTTGATGTAGGTGAAATAGACTTTGAGGCCCCTTAGGATCTGCGAGGAGAGCACCTGTACGAAAACCCGCCACTGCAGAAGGTACGGGGCAGCTCTAGAAATGCAGGGTATATAGAGGGTGTCGAAGGGAAGCGGAAAACATTACAATTGTTGAAGTAATACAGAAATGGAGCGATTTGTCCGACGTCCAATACCCGCCCAGTATATTGTTCAATATTGTAAAATTCGAAAAATCAATATTGTATAATATTATGTTACAATATTGTAACAGTGTAAAATGTAAGACTTTTCCCATATTGCTCAATATTGGGTTTTAAGATTGATAAATATTGAGCAATATTATACAATATAGTTCAACCTAGTTTCAATAATGTACTATTTATTTCCCCAAAATTATAAATATTTCTAATATTAAACCTAATTACTTATTAGAGATTTTTAGAAAAAATCGCTTCTATACCGCATCGTTTCATTATTTTATAATACGACATTTGTTACACATACGAGCCTTGGAATGGAACCACAGACAACTTACTTACCAAACCTGTCGCCTTAGTCACTCAGCCAGGGAGACCTTGAACATCGACGATAGATTGCGCTGAAACAGATTGGCTTGATACGAAGTATCGTGCATCTATACATATTATTTTGAATTGTCTTCTTGATTTAATTGACTTTTTATAATTTTGCCCCTTGGGTGGTATCCTTTCGAATGTTGAGCCAAATAAATCTAGAAGCAATTTGTTTAACTGTAGATTTCACACTAGGGTGAGCTAAGTTGCGAATTTTTTGAAATATGTGCGCCTGAAAATCTTGAGGTATAAATGGACGAATGTTGTTGAAATATCACATTGCTTAAAATGCAAAGATGGTTTCGAGCGTAGCTCATTTAGATATTTATTATCGATTTGTGCATCCAATTTCAGAAATGAATTCTATCCTGGTCACCACGGGTCAAACTTGTCACAAGCTTGCGGCGTCAAACTCATTGCAAACTATAGCAAAAACAGAGCACGAACACAACCTCGGATTCGAACCCGCGACATCTCTTTTCCTAAACCTGTCCTAACCATTCAGCCAGCTAGACTCTGAGACGATAGATTTCACTAATAAATCGCGCATGCGATTTATTTTAAACTGTTTTCTTGATTTCATTATTTTTTTAAAAATTCTGTGTTGAGAATATGATTTGAAGTCAAAGAGAGAGCGATTTTCGCTAATAACTACGTTTTGCTAGTAGAATAAGTTATGAAATTAGGGTTCAAAAGTAATTACTTTTAAAATGGGACAAAATGTAAGTTATTATTTTTCAACAAACATTGACTGTTTTTTAGATTTAATTTTGCTTATAAAGGTTAAAATTTCAACATTAAGAAAATGGCGATATAGTTTTCTTTAAAGTACGAGTTCTATATTTAGTAAAAAGGTGGAAAACGTTTCAAAATTTTTTTATTAAAAAGTTTTTTAGCGCATCTATTAGCGATTTATTAGCACAATCCATCTTCTCCTCTCACGGGTCTATTCTGGTACCCACGGTTGGGTTGGGAGACGTCACTTTTTCCGTTGTTAACGTGCGGAAAAAGTGACGTCTCCCAACCGGGGGTACCAGAATAGACCCCTCTGAGTCTAGCTGGCTGAATGGTTAGGAAACGAGATGTCGCGAGTTCGAAGACTAACTCGTTTGCGCAAACTTGTTTCAAGCTTGCACTCGTGTCAAATTTGTTGCAAGATTGCTGCAACTTTGCTGCAAACTAAAATTGCTATCTGAGGTATGTAAAGTGTCTTGTAAAAAAATTAAATAAAAAATTGTCAATTTTAATACATTTTCTGCAAAATTTTGTGTGTTTAGTTCTATATACTGTCAATAGATGGCGCCTGTAGCTAAAACTACTTTAAAAAAATTTCGATCAATTAAGTTAACCACAAATATTCCAATCAAGCTTGGAAGCCAGCATCAACATAGGTCTCTATTCAGAATCGCCTTTGCAGTGAATCACAAATCCGATCATTTCCGCTTCGATCGCATTTAACTAAGCTTCCCTGTGAATATTTATTTTGTACGATTATTGCGACTTTCTATCGTTATACAAGAGCTGTAATCATTCGAAAACGCATATAACAACAAGAATTATGTCCCCAATGAAACTACGATAATGGTGAACCGTGACCGCATGGCGCCATCTATTGACAGAAGGTAGAACTAAACCTAAAACTCAAAAAAAGTATATTAAAAAGGAATGAATTTTTTATTTAAATTTTGAAAAACTGTATGCACATTTAATTACCAATGATTGAATTACACCTTTTTGAAAGTAGTATTCATCACTGGTATTTGTGATTTTTTGATACTGAGTTGTAAATAACATTTCATCAAATATTCGTCATCCCATTTAGGTCTTCAAATTGAGTACCGAAAATTTGAAGATCTCTCTGGACAAGTTTTCTGTTATGTTTATTTACATTAAAATACCTTTACTACGTAATTCCGGTGGTGTAGAATATGGAGGCCTTCCTAGGAGGGTGCCATTTTTTTTTCTCTTGACCGAATCAGATCGGCAATAATTTCAGCCCGTCTTTTGATGGCAATTTTCATTTCTGTTTCTGATTACAGATTCAAAAGAACTTTAGATTGAATAGGGGATAATAGCCTTTGTTTCTGAAAATCCCAAAAATCCCCCAATGAAATCAAATCAATTCCGGTGTAAAGCGGGGTTTACACGCAAACAGTAAAACCGACAGTAAGAGATGACGCATGCGCAGAATCATAAAAGTTTTAACCGGGCCACGGCAAGTCTCTGTCCGAACTTGGCAGCGACAGCTTACTGTCGGTTTTACTGTTCACGTGTAAACCCCGCTTAACACAATTGAGGGGGTCTATTCTGGTACCCCCGGTTGGGTTGGGAGATGTCACTTTTTCCAGACGTTAACAACGGGAAAAGTGACGTCTCCGAACCCAACCGGGGGTACGAGAATAGACCCCTAAAAGTAATGCAAATGAAGTCAAGGTTTAATATAAGTAAACAAAACAGAAACCTCGTCCTTTGGCAAATGACAGCGCATTACACCGGAAGTCAAACTCGGGCACGGTATTCTTTGCAGCCAAAGGAACTAAATTACATACTTGCCATTAATTCCATTCTTTTATGATTCGATTATAGTTTTATTTTCAAGTACGATGCATTAAAAAAAAAGTTATCTAAATTAGGGTAAATCAGTAAAAACCTTTTTTATTACGTTCTTGAGATAATTAAAAATTCCTACATTCACCAATAGGAGAACTGGAATATTGGGGTACTTTGCGGGATGTAACAATATTTTACCGGTATGTTTGTTACTATGGTAAGGTTTATGTAAGACGATGGATTCGCATGTTGTTGTCAAGTTGATTTAACTTTAGGTTAAATAAAGACGAAGATTTTATTTTTATGTCATTGAAATATTCAAGTTGGCTGTAAAAAAATGGCCCAAACACCATCTCAGCAAGTGAGTTCAGTTTTAATCCTAATTATTTTCTTTTCATGAAAAGTGATTCTCAGCGATTGATTTTCATTCTTTCAGAATAATTTTTTCCTCACATAAAATCTAGAAACCAATATCGTTTTGTAAAGGTTTGTAATATTTTTTTTGTATTAGGTTACACAAAAATGGAGGATTTTTGTTTAATTTTTTGTCTTCCATACCTAATCACAATTTAACTATTCGTTTTATCAATAATTTGAAATAAAGTTGATGCTGTTTTTTACTGCATAACTATAAGAGTTGCAGAAATTATTTCTGTAAATCCAGAATTTTCATGTGAAAAAAGGAACTCTGATATTGTTTGAAAAACATATTGATAAAAAGAATTAGTAGCACATAAAAATCAGCTGTATAAACATGCCATCCCATGAAATAACTTGTGGTTGGGGATAACATCCTTTGTTGCTCCAAATCCCATAATTCTTTAATTTAAGAACTTATGGTTGTACTCTGTGAATATTTTTAATGTTTATTGTTCATGGAAACTATTCGAAATTAAACATTGAAGTTGAATTCTCCTACAATTGATTAATTAATAATATTAAATATTTAAATTATTTAATGGTTCACTGTTTTTTACATTCATTAGTTGAATTGTTAAAAAGCTGTTTTAGCCTAAACAAATGTATATATTTTCAGTTTCCTCAAAAATTATTTTCAATCAATGTCCATTCAATTTCTTTTTTCAATCAATTTCTTTGTTTGAATAATCTACTTGAACTGATTAAATTAAAAATAATGATGCAATATTGTAAAATTTTCCAGTTCTAGATGTGCCACTACTTGTATTTTTTTATTGTCATGAAAGATCTTCCTGTAATAAGGAGATAATTAAATTGATTATTTGAAAGAAAAAAACGTTTTTGCAAATTAAAAATTTATGAAACCAATGTATTTAGGTGTAATACGTTTATTTTTTGAAACCAAGGCAATAAGAAAGAAGTTTCTCTGCAAATCTTATCTTATGATCTTATCGCCAAGCTCTTGATACTTTAATCAACCTGTGAGATCTTAACCATGTTAAATCTCCAAATTTGACTTGTTATCAATTGAAAAAAATTTTAAGTTTGGCAAAGATTAAGATTTTTTCAAATATCGTTTGACAATGTTTTCATTGGTTCTATAAGAATTCTAAAGCTTATTTAATTAGATAAAAAAATTGTGCAGTTAATATCGCTTGTCATCTTTACCTGCATTTTCTACGAAATAATAAATAAGTAATATTTTAATTGAAAATATATAACTGAGTATTATGAGCAATACTATGTTCTTAACATCTTCAGGTACAATTTAATCATAAACAGGGATGAGATTCTTCCGCTTTTTGGCGAATTTCCGCTTTTTTGGTATTTTGAAAAAATTCCGCTTTTTTGTCTTTTTTCTCTCAAAATTCTTTTTTTTTTTCCCCCTGCAAAAATTTGCCTTTTCTTCCAAAAATTCCACTTTCACACAAAGGAAAGAAACCTTCCTATCTTCCGTTTTCAAAAGAAAATTCTGGGAAAATATGCTCGACCGTGCGGCTTAACTCACCGGCTAGTAAATAATTAAGTTATTAATTATTATAGTGTAATATTTTCATCATGTTGCGTGTTCTGATGTTTTACTTCTTAAAACATCTTTCGTGTATAAATTATGGTACGAATGTTTTGCTGGTGTATGATTTCAGTCTTTTTGCTTTTTTGCCAATCTCATCCCTGCATAAAAAAATCCCCGTCGGCAAGCCGGAAGGCAAAGGTCGATTCCTTTACGTTAATGTTACAAACGTAATGAAATCTTAATATAAATATAAGTCATTGTATGTATGTTTGTATATATGTTCCACATCTCCTCCTAAACCACTGCACTGATTTTAACCAAACTTTGTACACTTATTATTTAAGACAAGGGGAAGATACCTGTCAACTTTTCAAAGCACAAAAGTTAATTAAACAGTCAGCTAATTAGAAATTAACCGAAACCATTTTTCTGCTGCAAGTTTGAAGCAAATTATCCCCCAAAAATATTTTTATACTATCTTCGAGTTCAAAATTTTACCTTTTCAATGATACCAATTTTATATCTGACATTTTTCCTTCAATTTTCATTTATTTTTCAAAATTTAATAAATAGTTGATTACATGCAGACGATTTTGAAATAAATCAAATTTAATGATACTTCGTTGCTAGGCAATGGTATAATTACTTCACCATTATTTTCTGATGTTTCTATTTATTTTTTTTCAAATATTGTTTGACAATGTTTTCATTGGTTCTATAAGAATTCTAAAGCTTATTTAATTAGATAAAAAAATTGTGCAGTTAATATCGCTTGTCATCTTTACCTGCATTTTCTACGAAATAATAAATAAGTAATATTTTAATTGAAAATATATAACTGAGTATTATGAGATTTGGAGTTTGTGTTTTAACGATGCCTAAAAGAAAACATAAGTCATTGCTTAAATTTCAACAAAGTCAAAGATAGTAGAGCCTTTGTAAACAGATGAAATAGATGTTTGACAACAGCAAGATCCAGAAATGTCGTTTACAGGAAATCATTGGATTAATGTAAGTCTTTGTAGACTTAATCGCTGTAGTTGGGAGGCTGTGGTTTTGAATGTTTATTGTACAAATTTTTATGCGGGGTTTGCACATGAGGTCTTCAAAACAAGATAAAGGTCACTGTCAACTTTTCACAGTCCGAAAGTTAATTAAAAATTTAGCAAGATTTTGGCATTTGGATATTCCTTCCGAAAATGCTGTCTAACAAAAAAATAATTTTACACCATATTTTTTTTTTAAATTAGCATTTCGGTGACACTAATTTCATTTCCGTATAATTTATTTCTCTCTGCCCCTCCCCCCATTCCCCCCCCCCCTTTGAGTCAGATTTCACATCTACGAACTCGGCCGATATTTTCACTATCCTTACAACATAATATCAAATCAAAATTACTCCAGTTATCATGTTCATAAGATAACATGGGCAAAATACCTATATATAGTATATATAAACTTTTGAACAAAGGTGGTTTTGGGTTCTAGGGGTCATGATCAGTGAAGATCAGCAGAAATTTTCCGGAAGTCGTGTCATGAGAACCATTGCAATAGGTAGAGTTCCTGTAAGGAATCTACCTAAAAATATGCATGTAATAAACATTTAATATTTATTTAAGAAATATTTTATTTTATAATTCATATATATTGTTAAATAAAAATATTATTGATTTAGCTAGAATTGTTATTCATTGTGGAATATTAAAAACGGCAAAAATTTTAAAAATTCAAAGTATAGATAATAGTCTTTAATTGTGTGGTACATTTCAAATATGTCTAGTAGGCTGAAAGGAATTCTGCATTGTTTATACTGCCTAAAAGGGGATGCAATAGTGACAGATTGAATACACTAGAAATTTTAAAACTAAATAAATCATTATCATATTCAAAAGTAACTTTAGTCACGTGATGAGTGTAGCTTGTCATTGTACAGTATGGTATGAAAAACCAGTGACTAGCTATAGTCACCATTTTACTGCAAGGGGTTGATTCTAACCATTACTTTTTTCAATGATATGCTGAGGGTTGAAAACTATTGTTTCTTATTGCTGTTAATTTTTTTTCATTAGTTGTGTGTCACTAACAATTTTTTTAGGAAGAATCTGATTGGCTTATGTGTATATTCATGCTACATGTAATTTAGCTTTTAATTGGATTCATTTACTTTTTTTTCAGATGGTGTATTGTTCATCACCAAAGCATCCATAAGAAAAATGTTGAAAATTTTATCATTATGATTTATCTATCTCTCATTTCTTTTGTAACATACTCTTGTAAAGTGAATCAGGACAATGCCAGATATTTAGGTAGATTCCTTATAGGAAGTCTACCTATTTCAAAGGTTCTCGTGACACAACATCCGAAAAATTTCTATAGATCTTCACCGATCGTGACCTCTAGAACCCAAAACCACCCTTTGTTCAAAAGTTTATATATATATGTATATGGTTTGCCCATGTTATCTTGTGAACACGATAACTGGAGTAATTTTTATTTGATTTTAGCCAGCTTGATCTATGTTGTAAGCATATGAAAATTTTGGCCGAGTTCGTAGATGCGCTATCCAGCTCAAAGGGAGTGAAAATGTTGGGGGGTTGAAATTTTCATTTCTCCATAATCCCTTTACATTTGAAGACAGAAAGAAAATTCAGATTAGGCGAATTATCGACTTATCATAACAAACTATTTTTGTATTTAAAATTTTTTGATACCCGCAATTGCTTAGAAGTTATGAGCTAAAAAAATGATTTTCCCTCCTTTCCCCTCCAACTTAAAGTACCTTTCAACCTATGTATGCTACCCCTTGTTGGACAGCCCTCGACATTTGCAGTCTCTTCCACCCTCTTTCATTCTTGCAGCTCTAATCTTTATGAAAATAGAGGGTGAAATGTTCTTTTCCTTATATATCCTGACTAAATGAATCGACCTTTGCCTTCTGGCTTGCCAACTGGGATTTTTATTTTTGGTCGTTTGCAAGATAAATTTTTTTCCAACTTCTATTCAAGCTCATATTTTTTAAAATTATTCTTTACCATTAGCTATTCAGTAACTGGCTTTCAACTTTTTGTTGTCAAGTATGAAAATTGATGTGAAATGAAGCTGCAATAAAAGTATTGATGATGTATTAAAAAAGTTTTAATGCATCATAACATTTTTATTCTGTGGCATATTCTGGACCTTAAAAGTCGCTATGGTAGACACATTTGATGCATATTTTGATTGCTATTGTAATTATAGAAAAGTAATAAAAAATTTTATAAATAGAATGTTAAATCTTGATGTTTTTGAGACTTTACCTGTACACCTGAATGTTGCCTACTTTGTAATAATCCAGCCCTGTACAGGCTGCACTCATTTTTAAATATTTTCTAATTTACTTTGCATAGATTCAAGTTATCCCTCAGCCTTTGTCATCTTCTCAGCTGCAGCAGTTGTATATGCCTCAGCAGCACATCCTTCTGCCTGGCAATGTGACGTTACAGCAAGGAGGCACTTTGACATCTTCTCCGGGAGTAAGCCTCCAGCTCCAGGCCAAACCCTCTGGTGATTCCAAAACATTTGGTGTTCAGAACATTCAGGTGGGTGGCTAACAGATATTTTGACATAAACTTATGTCTCTTCATAGTGGTCTAATGGGTGTCGGGAAAGGGAAAAATTATGGCACTTTTTGTGGTAAAGTTAAACCCTTATAGCTCCGTAACCAAATAACATAGAGGGTTGGTTTTAGTTTTATTTAGCAGAGAAAGGTGAACATTGAAGATTGCAAAAAGAATTTTAGAATTCGGAATTACGGTTTAGTCACAGTTGAGTTGCAAAGTTGGTGAAAATCACGAAGAATTTTGATGACGTCACAGCAACTGATGCTTGCGCATGCAGTGACCAGCCTAGCTTCCCTTGCTTTCTCATACCTAACTGTCTGGTGGCCTTAGTCGCTTGCTGCAGTTGGTTGTGTGCAGTATATTAACTTGATTTTCCAAATTTTGTTTTGTAGAAATTTCTAGAAACTGCGAAAATGAGTCAGCGAAGTGATTTATTGAAGCAGAGACGAAATCGAGCTGCTGCTCAACGTTTTACATAAGATTGTTACTTACAGAAATTATATCCAATATTGATAACATGAATAAATATATTACATTTGAAAACAAGAATTTTTTTTTGCCAAAAAAAAAAATCACAAATCGGTCACATAAATTGATTGTTACAAAGGGCTACTCCAGTCACATAATCTCAGAGTCACCAATCGTTACTTCAGTCTCATATAGCAACTTTAGTCACAGTTGAGTAAGGTAAGTAAGTTTATGTCCGTCAATCCCAACGGCTATTTCACAGAGACAGCTTCCCATCGAATTTGTTTTTCTAACCACTTGTGTATTATTTTTTCAACTTTTTTTCTCTTTCTTTACTTTTTACTTTCTCGTATACGAAGGATACAAAGAGAAAGTATTGTAATCGTCAAAAAATTCGAACTCGAGATTTTGCGAATCTCCACGTTTTAGACCTCCCTGATTCCGAAAAACACAATTTTGGAATTATGTCTGTCTGTGAACACGATAACTCGAAAACTATTAGAGCTACGGGGATGAAATTTGGTATGTGGTCTTTAAACATAATTTGTAGGTTTCTATCAAATTTTGGGCAAAATCCGTCAACGGGAAGTCTGTCTGTATGTCCGAAGTCATGTGAACACTATAACTCAAAAACTTGAATAGCTAGATGGATAAAATTTGGTACACAGTTTTATCGTCAAGATTGTAGGTCCATATAAAATTTTGGACCAAATCCGTCAACGGGCTGACTGTCTGTCAGTCTGTATAATCGCATACTTGTTCAACTCCATGCACATGCGTACTGGTAGAAATGCCTGTGCAAAGAAGGGACACTCCGAAAACTTTGCAGTTTGCCAAAAACCAATTCTGGCAGCGAGATTTTGTAAGGAAGCAAACATTTAGGGCATTTCGTTTTACTTGCATACTGGAAGCAATCTGCGCATGCGCAAGCTATTCTCCTGTTTTCTTCTCCGCACGCGGAACTTGCATTGCTAGAGTTGGATAAAAAATATATATATATTGTGAAGTTTTAATACATATGCATCTTTTTGAATATGATTCTTCACCTCAATATTTTACTATCACTATAATCTGTAATGAAAAACCTTCTGATAGTCATTGCATTCTGGGTTACAGTTGGCTCGAACTTTTTATCAATGCTGGGGGAAGGGAAATGATAAATGTTTGAAAAGTATACGAGAAAGTTTAGGGGAGGCCACTCCCGCTGGTTTACACTGGAATTTATTTTATTTAGTATATAAACACAGAATATCCTAATGTGAGAGGAAAAGGATTCCACTGCTTCATATATAAAAAAGGATTTTATTATTCCAATTGCATCTATATGCAGGAAAACAGCATAGGGAAATGAAAAAGAGTAATTTAACTAGATTTGTTTATAAACTTTTAATGAAATGCTTCAAATCAAGATGAATTTCTAAATTGATTTTACTTTCTGTTATTGAAGAATTGTGATAGGATGTTTCACTGTAAGTGCTTCGTGACACCAAAAGTTACATTGTGTGACCTTTCTTGTAGTTGGGAGTTGCAGTTTTGATGTCTTTATTTGGATATAAATTTGAAATTGCAGAAAATATTTTATAAGTTCCTGTTATTGCATAAAATTTGTGTATTTATACATCACCTGATTGAGTTTTCACATTGATGAAATTTTTTAGTAATTGCTTTATATAGTATTTTCCTTCCATTATTGCTCATGTTTCACTAAATACATTTAATAGTAGTTGGTTTACATTCATTAAAGCATTTATATGATTACAGTGAAATCAAATGTAATGCTTACGTGTAATAATATTTTTATTGAGGACTTTTTTTATTTGAATTATTCTGCATTCTTAGCATGATTTAAACTGTGCTGTGAAACTTCAGTGAGGTTGATGGGTAAATTTAATTATATGAGTGAAACTATCCAGTATTTTGATACTGTTTCTTGATAATTTCCTGTGAAAAATTAATAAATAGTTGAAATTTTTTATACATAGCATTAATTTCCAGATGGGCAGTTGTCCCAATGAAATATCTTTAAATCATGCAATCATCATAAACAATTGACCCATATGATTTTAATAGTTACTTCTGTTTTGTGGCTACTTTGAAAGTCTAAAGTGGCTGGGAAAAATATTGATTAACTTATTTTTATGTCCAAGATTCTTTTTTTTTTTTTCTTCTTCTTTTTTGGAATGTATTGGGCACTCCACTGTTATAAGGATGGAAATAGAACTATGGTGCTATCTAGCAGCCTATATTAATTTAAAAAAAGCTGACCAAAAGTATAATTTTTTACCATAAAGGAAGCTGTATAAATTAAATGATCAGGATAGTGAACTTCATATCATCGAAACTTTAGCTATTATTCCATTACAACAATCTTGGCTTTGGACTATACTTTCAATATTCTTGAAAAATTTATAGAATGATTGAAAATCCTATATTGCTATACATATGTTATTTGCTAGCCGCCTTGGCGACCAGCTTGTTCACCGGGAATATAATTTCAACTGAATCTCTTATGTATAGAGTGGCTCAAACAATTGAGAATACACCTTACTTTTACTTGATAAATCCAACTTTCAATATAAATAACACAATACCAAGAAGTGCAAACATACTTTTTATTTTTACGCATAACAAATGGTTTAATTTAAAGTAAAAATAAAGAACAATCAACGAAAAACTTCTAAAATGAGAAGTTTCAGAAGCATTTTAAATAAACATATGCAGATTTTTACCTCAAAAAATTGAGAATACACCAATGAAATTTTTTATAATATCTCACATACAAAGAAAGTGTCAATATTTAGTTGTATGTCCTTTGGCTTTTATAATGTTCTCCAATCGTAGTGGTACCGATTCGACTAACTTTTTGGTGATATCTGAAGATATTTTACACCATTCTTCTTGCAACACTTTTTTGAAATGGGATTTGTTTCTAATTTTGTGTTTTTGGACTGCTGTTTTGAGTGTGGCCCACAGATTTTCTATGATATTGATGTCGGGGGACTGGGGTGGTGTGTGTAACTGCTGTTTACAATGAAAAAGACACCACAATTTGACGTTACATGCTGTGTGTTTGGGGTCGTTGTCATGTTGGAATATGAAATTTCCATCTAAGCCAAAATTTTTATCACTTTCTTTTAGATTGTTGTGAAGTATATCCAAGTAAACCATATGGTTCTTAATGCCTTCTATAAAAACTAAATTTCCTACCCCGGTTGAAGTCATACAGCCGCAAACCATGACGGAGCCACCACCATGTTTAACTGTAGGACGTAAAATTTTTGGAGCCAAAGCTGCTTTGGGCTTTCTCCATATGGTGCGACAGCCATCACTGCCGAAAATGTTGAATTTACTTTCATCCACTTTTATTTTCAATCAATTCATCACTTAAATTTTCCAATGATTTTCTGGACACATGTATGGCTTCTACCAACAATTTTAGCTATTTCATGATAAAATTTTCCTTTTTTTAAATAATCTTAATACGGATTTCCTTACATCAATACTGGTTTCTCTTCGAGGAGCCATTTTCCATTTAAAAGTTTGGCTTTAAGTTCATCTAACAAACTTTATCACACAAAAATGATCGTTGAAATGGTTTAAAATAAGATTACGCAAAATTAGATTAAAATAGCAGCTAAGTCAAAAATATTTAGTGGTAGTTAAACACATTTTTCATAAGTGGATTCTCAATTTTTTTTACTGCAAAATTTGCCCAATAAAGTTTTAAAGGTGTACAAATATGATTTTTAATTAATTCTTTTTTATTTTGTGTATATACAAAGTAAAATGTACATAGTTTAATGCCTCTGCAAAAAGTTTTTTATAATTATATTTTTTGTGCATTATTCACTATACAAAGTGTTAATTTGCGCAAAAAACGAAATGTATCCTTAATTGTTTGAGCCACTGTAAGTTGATATCTATGGTTCCCTTAACAAAGTAATTTTAAATTTAAAATTTTGATAGACATTTAATGCATGTTCTTTCGGTAGCCTTGTACCTATTCTGTTTGTCTGCATGAATGTCCCTATTGGAGTTGAGTAAGTGTCTGTGTCATGTAGCATACAATTGCCCTTTGTCGGCATCAACTTCACTCTTTTATTCCTCTTGCAAAATATGCATTTGATTTTAACTTTAAAATGTCGCAGCACATTTTACCTCCAGCAGCATGTTAGCTGGATGAAATATACTGATTAAAACATATCATTAAATATTAAGACATTGCCTTTGCTTTCAGCAGTGGAAGAGAAACATGCAAGTAAATATTTGTGTAAACAAATGTTTATTTTTCAATGTTGAATTCCATTGCGGCAATAAAAAGTATTGTAAATTCTGCCAAAAAATATTTTTTTTAATTTATTAAGATTAGAGCAAAAATTGTACATCAACTTAATTAATATCATTGAAAAGGTAATTTTTTGTGCTTTCAGGTGGTGTAAAATTGATTTTTGTGCTGTAATATTTTCGAAAATTATCAAGGAAAAACATTAAAATTTCGCGTAATTTTTAATTAATTAAAATTCTGATAAAAATTTCAAAAAGAGAGCTTCAAGGTGCACATTCCCACCTTCCAAAGTATGTTTGTGCCAAATTTCATAGCTCTAGGCCCCAGCGGTCTGGCCTGTAGAGCGCCAATGCACGCACATTCTCCTTTATTATTAGTAGAGATATCATTTCCCTCCTCTTAAAAATAGTGCAAGTTTTGAATGCCATATGAAAAGAAAAAAAAAAAATCACCTTAAGAATTTTTAAATGAAAATGAATGCATGATTTTTGAGGTACAGCATTCACCTATTTTATTGAAGGGGAGAGGAAGTAGTTATTTTTCTTTATTTCAATAAACAAGGCAAATTGTTTCACATAAGTTACATCTCACTCTGGCATTAATTATATAGATTGTGGTTGAAATGCTATGTCCTTCTGAGTACCATGGTTAGAAATTTAATCGTACTGCAATAAAATTGCAGTTAATACCACATATTGGAACTGATCTAACACCTTAATAATCTTTGCAACAATTTAGGAGTGAATGCTATGAAATGTTTCCTTCATCTTTGGAATCATATATTCAGAGGGGCTTAGATCCAGGAAGTAAGGATGATTGTAGAAGAACTCCCAGCCCAACGAGCAATTAAATCAGTCAGGGGTTGCCTTACCTATGGGTAAGCATTATCATGAAGGATGATGAGAGGATTTTGCAGAAAGTATTGTCACCTTTTTGCCAGGGGCGGGGGCAGGAGGGGCAATCCCCCCCCCCCCCCGTTTGCGAGAAATTAAGACTTTTATCGGCAAAAATCTTTGAGATTTTGGGAGTTGTTGACAGCAGGGTATCAAGGAATATAATAATTTTAATTCCATCTTTAGGTTATTATATAATAAACGGTTGAGATAAGCGATTTGTGCCCAAATTTGAGGACTGATTAACGGCTAGGACAACAGAATGATTGACATCCTTTTAAGTTGTCGTCCATTCAGCCAGTAGTTTGCACCACATTTGAAAGAATAACCGACAAGGCAACAAGTGAATCAGATGTAGCATTTTGCCAACTGTTTTTGGTTGGTCGGCTAAGAGATCCAACAAGATGTATAAAAATATTTATGTTTTGTTTTTTCTATCGACTGTTTCGATCACTTTTCGGTGGAATTATTACGTAAAACTAAAGTATCTGCATTGTACAAGAGTGTGCCTCTCAACGTCCATTTTTGTTCAGCGTGGAATTTTTTGGCCCTTAGTCATAATGTTAAAATAAAATCTATTAACGGCCACTCAAATTTCTCTGAACAGTCGTGTTTGTCGCATGTTCAACTTCAATGAAATTCTTTCCTTTTGTCTCTCCGACCGTGGACATTTTATAAAGAGAAAATTGAGGAAAGAAAGAAATTACGCTCAAAAACAACACCGGAAATTGGATAGAAATTAATCAGTCCTTTCCCTATGTGAAGATGTCTGGGGGTTTGGACATTAAAGAGTTCATTTTTGCCTTTCAGGTGCTGATTTGAACTCTGGCAAAAAATTTGTTAGTATGGTCACGGCCATCAGTGAATGAAACTTTCAGCTCAATGACTAGGAAAAATAGACTATATTATTGCCTTTCCTCAACAACTTCGGAAGAAATAATTATAGATATATTTTTACAATTAAAAAAGTGACTTCTGAAAGAGCTGAAAGACCCAAGCAAGACACAAATTTTATCTTATTTTTAAAAAGAAAAAGAAAGAAATAAATAGAGAAATTTTCGGTTAAACAGGGATGCCACTTTTCCGCCGAACGGCGGATTTCCGCTTTTTTTTTGTTTTTTTATAAATCCGCTATTTCCGCGGAAATCGCGATTTGAAAATTTCCGCTTTTTTTTTAAAAAATCAATCCTCGATTTTCACAGATATTTCTTTCTTCAATCTTTGTGGGTGATACTGCAAAGCAACTTATAAAGTTGGCTCCGAAATCTCAATTGATTGTGATAAAATGTGTCTTTAAGGCATACATTGGGTGTGTTAAGTGGCTTGTGGAAAAAATGCCTTTTGCCAACCCTTTTTTAAAGGCAGTATCTTCACTGGATCCATGCAATAGAAAGACTTCTGTTGCATTAGAATTGATGAAAGAACTGCCACTCTATGCTTTAAATGTTGTTTAAGATTCAGAAAAAGAAGCATACGATTTGGAAATACATAATTTTCAAAATGTTCATTTTAGTGATATTGTAGAAGAATCTGTTGATTTATGGTGGAGAGATGTGGAGAATACCTCAAAATATCCTCTACTTTCAAGGATGACATTTGCTTTGCTAACCTGCTTCCATGAACCCAAAGTGGAAAGTAGCTTTAGCATAATGAATAATGTGATTACACCTGGAAGTAATACATTAAATGTTTCAACTAATGCTATGCAGTGCATTAAGTATGAGCTGCGCTCAAAAAAAAAAGGCAGTTTGTATGTTTTCCAAACATGACTTTCTCAGAAAAAGTTGATCCGAAACTGGTGAGAAATGTAAGAAATTCACGGAATGTTTACTTTGTTAAACTTAAACAAAATAAATCATTAAGAGAAGAGAGAATAAAAGAATTAAATGCCAGTAAAGAAAAAGCTCTGACAAAAAAAGCTGCAAAAAAGATGTCTGCTGATGCAACTAAAAGGCAAAGGATAAATCATAAGAAAAAACTAACACATTTTAAAGAGACTGCATGAACCAAATTTTAATGGTGGCGAAAATGTAAATGAATCCAATAGAAGAGAAGTTGAGGATAAAAGTAAAAGTGAAGCTGTCAAAAACTTTCATTCTGAACTTAATTCTAAAAGAAATGTTAAAATTAAAAAAATATCCTAACTATTGAAGAGATGTTTCTGTGTGCAAATATTAAAAATAAAAAATGAAAATGTTTTATTTTTTTAGAATTTCTGCATTTGAGTGTAAAAATACAGCATTGTAGTAAAATTAATAATATTGTTTGTATTTTTCAAAATTTTTAATTTGTGTGAAGAATGCAGTAATTTAACTTTTTAGTAACTTAAACATTTTAAATTCTGTCCTAGTGTTGGACATTTTTAATTGTAAAAATATATGATTTGGATTGGATTTCTGTTTCTAATATTCATGCACAGCTTTATTGGGTAAAAATATTAATTAAAATTCAAATTATATATATATTTGTATGTTGTATGTGTGAGTAAGCCTCATTTTTATGCAGTCGGCTTATTTTTTTAAAAGCTTTTAATTTTATAACATTGATTTTAATTATAACCAAATTTTCATTTTATTATATATTATATTAATTCATGCATAAATGTTATGAAAATTGGAAATTTTACTTCACAAATTCTTTTACTTGCGTGCGATTCCCACACTTTTTTAAATTCACGCACAATTTCCTCATTTTTGCTTTTTTTAATTCGCGCGTGATTTCCACTTTTTTGTTTTTTTGTGAGTAGCATCCCTGGGTTAAAGTACTTTTGTTTCTTTGGATAATTTTTAAAATTAGATTTATCAGAATTGATGAATTAGGTCTTATTTAAATATTTTATACTCCCAAACATAATAACCTTTTAGAGTGGCCAATTTTCCTTGGAACAGTGGTTGACCACTGTAGAGAGGTTTTGGTGTATTACATACTAGCCGCCTTCTTCGACTAGCTTGTTAGTCAGGAATATGAATTCAGTTGCATCTCATTGTTATGTGAAATATTCATTTGGTTCGCCATTTTATTTTGTAAAGTCGGCTGTGTGTGTGTGGTGAGAAATTGAATACTTACATGACTCATTAAAAATTCCATCCGCGGATCATATCTGGTTAGTAAATTAGGGCTGCAATTTAAAAAAGAAGGTTGTCAACTTTGGCGCTTGCTTACTGTGGCTACGGATTATGAAGAAGCCAACCAATGACAGCGGATAATGTTGGACGAAGCTGAATGCCAAAAAGTGGGTGGCAAAAGAAGAAAACTGGGGTTGGCGATTTTTTGAGGAGGACGAAAAAGTGAATAAAAAAAAAGAAAAAGACAGAAGGGAAGTTGGTAGCCAGCGAAGAAGGATAAACGTTGTTTGTGGATGAGATAAAAAGTGAAATCAAAAACGATGCAGCTCGGCCGGATGATGATGACATGCCATCATGATAAAGCGCCCTCTGACTGTGCCTCCTATGTCCCAGATAAGTCATTCCTTTTATTAATTTTTGGCAATCAATAACATTAAAATATAGCAACAGTCCCTGATAGATATTTGAGTTAAAAATATAAAAGCTCACCAGCCAGGCTAATATTAACTTATATTGTCATTTCGATATTGTGAATGTGTTGTAAATAAAATTCTTTGTATTATTCGGAACTAGCTTACTTCTTGAAATCAACTATACGATTTAAGCTAATAATTTCAGGAGAGTCACGAATTTGGAGGATAAACGTAACGTCATGTGCATAATTTGATTTTCATAGTTCCCTTAAAAAAGCAATTTTAAACTTCAAATTGTTATAGATACTTCACCTGTGTTCTTTTAGTAGCTTTGCATCTGTTCTGTTTATTGTCTACATGAATGTCCTAATGGAATCAAGTAACTGCATGTGTCATCTAACATCTAATTGCACGTCGTTGGCACCTTTCTTATTCCTTATGCAAAATACTTGCAGCATGCTAGCTGGATTAAAACATGCTGATAGAAAGAATTAAAACGCAACAACCATAATTACTGAACTTACTAAATATGTTTCCAAATATATTTATTACCTTAGAGGACTTCGTTTACAGATTTAACAGAAAAATTGATGAAACAAAAAAGAAAGTTAAATCCATTAGGACATTACCTTAGCTTTCAATAGTGGAAGTGAAACACGGAATTAAAAATTATTTGGCAACTGTATGAATCAGATTGCAACAATGAAAAGTACTGTTTTAAATTATGCCTTAAAATATTTTTACAAATTTATTAAAATTAGAGAAAAAAATATGGCAACTTCATTGATATCATTAAAAAGATGAGTTTTTAAATTTTCGGATGGTGGCTGGTACTGATCAAAAATACTATTTTAAACTTGCACAGTAAACATGGAGCATTCTGATTTGTTAGCTATGCTTGAAAAGTGAGATGAATTGGTAAAATCGGTCCAGTTGTTGAGACTGGGAACACAATCAAGGTTTCCTCTCCAAGAGAATGTACAATGAAGTAGTGTTTTTGCGATTTTTCTCAATAATGAAGAATTGAGATGAGAAGCGACCATTGAGGATGTACCTAGGGTCGTGAGCTTTCATATAAAATATCATTATAAAGGTAATTTTTTGAACTTTCAGATGGCGTAAAAAGGATTTTCGTGCTGTAATATTTTCGGAAGTTATTAATGGAAAACGCCAAAATTTCGCTTAATTTTAATTAATTAAAATTCTAAATAAAATTTCAAAAAAGGGCTCTGAGGTGTACATTCCCACCCTCCAAAGTAGGTTTGTGCCAAATTTCGTAGCTCTAGGTCCAGCGGTCTGCCCTGTAGAGAACCAATACACACAAACACACACATTCTCGTTTATTATTATTAGAGATATGAAGATATTGCATTTATAGGTTTAAAATTTGTTAATAATTATTTATACTTGTCTTGGCTGTTATTTTTTTTTTGTTATGAAATTTAGATAATAATCTGCAAATTTTTTTCAATATCAGTGCAGTACATTTCATTTCCTGAGGTTTATGTTCATAATTCTTCATTTTCTATTATTGCTTGTCGTTCAGTCAGACAATTCTTACTGCACACGACATTTAGCTAATTATTCGAAATAATTATTATAATCAAATTCGCTAATTAATACTTAATTACATTTAATTAAATATAAAATTAATTATTATCTGTTATTTTGAAGTTACCTAAATTAGAAAAACCTCGCTTGGCCCCCCCCCCTCCGTCGCAACATTTCTGGCACCGCCTCTGCTTTTTGCTGGTTCTGCTTGTAGGTTATACTTTAAAAAGAAGAGTAAACTGAAAACCTGCTGAATTCTGATAGGCTTTTGATGAACATGGTGGCCCATGATAACTCCACTCATTACACTGCTTTTTCAGTTTGGGTTTATACAATATGACACTATCTCATCTAGGATATTAAAAAACAGTTAGAAAGCCTCTCACTCTTAATGATCAAAGTGAATTCAAGCAGTGTCATATTGTGGTCATTAAGTGATGTACCAGGACGACCTATCACGTTGCAGTTTCTTGTGTACCAGGCATTCCTTCAGAAAGGCGGCACTAGTATGTGATATTCCTGTGTATGGAGCTGACTCGCAAGTCGTCTGGTTTCTGTCCATCTCCATCATCGGGGAAAGAGCATGCACTTCCTCTATATTAGCATTAGGGTGGCCTACTTGAGGCATGTCCTCTATACTTTGGCATCCCACATTAAAGGCATATACCCAGCACTGTTTTGTAAGGTAATGCAGATTTCCCACAAGCAGATTTTCATGACACTGCCTTACTTTACAGCCTGGGGCACATTTAATCAGGCACATTTCTCCAGATCTATTGTTCCTACCTCAAAAGTATTGTTACTGCACAAGTTTAGACTGCCAACTAAAGCAAGGTTTATATGAGGCCATTATCGTCTTGACAATAAGTTCGCACATGTGCAGAAAGAAGTTAAAGCATGCATAGAAAGAGGGAACAATAGCAAGTACTTGACCTGACTGGAAAACTACATGCCATTTCCTCCTCTTTTTTCTCCTGTGTACGCATGAACTTATTGTTGAGACAATATTGACCTTGTGTAACCCTGCTAAAGGCACGATTTTTTACTATTTATGATAGCATCTCAGCATAGCCGTGGATGGACAAGCATGTTTATGGGAAGTTAGGTTAAGATTGCAACTGACATGTGGTATAAACTCAACACACTGATTGATTCTGTTTTATGCCATACATACAATTAAGTTGCTACTGTTAAATTTCTAACTATTGCATTTGTTTCTTTTTTATTCTATTCTCAAAGAAAGGCTTCCTAGATTTGAGCTGTGTTTGATTTAAACTCTCTTTTTACTTTAAGATTTTTGCTGAAACTCACAAATTTCATTTTTCCTCCATTTCTTCAGCCATATCAGAATGCACTGATATTGCAACCCAAGCCAACTTTCTCTGCAGTACAAAACCAGGTTCTTAGTAGTCATATGAAGCAGCTGTCACCTCGGACTTCTGTTGCCTCTACAGCTTCTGGAACTCTGTATAGTCATCCACAATTGCTAGGTAAAGTGCCTTATTTTTTTATAGTTAGTAAGTTATACCTTATTTTAGGCACTGGAATTACCAGAGCTCTAGTTGGTAAACTAACCTGGGTGTGGGGGTCAGAAAGTGGTAGAGTTGAATGAACACTGATCATTGTCGGTGGATTCTGAAAAGTTTTTGTTTTGTTGTTGTTGGGAAGATGGTGTCCCACAGAGCTTGTTATATTGTAGACAGTATTTACTTAATTTCCAATGGTAATCAAAATAATATTAATTAAAATGGGATGTCTGCATTTGGGGTCTTCTTTATTGATGTGTCATCAGCTTATTCTAGTTAAGACAATAAGCTGAAGTCAAGGATACCTCTGTATAATATAACAACTTTAATTCTTTTAGAAATGCAGATTTATTTTTAAAAGTGTAGAGTATATGTACATTTATAAAGAATAATTAGTGCTATAAAACATTTTTTCCTGCTAACACCATTTCTTTGGTGCGGTCTTTATTGGGGATGTAACGAATATTCGGTCTTCAGCCCTTTTGCCGAATATTCGGCAGTCCGAATAGCATGCATATATTCAGTCGAATATCTTCAGGATAATAATTTTTTTTAAATGTACATTTAACAAAAAATATTGCAAAATTACATTTCAGTACATTTATTATCTAAAAATCTCCTAACATTTACCCAATTTTAAATTGCTTAGGTTCATTTATTAAATTTCCCTATAAATTTATCATTACAAAGCCTGAAATTATTTTGCAAGAACAATAATTTTTCAGCATTTTCAGGAGCGAGTCTGTTTTGTTTGGTTTCATACACTTTTAATATGAACTAGGGATGTAGCGAATATTATTTACTAGAAGATGTGCCCGTCTAAGACTGGCTTTTAGCTTGCCAACAAAATCTCAGATCTGATTGTCACAAATTTACTAACGAAACTTTTTGAAGAAAATCTCATGCATATTGCCAGAGTGCTTTAGAAATAAAAAAAAAAACATGAAAAACAGAAATGATGAATCAATTGACACTAACTTTCATTTTGCAAAATTTATATTTAATTCCAAAATTAAGTACGAAAAAGAAAGAACATCTTTAACGAAAGTGAAAGCAAAGATCTCCGAGAAGTGGAAAAATAAATAAATTCTAATTACGAAAAAGAAAGAACCTTTTTTTATCGAAAACGAAAGTAAAGATCTCAGAGAAGTGGAAAAATAAATTAATTCTAATTAATTAAATTTTTTCAGTTTGGATTCTGTTTAATGTCTCTTGGCTTTGTCTCACCATAGTACAAATCTCTCTCTTGCTAACCTTCGTTTCCTTGCAGTGAGATCTTCTCTGTGCATATTGTTTACCAACAATCTTTCTCTTTCAAAGATGAGGGAAATTCACTGCAGCACTCTCTCCCCGTTTCTAAGACCCCCCCTTTGGCACTCTCTCCCCTGGAATTCTAAGGGGGAAAAAACCCTTCCTTGTTCCAGCGTACTGCTGGTGTGGCTTCTGGTCCTGTGGGTCGTAGCCACACCCACATTCCTGAGGCGTTAGAGGCTGTGTCACCACATTTATATATTAAGTATGAGGCCTATTCGGCCCTTTCCTGAATATTCTGTCTGGCCAAATGCTAAACAAATATTCAGTAGAATAAATTCAGGATAAAATACTTTTAAAAAATGTTGTTTTAAACATATTTAATAAAGAATATTACAGAATTACATTTCGGTATCTTTATTATTAAAAAAATCTAACATTTATCCAATGTTAAGTTGCATAGTACATACGTGAATTTAATTGCATATCTTTTATAAAAGTCAGTTCTATATGGTTTCATATATATTACCAACTTAACAAAATAAAACAGTCACTATATATTGCTTGCAGGTGCTGAAAGATGTTTTCTTGCTAAATTTGCGAACCTTGGATATTTTTTGGATTTTTTTCTACCAATTAAGTGGACACTCCATCTTATCTATCAGAAGTTCTTTATTAAAATAGGAATTTACTTCTAGTAATTTTAATTTATTCAATTTTCTTCTGTGTTTGTCATTGTCATGTTCTGCAATGATGACTCTTTTATTTCTTTGAAGCTAAATGAAGGGAGTTTCTCATTTTTTATTATTAGAATTAAGGTATTTAAAATATAACAAATACATATAAAGATATCAACATTTTTTTAAATATACAAATAATAGAAAATCAATTTTATTTAATCTTAAATTTTTTTCATTTAAAATTAGAAAAATATTTCATTTACAGTCAAAAGAAAAATTACCGAATATTTGGAATTTGGCTGAGTATTCGGTTATTCGGCAAATCACTATTCGTTGCATCCCTAATTATTTTCCAACCTCCACCAAAGTGAATACAAATTATATTGAATCTTGTGGGGAAACATTTTTCTTTTCATATGTTTTACTATATTTTTTCACAGCTGTTTGTACCAATAAGTATTCATAAATACGGAAAAAGATATTTGAAATTTTCAGTTTTTCTTGTCATGTTGACAAATTACTGAAATTGGCTTCTAAATTCAAATCTTACTGGGTCTTCCGGTACCTCAATTTAAATACAATTAATTTCCCATATATTTTTTTTTGGGGGGGGAGGGAATTAAAGTAAACTTGTCTTTCAAAGATTAAAAATCTGAATTTTTAATTCATTTTAGCAAATAATTTTGATGCAGTGGAGTGTCATGCAAATTTAGTTACTAATTGTGTTTGATGAAAAGTTCAGAGTAAATTAAGCTTAAACTCAAAATTTTTGTTAAAAACTCTTATACTGGCTTGAGTGCAAATTTATGTTTTGTGAACCACATGCATGTTTTGGGCTGCAAGTTCTACATGCTTGCAAAATAATAATTTGCATAATAAAAACCGATTAAAATTATAGTAATATTAATTTTTCACTCCATAGGTTCCTATGCTTTGAGTCCTCTACCTCCTGGATATACATGGGCTTCTCCTCCCGGCAGCTTCCCATGCTCTCAGAGTCCGATTATTATTAGCAGGGAGCAACCAAATATTTATGTACAGTCCCAGTCTCAAGCCATTCAGCTGCCAGTTGTTTCCGGGCAGTTCATGGCACCAACTAGCTTATCATGCTCGCATGTAAGATCAAAATGTTTGCATTTTGTATTGGGAAAGTACTGTCTCTTTACAATCTTAAAAAATGTGTAATTTTGTTGAAAAATTGGGATTTAAACTTTGTCGAGCATAACTGAGGCAAGCAGTATGAGAAAAACTCTGAAGGATGTCATTATTCCATTGAAATAATTCTTTACACTTTAATTTCCATGTGAGTTGCATTTAACTCACACTTTTTTCGGAAACAAAGCCTCATGGATCATATTTTTCACACGTTTCTTTACTTCATTTACGACAAAACACCCTGGAACCTCGGAAAGACTTTTTTTTTTTTTTTCCCCTATTGAGACAGTTAATGTATTAATGTGACCCTAATATATTTAACTGTCTGAGTGGTTTCCTGTTCCATGTAAAGCTGTTTAAAAGGCAAAAAGTAAGGAATAGATTTAGTGGCATACATTAAAAAAAAAAAAAAATGTGATGTATAGTGGTCTTGGATCTCTGTCAAGGGTCACAAAGTTTTTTTCAACTACATAACTTTTTCGATGGATAAAGATTTTTTTAAAAAATTATATGACTATTGAATCCTTGTATCTTCAACAATGTCTTTAAATCTGAAATGTCCCTTGTTAATATATGTATATGTTTCTGTACTCATATATTTTGTAGAGAATAAAAAGTTAACATTAAGTTGAATATATTTTTCAGTTAGAGTTTTTTAAAATCCTTTAGAAATGTACTAGAGTTCTGGGAAAAAATGGCTTGAAATTACAATTCTGTCATTTATAAATAATATACAATGATTTTTATGAATTTCATAATAGATTAAGAATGTCTAGTGTTTTGATAGCAGTTTTATTAATTTAAAATTTTAACAAATATTTTTCATTAACGGCAATTTCAATTATTTGGTAGTCAAAAAATAATTTTGAATCTGAAAATAATTTTAAAATTTTATTGGTCAGTTCAGTGCATATTTATATATTAAAAATGGTGCTCGATCTCAGTATTCTTCTGTTTGTTAGCTTTTCTAAGATAATATCTGTTAAGCATGTTTTTATTTTTAGCTCATATGGTATGCTGATGTTCTTTTGCATTTCTATGTTATGATTTAGATTTCACAAGGTGTTCAAAGCATTGCAACTCAAACCATTGCCCCTAGCTCTTTAAATTCGGGCACCATCTCTTATCCACCTCAGGTAAAACTTCTACATGTTATGTTATGCGTTGCCATTATTTCATGTTATCGGAATTCATTTTTCAATTGCACAATTATATATTTTATTAAATAAAATTTTAATCTGGAAAGCATGCCAATCAGCAGAGGTAACCTAAAAGGCCAAAGCTAACTTTGGTTTGGGTTAAAGAACTTGAATTTTTAAGAAAATTTAGATTTATTTTAAAAAATTTATTAAAATGCAATATATAAAAAGCATGTATGAAAGGAAAATAAAATGTTTTCTTCTTACTTTACATTTCTTATATGATATCTTTACATTTAAATCTTGTCTATGGTGATTGCCTTTAAAATTAATTGATCTACAGTAAATATCGGAAAATTCAGATCTTGCACATCCAAAATTACTCGCATAAATACACAGATCCAAAATTTTGGATATGTGTATTAGTAACTGCTTACATAAGTTTAAATATTTACTCAATTTAATAGTTTTTCCCACACAAAAAAATTTCATGCACAAATCCTCAAAGCATTTTCAAACTTTGTTGGTAAGCCTTAAAAAAATTTGAAATAAACTAACTATTGATCAGAGTACCTCTTAATGGCATTTCCTTCCTTTAAAATACTCTCCACCTTTAGTTAAACACCACTCCCAATATATCTTCCACTGCTAGAATGTGTCTTGGAAAGCCTTTTTTGTGAGATCACACCCAAGTCTTGCAGTCGTTTCTATTGCTTTAAATTGTCAACTTTTCAAGATGTATTTCAACTTTGAGAGCAGAAAGTAAAAAGATAATATTCACAGATGCCAAATCTGGACAGTAGAGATAGATGCAGCAGGATGAGTCGCCTGTTTTTTTGTAAGCAGTGATGAAAGTACCATGTGTTCAGTTGCATTACCATGGTGAAGCATCCAGGTCTTGTTTCTCCAAAATTCGGACCTGCACTGCTTTTCCTTAAGCACTTCATGACTTCCGAGTAAAGGTGTGCGTTGATTGTTTGACTTAAACATACTCATGATAAATGATTCTTTGCCAACTAAAAAAGTTGATCAACATCATTTGATCGATCCCTCTGATTTGCATCTTTCAGTCTTGGCAAGGTTGTTCCTACCCATTATGACTATAGCCTTTTTGATTTAGTGTCGCATTCGGAAACCTATGTTTTGTTGCCTGTTATGACATCTTTCAGAAGGCTTTGATCTCTGTTTGAAAAATATAGCAACTCCATATTAGCTGTGACACGGTTCTTTTTCCCCCCTTGTCCTTTGGTCAAGAGATTTGCCGCAAATTTTTCTGTGACTCAATGCCTCTAAAATAATCACTCTAAAGTGTGTGACACAAGCCTTTTCTGATGCCCAGATCTTATTCTTTACAGTTTATTAGACAGTTAAACAACCATTTGCTGGAATCAAAGCGTGCACTTCTTCAATTTGAAGAGTATCTGTTGATTTGGAAGGACTCCCAGTTTCCAGATAAATTGCCTTTAATGGATGTTCTGTCCAATTTGAAATGCTAGTAACCATTCATAGCATGAATCCTCTCCATAAGCTCGTTGCAACATCTGAAATGTTTCAGTAAGGATTTTTGTGAATTTTGAACAAAACTTCACACCAAATACTGGTTCATTTAACCTCTCATAAAAATTTGACAAAATTGTCTGGTGTTCTCGAGTCAAGAGCAGGTGCAAGTTCAAAGTTAAGGCAACAGTGTCATTACCTCAGAGTTGCTAGGTTGATGCATTAATGCTGTAATTTCAAGGTTTGATTTCTTTTTGTGCAAGCTCAAAGTTAAGGCAACAGTGTCATTACCTCAGAGTTGCTAGGTTGATGCATTAATGCTGTAATTTCAAGGTTTGATTTCTTTTTGTACAGCCTTCATATGTAAGATTTTTTCTTTTCACTTTACTGGATATTTGCTTTGAATTGATATTGAGAAGCTTCGCAATCAACTTCATTTACACATGGTTCAGCAGTAATTCTATGTTTCTTAAGAAAACCAAAGGAAAGAGAGAAAACTTGTTCATGTTCAGTTTTAAAGCTTGACATATTTTTTGATGCATTTTAGATTCAATTTTTCCGGAACTTGATTTGCATTTGTATATAATTAGTAATATAAACAATTCAAGTTAAGGCATGAACTTTTTATTCCAACTTTTGTTTTCATACTGTTATTTTGTCTAAACTGCAGAAAGACCCATTGTGAACTGCCGCTGCCATGTGATGTATTTTTAGATGGTTTTATGTGTTTAAATTTTTTAAATTAAGAACAATAACTGATATTATTTCAAGTTATTCTAATTTTTATTTTTGTTTTTCTGGTGTCATTATTCAAACATATCCTATTATGGATGGAATTGAAACTGTTATTAATCTCAATTTTTGCAATTCTGCCAGAAGTGGAAGTGCTTCAGAAATTATCATATCATCACAAAATACTACCCCAAGCCAAAATAACATCAAAAATAGGTTTGCTATAGGTTTTGGTATATTCTGCCTAAATATTAGCCAAAAATCACAGTATCAGTGTAGGAAATTAAAATTTTATTTCTTAATAGCATTTTTTCTAATTTTGAAGATTATGAAAAAAATACTACAGGGTGATTAGTAGAGAACAAGTTTGGTGAATATGTTAATAAATTGCATACGGTGCAACAAAACAAAAAATGGCTCTTGTATTATAAAACATGAATGTTATCGTAATTGTTTATAAGCAATTAAAATTGACATTTTAAGCTGTCGGCTTTGTCAACTGCAATTGTATGGATGGTCTGACAGATGAACATGAGAACTTGTGGATGCACAAACATGCACCTGATAATTTTGGAATTTTTTCTTAAAAAATTCATGAAAAATATTGTAGAATAAGGGTACTGTTTTTGTGTGTGGAAAATCAGCCCAGTAATTTGAAAATAGGGTGCTGCTCAAACTATCTTTTTTGGGGTATAATGTAGATTTAGCAATTTCATGTGCGTTTTCGGGTGTCCCGAGTCCTGAAATGTTATCTGTTTGCAAATCCTGACAGATATGGCTCCATGCTTCATTGCTAAACCATTTGATATCCAAAATTCTTTAATAAATATTATCCTCTTGTTGGGACCCTTCATGCACGAAGGTTCGGAGATCAGATGTTATGTTCATTCTATGCATCAACTGCAGAAATGTTAATTTAATTAGATTAACATTCTGGTATGGAAACTGCACCTCCTCATTTCAAACTAATTAGATGACAAGAATGTCATCTCAATCAACACCTGTCTCTCCAGACTTCCACGCCTCAACAGCACGAGGACATTTAACCCTCGATGGCAAATTTAATGCGCACCATGCTCGTATGCACAGTAGTAGATCTGTTAGAACTGGCTCTGGAGCCCATGATCCCAAAGCTGTAACCTTATCACCAGTCTACTGCAGCCTTGCAGAAGTCACCACATACTTCTTAAAGTTGTAATGTACTTTATGTCTCAGATTTTTCATTTTAATTTCGAGCTAGTATGGTGCAACTTTTTTATGTTGGGAAAATTTAGGATTGTATATTATATTGAGAGCTTGTAGAAATTTTGCTGAAAAGCTGAGAAAAAAGCTATGGACAAAGAGCCGAGGATGGGCTAATTAAGGATCTGAATTAATATTTCTATAATTAAAATAAATTTATTTAATATGGTTAAATGATGTATTAATCTATGTATTTGTATTAAGTAGCAAAGGCGGGGCATTGGTCATGCGCACGGTTTCATTTTCGTGGTCATGGTTGAAATGTAATACTTTTGATTCAACCAGTACCAACAATACACAATCCACAAATGTTGGAATTTATTTGAATTAATTGACCTATAACCTCCCGAGTCTTGTAACCAACGACAGGTTATTTGAGTGAACCGTCATTTCCATTAGGTGCTCAAGTTGCGGCCTATCAGTGGTGTAGTTGCAAAGTACGCAGTGCTGGGATGCTCTAACCTGGGTGACAAAAATTGCGCTGTTTTTAGGCTGTTTTCACAATTTTTTATTATCTATTTCTCGTAGAAACGAAATACAGCTCCACTACACTCCTGCAGTCTATCCCGCCAATATAAATGCATCAAGAATGATTTCTGGTGTAGTCATTTAATTAGTGTCAGAAATATTGGATATGTTAATGCTTTCGATAAAGCCACTAAGGAAATTTTGGGAGACAAGTATATTAAAGGAAGCTTCATTATCCCTTGTAGTGAACATCATTGAAATTGTGTTTAAACCTTAAACATAATGCTACCAAAGTCTATATTAGAAGCTTTTGATATCCTTAAAAACAAGAGTGCAAAAATATTACAGAACTTTCTACTGTTCCATGATTCTTTCTCGGCTCCTCGCCACATTACTGGAAGAGTTAGTATGAAGATATTGGGCGATATATATTGCCTAATGGGTTGATTTACTTTAAAAATGTACAAAAGAAGAAGAAAAATGGAAATTGGTTATTTTGGGCTGTTATAAGCACCAGGTTAAACCAGAGGTAAAATAAACCAGTTATTTTTGCTATAACCGATCCAGTGCCCTGGCATTTGCAAACAGCATATATTTGTTAATTTTTCATTAAAATGTAGATTTTCATTGTTTTGAATGAAAGTAGCTTAACTGATTCGAAGTTGCTTTCAGACCTGTGCAGGATTGAAAGAAATGATCTCAAAAATTATCATAAAGTTTTTTTCCTTGAATTTTGGTAACACCCTGATATTGATTAGAGAAAAGACACAGATTTTTCTTATGAATGATATACTATTCATTTAAAAACTGCTTTTAGAGCTAATAATTGTATAATTTTTTTCATAACAGGAGCAAAATGTAGTCAACTCAGCCATTTCTGAGAAGTTAACTCAGCCATCTGTAGCGATTTCACCACTCGCTAATGATCAGCCATCGGCCAAAGATTCAAAGACTGTCGCATCCATGCAAACTGAAACTGCGCCCGCAGAGAATCTCCGAGCAGTGCATGAAGTTGAATCAATAAAGGAGGAACCTCAATTTTCCTCTTTGCCTATAGTACAAGCAGCGGAAACTGTGCCACCTGCAGTTCCCGTGCTTATTGGAAATCCGTGTGCTACTGAAATGCCAGTGGATGTGTGCCCTTCTCCAACATCAGCTGTGTCTTCTACATCTTCCGCGCTTGATGTACAGCAATCTGTTTTGAGTTCTGAAGAGCTTTCTAGTGATTTTGTTCCGCGTTGCAGTGACGGTAATGAATGTCATGAAAAAATGGAATTGCAATCAGTACCTGAGAAGCCAAAGAAACCTGTAGCTGATATTAAGCCAGTACCTGAAAAGGCCGATTCCAGTGCCGATGTACCTGAAAACATTGATAATAATAAGCATTCTGTCAAACTGACAAATGAACAAAAGATGGCACGGTTCAATCCAGTTATTAAACTGAAGCGTTTGAAACCTCAAGATTCAATCTTGACTCCGTATTCTAGAGTAATGAAGGACAAGCAGCCTCAAAAAGCTATTGTGAAACCCCAGATGCTTTCACATGTTATTGATTCTTATGTGATACAAGAGGTAATAACTCAATCTATGGTATTTAGATAATCTATATAATTTACATAAATGAACCTTTTAAAAGGCCATGGTGGCATATATACAAATGAAATCATATATATGAATATTATTTATTGCAAGGAATTTACTTATAAACCGAATTAATTTTAGTTAATATAATACTTACAAGTTAATTATTTTTTTCTATTAATATTTGTTTCTTATTACCAAACGAAAATTACTGGGGAAGGGACAGTGGTATCAACCTTGTACACTACTCTTTGTGAAATTTTTAATTATTTAACATGGTTAGATAAAGAAAAAGTTGAAAGATGCTTGGAAAAAAGTTTCATTTTCAAGTGCTTTGAAAACCTAGGGGGAATGTGTTTAAAGTCGTAATTTTAGGATTTGTTCATAAATGTTTTAAAGTCTAAATTTTATGATTTCTTAAAAGAAAGAAAGAAAGCAGAAAAATTCTATAGAACCACGTCCCCCCTTTCAATGAATAATAGTCTCTTAGCAGGTCATGGACCATTCTCCTTCTTAAGCTGAATTGCTCGTCTCTGCTTAGGTACCTCTTGTAGCATGGCGGGTGAAAGTATCTTCCCATAATTTGATTCTGTTTTCGCTGTTTCGCATTCCACCTGTTTTTATTTTCATTTGTGATTTAAAATTATGTGTACATAATGGCAGGTAAATTCATCTTTAATAATGCATGGCTGGAAAAGCCTGAATACAAAATGTGGTTGCAAAGAAACGTATTGGATGTCTATTGTGCACGTTTCTTTGCAACTACATTTTGCGTTAATGAGGTTCAACTGTATTGAGAAATATGTAACTTAATTTTAAAATGTGTGTTCATTTTTAAGTTAAAATGATATTTAAAATTCTCTAATCAATAAAAGTGTTATTGATTAAATTATAGCTACAGTTCTTTAAATGAAGTTATAAGAATTCTTTTAAATAGACAGGAAATGTGACGTTTTCTTTTTCATTGAATGAAGCTTATTTTATAACCATCATTGTATATTTTGATATTCCTTGAAAAGTCCTTGAAATTATTTTGTTCTTAACTGTATGAACCATGATTTAATTATTAGTTTTATTTTTAGGTACTATTCAATACCACTCATAATGCAAGCTATTTTCGATTAGAAAGGAATAATGCTTAAGGTTAAATCTAACATGTAATGGAAATAAATCAAACACATTGAAACTGTATATTAATATGTTAAAATTAAATGCACACAAGTATTGTCTTCTATATTATATAAAACGCTTATGCGTGGCACAAAAAGGACCTGTATTTCTTTCTCCCCATTGGCAATGATCAGTTTGTTTACCAATCTCAACCCTGATGCCGAGATTCTGGTGGTTTGAAGTCAGACAAGCGTTTTTTGTTTTTTTTTTATAGGAGATTGTTTGAATTAAAATGTTAGTCGTCAGATTTGGATTAGACCGAATGAATGTTGTAATACTGTCTCTTTTCAGCTAAAAGTTTCTGAAAATTGGTTTTATTCATCTCTGACATCTCATCTGTTCTAGTTTCATCTATCAGAGAAAAGAGTATCTTCCTTCACTTAATAATAATTGAGGAAGTGTGTTTACATGATGAAGGCAACATTTACCGCTTAAAAAGTGCATGTTAAGATTTGAAGGAAAAGGGCGTTGAATTTGAGAAAGTATCTAATCAATAATAATGCTAAGTAATATATTATGGTTTAATTTTGAATAGTTAATATAACATGTTTCAAGTCACTATTTCTTAAACTGTCCTTTTTTAGCAAAAGGTTGCGAAGATGGGTTGATCTTTCTCAGACAGAGCGATCAGAATTTTCTGAGATTTAAAACACAAATGGGAAAACTTATATCTTTCTTGGCTAAATAATTGTTGGAATAAGTCATATAATTGGGGAAGCTTTTCTGTGAATATTTCGTAAAATTAATTACATATTTAAAATTTTGTTAAAAAGGAACAATTTTGTAAATTTTTGAAAAAAAGCTATCTTATATCAATTTTAAAAGCTAACAGCAAATAATTATTATGGGTTTTAATTTTGAGTAGTTAATATGAACATGTCTCAAGCCACTATTTTCTTTAAGCTGTCCTTTTTTAGTTAAAAGGTTGCAGAAGGGTTATGCATCTTTCTGAGACAAGAGACGATCAAGAATTTCTGAGATTTAAAACACAAATGACTACACTGGAAAAAAACACTATATCTTTCTTGACTCAATAATTATTGAATAAGCATGTATACATGTGGGAAGCTTTTCTGAATTACATTTCTGTGTATAGAGGGCATATATTTTAAAATTTAATTATTCAAGATTTGGAAAAGGGTATCTTATAAGTTTTAAACTTAAAATTTTGGTGAAATGAAGTTATGTTGAAATAAACTGTTGAATAAATAATCAAAAGTGAACAAGTTTTAGATGACTGGTTTCTGATTGATGAAAATAATTTTGATTTTTAGTCATCTTTGAATTATAAATATTACCTTTCAAATTTCTTTCCAACATTTGCATATATATCTGTGCTACTAGAAGATTTTAATTGTAGAAACTGATGAAAAATTAATTTTAGGAGTTCATGCAGTTTTAAATAATTTAAATTTACTTTAATAATTAATGTACTCATAATTTCCTAATACTAGCAGAAACGGATAACTTTACAACGAGCATAGTGAGCTGGTATCACATAGTGATCCCGAAAAAATGGCAACGTGATTCTTGGGTGTTGGTGAGCGGAGCGAGGAGGGGGTGTTTTTTATATATATAAAGATTTTATAACAACTGTGCTAGGACACCCAGTGTCTTCATTGTAGCGAGCGAAGCAAAACCCCGAAGGATGGCAAGATCCCCCTAGTATTATATTAATGTATAAACGCCAAGATGTAAATAACTAAATAAACATCACACATCCTTCCCTTTCATTTACTGCCAGTGAAGATAATTGTACTGCAATAATCTTGAATGCATATAATACTCATCCCCCTTTCTCCTGCTTTTTATTTTTGTTTTTATTTCCATCACAAATTTGTCTGACTTGCAACTGTTGCTTCTAGAAGTGTTTTTATTTATAAGGCTCATTTGATGCCCAGTTGAAAAATCTTAATATAAATAAAAGTTATTGTGGGTATGTATGTTTGTTCCAAATCTCCTCCTAAACCAAACTTTGCACATTTATTAATTAAGACAAGGGGAAGATTACTATCAACTTTTCAAATTGCAAATGTTAAATTAAGCAGTCGGTTAATTAGAAATTAACCGAAACTGTTTTTCCGCAATAACTCTGGCGCAATTTGTTCCACAAAAAAAATTTTTATACCATCTTAAAGTTCACAATTTTATATTTTGAATGATACCAATTTTATATCTGTTAAATTTTTCCTTCAATTTTTATTAATTTTTAGAAAATTAATAAATAATTGATTACCTGCAGACGATTTTGAAATAACGAAAGTTTATAGTTACTCCTTTGCTAGGCAACAGTTAGACTTTGAACTAATAGACCTTTATTTCTGTATTTTTACACATATTTAAAGTTTAAAAAATTAGCTTTTCATGACACAAGTTTCATTTCCGTTCAATTCGTTGCCCTCATCAAAAAAATTTTACAAAAATTAAATTGTATACAAAATTTACAATTGTAACACTTTTTTTTTAATTTGTGAAGAACAAGAATACATAAGAAGAACTGTTGCTATCTCACATTAGAAGAATTCTGGATGAAGACTAATTTTATTCATATTTATTTCAACGCTTTTTCTTAATTATAAATTTACTATGTAATTAATTGTCCCAAAACAGCCATTAAAATCTTTCTTATACTGCAAGATTTATGAACAAAATTTGAAGTACCTAAGCAACAAATATTAATAACTTATGGAGAAAATTAGCTGTTGGCGGTTTTTAAAAATTGTCTGGTTCAATTGATATTCCCATTTTAATTATAAAATGTTTCAGAAAATAAAAGAATTTTGAGTATTGTAATTTTCTATACAAAAGTTGTTTTTAACATGAAAAATATTAGACATGAGAGTATTTTAATCCTGAGCAATGCTAGGCATAACAGCTAGCATACAAGCATAAAATGCTTGTATTTTCATACAGATTTTGATTCGGCAACTATTCAGTATTTGGCCTATTCAGTGCCTACTCAGTCTGCTAAATTCTAAACACATATTCTGCCAAATAATTTCAGAATTATAATTTTTTAAAAATTCTTTCATATGAAGTTAACAAATATTATTGTTCAGAATTACATTTCAGTACATTTATTATCAAAAAAGTCTCCTAAAATATTCTCAATTTTAAATAAATTTGGTGTATTTAATAATGTTACATATCATTTATCATTGTAAAGCATAAAATTATGATGCAATAACAATAAATTACCAGCATTTTCAGAAAAAAATATGTTCTGTTTGGTTTCTTATATATTAGCAGATACAGAAAATAATGTTCACTATATATTGTGCTTGCAGGAGCTGAAAGATGCTTTCTTGCTTAATTTGCAAATCTTGGACATTTTCCGCCAATTAAGTGGAACTCCATCCCAGCTATTGCAAGTTCTTTAATAAAATAGCAATTTACTTCTAATAATTTTAGTTTATCCACCTAATTTTCTTCTGTGTTTGTCATTGTCATATTCTGTAATGATAACTCTTGTTACTGTGAAGCTTATTATTGTAATTAAGATATTTTAAAATGCATCAAGATATTAACATTTTTTTTAATGTGTAAATAATAAATTTTATCATTCTTTAATTTTTTTTGTTTCAAATTTGAGAAATGTTTTATTTACAATCAAAAGTGAAATGTTTTTAAAGGTGGATATTCGGCCAAATCACTATTCGTTACATCCCTAATATGAACTAGGATTTCTTATTCCTAAGCTTACTTTTGTCTGTGAACTGCAGCAAATTAAGGTCATTTGTAGTATATTGTACTTTTAGAAATTTTATAGAAACTGTTAGGAAGCTTGTGGACCAAATATTTGAGGTTTGATGCTTGGTGTGCGCAAATAACTATTCTTTTTGTTTATTTTTTAATAATTTTGAGAATTTTTAATATTTTAGTTATGTAAATTAAAAGTCATTTCTTAACTACATACCTTCTTAATTTGTATTAAACCTCAAAATAGTTTTTAAAAAAATCATGAAAATTTATATTAACTCGCAAATTTGTGTCTTGAAACTTAGTCAGCATCTTGTTTGAGCAGTGTTTTTTAACCATCGGATGATGAAAAACATGCTAGCACTTTAATCTTATGCCCATTTAAGAAATATTCTGGCAAAAAAAGACTTAACAAAGGTTCATTTATATTTTATTAATTTTACTATATTTTTTGTTAAATCCTGTATATAAACAATTATTCAAGTTGTTAAACTTTTTAAAAAATGCCTTTTAGGTGACTTTGAAATCAGTAGTGGATTCTTCATCTACTGACATCTCTGAAAGTTCCAATTCTGGAGACAAAAGTGAAGTCAGTATGCCTGGTGGTAAGTACTCAGATATTCTCTTAAAATTTTAAAATTCTGTTTTGTCCATAAATAAAATGCTCAATACCATAATGTGGTGTCTCTTTAATGAGAGCAGAAGGGTAAGATTTATCTTATGCAGGGTGTTTGCCAAGTCTAAAATGTGCCCGAAAATGTCAGAAATTTTCAAATTGTATATTAAATATTGCTGAAATCTAAAAATAATTCACAAATGATTGAACTATTTATCACATTTAACAATGTAATATTCATATATGCTTAATCAAAACAAATACTATTTTTTGTAACTGTTTTTGTTGAGTTTCGTTATTTAAATTTTGCTCTGCATTTCAAAAATGCTCTATCTGTTTTATTACAATAGTCACAGAATAATTTTATATTTGCTGCATCATTTTACTGATATTTTTAAATTTCTTTTCAGTTTCCAGCCCCTGTATGGAAAGTTCAAATCAAATGATAAAAGGTATGCTGAAATTTAATGGTTTAAATTCAGACTTAGTTTATAAATATATGTGAATAATTTCTTTATTTATATTAATTTGCAAATAATTAATGTTTTATGAAATTAGTAATTAACAATTTGGGGTACTATTTATGAAATAAATCAGCATAGTATTATTATATCTTTTATTACTTAGTTTGAAAATAATTATTTGAAAAAAAGATAGCAGTTTCTATTTTGTATTATAACTAGCAAGAATTTTGTGCTAGGTATTCATGATAAATTTTTTTTGGTTGAAAGATATTAAAGCCTAAATATAATCTAATAATTTTTATTTGCTTTTTTAATCCTTAAATGCCTCCTTTTGTTACTTAATCATTCTTAGTTATTCTGGTTTTCCTATTATTGTATATGATTTTGTTCCTTGATTCATATATTCAGGTATGAGATTCTTCCGCTTTTTTGTTATTTTGGAGAAATTCTGCTTTTTTGTCTCAAAATTCCGGGGGGGGGCAGATTTCTGTTGTTTTTTCCCCCGCAAAAATTTGCTTTTTCTTCCGAAAATTCCACTCTTACATAAGGAAAAGAAATCTTCCTATCTTCCGTTTTCGAAAGAAAATTCTGGGAAAATATGCTCGACCGTACAGCTTAACTCCACCGGCTAGGAAACTAGCTGATTCCATCTTCTACTGACGAATCAACATTATATCAGCAAGCTCTACAAGGATGAAAATTCCAACATTCAGTGCCAATCAAAGTATTAAGTACCACCTTTTTGCAGAAAACAAAACCTCTGAGGCATATTTTGCAAAAAAAGGAAAGGATTTTCTTTTTGCATGAACATGTTGAAAACTTAAGGTCATCTTGTAGGGCGTACCAAGATGAAGAAATAAAAAAAATGGAACAAAAACAAATAAATAAACTACATAAAAAAGAAAAACTCCTATATTATTATTATTAAAACCTTCTGAAAATAAAAAATAAAATAGAGAATGCCTAGGTAAATCATCTGTTTTATTTTGAGATTTTTTTTTATGTCTTATTCTCTGCTTTTTTGCTGCATTTGCACACAGCTTTTTAGCTGCCTCTTTTGACAGAACACCGCCCCATGTCCCATCAGGCACGGGGACATGGGGCAGTGTTCTGACAAAAGAGGGAGCTAAGAAGCTGTGTGCAAAAAAGCAGAGAATAAGACAAAAAAAAAATCTTCTCAAAATAAAAGATAAAACAGATGATTTTTACCTAGGCATTCTAGAGATAATGTAGTCGTGACAACTATGCCAGTAATTAAACAGAGAGATACTAATGGAGACTGTGCAAAAACTTAAGCCTCTACTGGAAATAAACTTGCAGAGGATGCAAACACATCCTTTATTGAAGAAAAATCTGTCAAAGATAGGTGCCCTCCAAAACAAGGGGTGAATGTTAAGTACAAGGCATGTTAATGAAAATCTGTTACCAACAAAAGCCACACAAATAAAAAAATGGATTAAGGAAATGTTTCAAATAACACTAAATAAATCTGTCATTGTAACTGTACAATTTCTCGACCACTCTCACATTATAAGGTGCAGGGATGAGATTCTTCCGCTTTTTCGCGAATTTCCGCTTTTTTGCTATTTTGGAGAAATTCCGTTTTTTTTTTTCGGGTCCCCCCCCCCCTCTGATTTTCGAATTTTTTTTCCCCCTGCAAAAATTTGCTTTTTCTTCCGAAAATTCCGCTTTTGCACAAAGAGAGGAAACCTTCCTATCTTCTGTTTTCAAAAGAAAATTCTGGGAAAATATGTTCAACAGTGCGGCTTAACTCGACTCTCCAGGAAACTATCTGATTCATCTTCTACTGACGAATCAACATTATATCGGCAAGCTCTACAAGGATGAGCATTCCAATATTCAGTGCCATTCAAAGTATTAAGTACTACCTTTTTGCAGAAAACAAAACCTCTGTGGCATATTTTGCAAAAAAAAAAAAAAAATGCATGAACATGTTGAAAAAAAGAAATAAAAAAAGGAACAAAAACAAATAAATAAACTACATTAAAAAAAAGAAAGTCCTGTCAAAAGAGGCAGCTAAAAAGCTATGCGCAAATGCAGCAAAAAAGCAGAGAATAAGACATAAAAAAAATCTTCTCCAAATAAAACAGATGATTTACCTAGGCATTCTAGAGATAGTGTAGTCCCGACAACTATGCCAGTAATTAAACAGAGAGATACTAATGAAGACTGTACAAAAACTTTAGCCTTTATTGAAAATAAACTTGCAGAGGATGCAAACACATCCTTTATTGAAGAAAAATCTGTCAAAGATAGGAGCCCTCCAAAATAAAGGGTAAAGCGTGTTAATGGAGATCTGTTACCAACAAAAGCCACACAAATAGAAATACGAAAGAAAACTACTTCTTTAACAATTAAGGAAATATTTCAAAGGGTTTCAAATAACAATAATGCTAAATGAATCTGCCATTGTAACTACAATTTCTCAACCCCTCTCACTTTATAAGGTGCAAAGTCATTGTGATGTTACTTTTGCAAAAATGTATAAAAAATAAAAGAAATAAAACAGAATTCAGTATATGATACATTATTATAATTTATTTAGAGCTAATACACTTTACACAGTTGCATGAAGCAAAAGAAATCATTTGTCCTTATTTTTATTTATTTTTTGAGAGTAGGCTATTAAATATAATTCTTCTTGGACTTCTGTTGTGTGAATGTTGCATCTCAGTGATGTACAGGTGGTAAATATGTTTTAATGTCTAATTTTGTATTTTCTGATGCCCCTGATGATGTGTTAAACTTGTTTGTTAACTTTTATTGTGGTTGGTTTAATAATAATTTAATATTCTTTCTTATTTATATGTACTGAATTATAAATAATTAAGTTATTACTTATTATAGTGTAATATTTTCATCATGTTCTGATGTTTTACTTCTTTCACGTATAAATTATGGTACAAATTTTTTGCTCGCATATGATTTCCGTCTTTTTGCTTTTTTGCCAATCTCATCCCTGAAGGTGCAAAATCATTGTGCTGTTACTTTTGCAAAAATGTATAAACATAAAAAAATAAAACAAAATTCAGTATATGAGAGATTATTATAATTTATAAAGAGCTAATACACTTTACACACAATTGCATGAAGCAAAAGAAATTATTTGTCCTTATTTGATGTACAGGTGGTAAATATGTTTTAATGTCTAATTTTGTATTTTCTGATGCCCCTGATGATGTGTTAAACTTGTTTGTTAACTTTTAATATGAATGATTTAATAATAATTTAATATTCTTTATCTTATTTATG
Source organism: Araneus ventricosus (assembly GCA_013235015.1). NCBI lineage: Eukaryota > Metazoa > Arthropoda > Arachnida > Araneae > Araneidae > Araneus > Araneus ventricosus. The sequence continues at coordinate 180,588 of BGPR01001517.1, forward strand.
CATACTGAATCATAAATAATTAAGTTATTAATTATTATAGTGTAATATTTTCATCATGTTGCATGTTCTGATGTTTTACTTTTTAAAACATCTTTCGCTTATAAATTATAGTACAAATTTTTTGCTCACATATGATTTCAGTCTTTTTGCTTTTTTGCCAATCTCATCCCCGTATATTTATATCCAAATGATAGTTTATTTTCTGTACCCTCCCCCACTTAATTCCTTTCAACCAGTATTGAAGAACTTTACTTAAAATGAGTTATCTTAATTTTGCGTATTGACATTGTAGTAAAATGGAATTGTATAGCATTTCTTAATCATGGTCACACAGTTGTAGAAATTTGTATTTTCTTCTAGAAGGGGCTCCACCAATGGTGCTTTGCTTTATTGGGCAGCTTTGAGCTAATGCATAATGTCTTATTAATTCATATGAATTTCTGTAGCACTTTGTCACAGTTCAACGATTCACTTTTGTTCCACAAGTAATTAGTGCACCTGGAACCCAAAGTAGTTTTTTATTGACACAACAGAAAAGAAAGTTTTTATTCTTCTGAATCTTTGGCATTTTGCATCTGCAAGCATGCTGCAAAAATGCAAATGCTGTTGCTTTCTCATTATCTCTTAAATCTTTTATGATTGATATCTCTTTGTTAACTAATTGACTGTCATCAAATTTTCAATCATTGGAGATGTATGCTGGGTGATGGGTCATCAAAATGTAGGCCAGGCCAGTATTGGTGCATTTCAACAAATGAAAAATTGCCTAATCTTCCAGCAGAAACATTTTAAATGGAAGTCAATTATCAGTATTATAAATTGTGTGAAGTTCACGTTTTAAAAATCTTCTGTCTTCAAATGAAAACTTTTTTTTTTTATAGATACTGTTCCGGAGAGAAAAGAACATTTGCCTGTGATTAAAGGTAATATGCCGTATGAAACTTCTAAATTTATATGGTGTTATTAAATTAAAAGATTTCATGCTGCTCACAATCTTGTGTCCAATAGATGCGGTGTTTAGTGGCGGACCCAGGGGGTGGCTATCGGGTTGCATCTCCCATAGCTAAACCAGAATTCTTGATTTTATTTAAAACAATACTACTGTTTGTTTTTAATTTCCCCTTTTTTTAAAAAATAATAAAAACGTGACAACATTGCTTTCCGGCTTGACGGGCTCGAAAATCTTCCTACTTTTCCAGTCATTTCAGTTGTACTTGTAGTGTTGCCGCGGTCGAAGACGTTTTTTTTCGCTAGTTATTTCATTGTATTTTTTATTGAATTATAGAAAGTATTGTGCTGTTCTTTATGATTCTTATTGTCAGGTGAGTCAAGTCTAAAGTTGAAGTGTTTCGGATTACATAAGCCATGAGGTTTGACATTCGTCATAACGATGCAAAAATTTTATGACCTCAGCCCCCCCCCGACCTGAATTTTGGATTCGCCACTGGCGGTGCTGCATGCTCAAAACATGAATTGTTTTATAATGAAATAAAATCCCAGACAGATGAAGAGGGAAACAGATTTTTTCTTCCTTTTTTTTATTCTTTTTCATGGTGACAAATTCTGATATTTGCTAGTCAGAAAGAGATTGATTTAATCTTTCTTAGGAGCAATAAGTTAACATAATGTATTTGAGATTTTTGCTATTTTTGATTTTTACTATAATTTATTTGTTAAGACTAGCTAAATTTGTGTTGACTCAAAGAATGAGTTTAGTTTCCCTTTGGGTTAAAAAAAAAAATCTTGGAAGTTTTAATGCTCATCTTATGCTGAGTAGAACAACTAATCATTAGACAAAGTGCTTTTTTTTCAGTTCAGCAACTTTATCTTAAGTATGCGCTCTTATTCTTTTTCCCTTTGCCACTCCATTTTGGCTGCAAAAATATTTCGTGATCCCCATCTGTGAACAAAAAATAAATACTTTGCCCAAAATGTTCTCGTGTTAGGGGATGGAAGAGGAATTATTAATTTGAAATAAATTAAAAGAATTTTAGTTAAATGTGACAATTTATAATATTATGATTTTTTATAAATCAAATTGGTATTCCAAATTATTTTTGCTTACTGTTCTAATTGAGACCTGGAGGCCCTGATTTCAATTAAAGAAATGTATTTTGATTGAGCTATTAGAATGAATTATGGATTTAATTCTTCTGTAACTAGCATTGTATCCTGTAAATGCATTTGGAGTGTGTGTTACTCTCAAAGCATTTAAAAAATTTCCAAAAAATATTGTACAGATGACTTTCATTTTTGCCTATTTCTTATTAAGCTGAAGGTGAAAATCAAAACAATAAAATGATGTAGATATATTATTTTATATCACATTGGATCATAATACCACTTTCAAGTAATGGGTATTGATTGATGCCTTGATAGCGTGCCAGTCATGACTGCCATTCATTATATAGCATCATTATCCTTCAGTGAGGCACCAGGCTTAATTGTAACAGTAAGTACATTGAAGAAATTGATCAGTCAACAGAGCCTAATAGTGGACTTCTGGAGCATTTTAAAATTAATGTTCCTTGTATTTATTACTTTACAAATGCACTAAAGCCTCGTTGTGTAAGAATGATTTGTCCCCTTATGCAACAGTATTATGAATTTCTTCTATTAGGGAGTATATTTTAAATTTAATATTCAGTCCTTTTGCATTTATGTACAAGGGTTCATGTAACTGTTCTCTGCTGTTTTAAAACATCCTGATAATTGTATAGAATAGAAACAAGTATAAATTTCCATTTCAGCAATTTTTTGAATTTTCATACTCTTTCATGTTTACATATATCTAATGATATTAAACTGAAATTTATCTCTCAGGCAAATGCAAGTTTAGCATTCGTTCAAGTATGATAAACCAAAATCGTGCTGTTTCAATGCCATGCAATTTTATCTGTGTATAATGTACTTAACCTATGGTTAAGTTTACTTATTTTTTCTATGTATATAAATTTATTATTAAGCTATAATTTTGCTCAATATATATTCTATTAATAGTGAGCCGTGGTAGAGGACGTCCTCGAGGAAGTGGTCGAACTCCTAAGAAAAACAAGGAGATAATGGTGCCTATTCGCAGAAGTTTAAGACAAAGGGTAAATGACATATTTTTTCCCCCATTTAAAATGTATGATAATTTTAAATCGAGAACTCAAGAAATGTTAATAGCAAATTCCTACAAAGTACAGACTTTTCATTTATACTTGCAAGACAGGTTGAATGAAGCGGGAGTTACCAATATTGCCAGGTTAGTTAATTGAGCATTTAATAGCGTTTACTGCTGCCCAATTCAAAACATTAGGTTCAATGTTCTTTTTTGGAAATATCATTCATCTACCAAGTATTATTAATTTCCTTTACTTTTTTAAAATTGTTGTTGAGTTTTTGACATCGTTATACAAGTGACCTCCTCATGATATTTTTAGATGGTTTAATGGCTTATAGCTTTTTAAAAATTAATATAAATTAAAATCTGAAGTGTGCAAGAGTTCTTGGAGAATAAAATGAAATAAAGAAGGTAAAGAAGAGGGAAATTACCAAAACATTCTTCTTTTAGCTATTAATGATGCATACGTTCTCCGATTGTTAAATATCGATGTATCAATTTAAGATCACCATTAGATGGCGCTGCTGTAGCCCTCCCTGTTTAAGAATATTGTGTGTGTAATCAGTGTTGTCTTTTCCATATGCTAACAAACATGATGTCCTGAAGATCTCGCTCCATTTATTTCGCAACAGAAAGTCTGACATTAAGGAAATCTTACTAATGAGATGGAAATAATTTCAAAATTATGCTAGCTGTCAATCCCAAACAGAAGACACAAATTTTTAGAACAAATTTTTTTTCAATCTGAGAGAATTCTCCAAAAAATGTTTGGGTTTTTTCCCCCTTCTTTTTTGCAGGCAAAATAATATAGTTCTTGGAAAAAATGTTAACTTTAAAATAGTCACCAGGTGTTTCTAGTTTAGGAGATACATCACATTTTCATACAATGAAAGTCTTATGATTTTAATTCTTGATATTGATCAATCATTTTTGTTTTTCTTTGAAGAGAAACTTTGCTTCATTGATGAATCTAAAATATATTATGTTATGCATTGAGTTCCTTCATTGAAATTGAATGTAATAACTCATTAATTTAAATATTTAAATTAATTAACCATTATCTAAAATATCAACTCATTCATTCCAACTTTTGAATTAGTGAAATGTTATGTTAAAATATGTTTATTTTCTTAAGTTCTTGAAGTAATTATTGTAGATTTAGATTTTAGAAAATTTACTGAAAAGAAATCAAGATGCAATTAAAAATAATCTTTATGAAATGGAAATTTGCATTTTTAATTTTTCATAGAGAGTTTTCATATTAATTAATTTTGAAGCTTAGTTGGTTTTAAAAAAAACAAGGTAATGATTTTTTTTTTTTCCTGTATTAAACTAAGTAAGAAATTAAAGTAACTACTCGTTGGACAGTTTTAAAGCAACATAGCTGAAGCACTTCGCACTGACTATGGTCTCTTAGGATCTTTGAACGTCTTTCATGAACCCAGCTATTGAATTAGTTATAAAATGTTTATACGTTTCATGTGAATTGAAGAAATTACGTTCTCAGAAATGTGTTAAGAAACTAATTGTAAAGAAAAAAATTGTTAGTTTCAGGACTATAAATTGCAAGAAAAATTTATATCTCATTGATTAAAAAAAAGTTTTTGCTGAATTTTTAAAACTTATTTTGTATTGTAGTTGGTAATTAATTCTATAACTTTATCTAATTTGGAATTAATTATCTATTAATGAAGAAGTATTTTTGAAATTTTCAGTGAGTAATATCCGTTGATAGGTATAAATGTATAACTTGAATGATTTAATCTGGTGTGGTTGATTTTATTTATGTTCGAGTATGAGTATTTTTTTCTACATTTTCAAATTTGTAGATCTAATTAAAATTCCACTACAGAAAATTATTATTAGTTTTGGTTAACATTGTTTGATTTTTCACCTCTCCCGCCGTTTTTTGTTAGAATTTGAAGCAACTGTTTAATTTTGCTTTTAAAAAAATTTCACCTGTCCTGTAATTCAAAACTGAATTAAGCAGTAGCACCTTAATTATTTCATTTTTGCTGTCCATTAAAAAAATGAATTAAAAAATAAACAACTTTTGTGCAAGTGTTTTTAAATATATTTAGTATTTATATTAAATGTTTCATATTTAGTAAATTCAAAGTAGTTAAATATTATAATTTGTGTTCAATTTAAAGATTTTAATAAATGTTCCATCATTGCTTATACTATAGTTTAAAAGAAAAAAATTTGGACTGTAGAATTATTTTATCTGTAGCATTCTGCTGTTGAGAAGTTCAACAGTCTTTCACCGCACAACATTTATGCGGCTCTGAAGTTAAAAAAATTAAATTGTTAAATAAGTTTTATCAGTGAAAATTTGAAAGAAAGCGAAACAAAAGTACACCTACTGATACCAACAAAAAAATTTCAATTGAACTTTTAAATGTGTAAGTGAAGCCATAATGGATTGTCTACCTATCACAAAGAATTATGTTAGAATTTTCTCATATTCAAGACAAAACTTGTAAGGTACCTCGTATTATTCTTAATATAAAAAAAAACAATAATTATACCAAATGCTTTTTTTTTCTCATCAAAATCTGACATTCCTAACTTATTTATCTCTATGGCAGATATATTTTTTTAAATCTAAAAACAGAATATTTTCTTTGATTTTATAAGTATCATGTTCTTTCATTTCAATTAATGAATTATGTTATAATGTGTGAGTTATGATTTAAAATATGCTACAGAAAATTGAGGAATATTTTTGTTGTTTATAATTTCCAGAAATTTTGGAGAAAAATATTACATAATTTTTGAAAAAAGCTTCAAAAGGAATATGTTTATGAAACTTTTAATAAAGTGTTGAATTTTAATATGTTTTAATTTTAGATTTATTAATTAAATTTAAATTAATTGATAGTAAATTTAAACTTTACTATTTATAAATAGATAAATTTTAAAGTTCGGAAAGTTGGAAAGAAAAAATGACTTCACTGATTTTTTTTTTAATGATATTTCAGTTTTTTCCCTCTTTAAACTTGTTTTGCCATCCTGTAGTTAAGTTGTATCATTTGAAAATGAAAACGAACAGGGAAAAATATATCCATTAATAACAAGAAAAAAAAGTATTTGAACTCTTAAATAATGTGTGAATGAAGTCGTGAGTCTCTGGAACTTATTTGAAAGGTGTATCTCATTTTTTGTTATCAAATAAAAGTTGACTTTTTCATTATCGCACACAACCCACTTTGGCATTGAGACCTCTACTTTTACAAGTGCTGACTTGATTTTAGAAAATAATTGTAAAGTGATATATTGCATGGATATTGCTTTTTTAAAAACATTTTTATTTAATATTAACTAGACTTGTTTCATGTTTGTAAAAGATGGAATTTTGTATTCATTTTTTAAAGTTTCTTCCAAATGTGCAACAGTTTTTTAATTTTGTACAGCTATTTATTCTTAACGACAATATGCTATTTTAATATTTTCAGAATTTAATTATCAGTTAATCAATTAATGTAATTACATTTTGATTCTATATGTATAGCGACACCAGGTAGTGCATTTGAGAAAAAATGGATTTCTAGATTCCTTAATATTTAAGAGCAAATTTTAATTTAAAGACCAAAAGGTAGAAAGTAATTAAAATAATCTAATTTTTAGTACACTAATAAAAATGTATTCTTAAAAACTTTTTATTGTCATTTAATTATATATATATATATATCTTTTGTTCAACAATTGGCTTCGTAGAGGGTTGGCGCCACAAATCTAGATTAATGTGACAAACTAGTCCCAAGGCTAGTTGGCCACTTTGTTGGAATTTCAAATACATTTTTTTTTTTCAAATAATTTTTTCAAGTTTGGTTAAGTATTAATGCTAATAGTTTAATATCAAACTTTCTTTTGTATCTCGACTATATGATTATGGATAGGATAATTTAATTTAATCTTATTAATTATATATATTGCAACTATAGTGTAAGTTTATGCATATTGCAAATTTTGATGTTTTTATTTAATATTTACATATATATATATATATATCTTATTTTTTCTTTTTTTTTCACCAGAGTACAGTTTCAATTATTGATATTGATAAGGATGATTTTGATGTTTCTGAAGAGGAAGATAACCGCTCCCGATTTGCTGAATGTTCGAGCATTTGTCAGACTGATGATGAACATTTCCCTCCTCACGATACCACCGATTCAGATTTATCTTTTGATATTTCGACGCTAGCTGCCGTTTCCTCTGAAATTGGAAAAACAGTGGTTGATGTACATAAAAAACCACCAGATGTATGGTCCGTAAGTATTTTGTCTCTGTCTATTCCTTCCTGAGAGGGCCGTCAACAAGGGTGCATAGCATCATGAAAAGTGCTTAAATTTGAAAACCATTTTTAAGCACCTTAAAAGTGCTTAATTTTCTCAAGAAGTGCAAAGAAAAGTCTTCCTTTTTTTTTTTTTTCTTTCCTTGTTTCCCCAGACGTTGAATACGCTAAATTGAAAGCATAGTCTTAAAGTTTTGTTTACCGGATGCATGAAGAAAAGAATACCGGTTGTATCAAGAAAGAAAACTGGCGAAAGGGAAGAATTCTGAGAAGGAATCCTGAGTGAGATAGATCCAGGGGTGTCAATACATGTTAAGATAATGCTTGTAGTCCAGTCAACAGAGGTTAAAATGGGGATGAAAAAAAGCATTAAATTATATAGTTTTGAAAATTGGTACACATGTTCATGAGGGGCTCCTGATGAACATACTAAAAGTCCCTCGTCCTGGGGGGGAGGGAGCTCGCACCACCATCTTGGTTTTCACACCCTTTTTAGTTTTTCTTGGATATCTTGAAAACTATTCAGTTTTCAAATTACAGTTGATATAACAAATTAAAGAGTGTAAAACTCCCTACAAATCCATGCTTTTATTTTTCTTCTAGCTTTAATAGTTTCTGAAATAATGGGTCTCAAATTTTGCCGCCATCTTGGATCTCATCCCCCTTTTTAGTCTTTTTTTTGAATATCTCAAGAACTATTCAATTTTCAATACATGTAATACAACAAATTAATGATCGTAAAATTCCCTACAAATGCATGCTTTTATTTTTCTTCTAGTTTCTGAGATATTTAAGAAAAACTAAAAAAGGGTGGATGAAATCCAAGATGGTAGCAAACTTTGAAGCCTATTATCTCGAAAACTATTAAAGTTAGAACAAAAATAAAAGCACTCTGTTGGAGGGAATTTTACATTCTTTAATTTAATGTATCACGTGTGATTTGAAAACTAAATAGTTTTCGAGATATAAAAAAAAAAGATTTTAAAAAGTGTCATGAAATCTAAGATGGTGACAAACTTTGAGACCCATTATCTTGGAAAATTTTAAAGCCAGAAGAAAAGTAAAAGCATGTATTTGTAAGGAATCTTACGCTCTTTAATTTTTAAAATCAATTGTAATTTGAAAACTGAATAGTTTTTAGAATATTCAAGAAAAACTAAAGGGGGATGAGATTCAAGATGGCGGTATGAGTTACCCCCCTCAGGAACATGTGTACCAGTTTTCAAAACTATATGATTTAATATTTTTTTCAACCCCTTCATTGACTGGACTATTAATGACCTTTTTTCTGCTCCCTCGTTCTTCGACAGTGGGCACCGCCGTATATTGAAATACTGGGATGATTATCCTGAAGGGCCAAATTAACAGGTAATTTGTTAATTTTAAGAAATGTTGGAAAAGGGCACAAATTTATTTTGTTAATGTTATAAAAGCTGACTTAATTTTTGGTAATGACAATTTGCATTATCATTTTTATTTTTTTGTCAAATCAAAAAGACATCCTTTATTTAACAATAGAAGGCATTGTGCGAATCCAGAAATATTAAAATTTAAAAAAATATATATATTTGAAAAAAATTTCAATAAGAACTATGCATTACTATAAAACAAAAATCATCATATGTTTAGAAAATACGTGGGTCTATGTGCATGCATGTTCAAAGGTGCTTAATTTTTTTGGCTGAGGTGCTTAAAAAAGTGCTGAATTTTTGCAGCAATTTCGCACTACACACCCTGGTCAAGAAAGTTAATTTCTTTCGCACAAAATAAAGGCTTTTGATACAAGACTGCACATTTGTTATATTTTATAGCAATAAAAAGTTTAAAAGTTGATGAATAATTTTTGGTGATGCCTGTTCATTGCTGTCAGGGAATGAATGAGTACAGCTGCTTCTTCTGTAACAAAAGTCTAAAAAAATAAAATCTTAAATTTCCTTTTCACTCACAATAGTTACAATTTCTCTCTCAATGACATGAAATGTTTTCAGTCACAAAGAATTATCTTAGAATTGTCTTGGGGAAAGTTTCCGGTCACTCTGTTCTTAAAAAGTGCTAAAATGTAATACAAGATATTTCTTTAGTTTGTGGAGCTTATCTTAGAAACTATTCCAGTGTGAAAAAATAACTATTAAACTAAATGCTTGTAACTCATCAGAGCCTAGTGATTCTGATTTTTTTTGTTTTTAGAATGAGAGACATTTTATTCTGTTGAGAGATCCATCATTTGAATACTATTTGTTTTGATTGAATTTTGTCGTTTAAATGTATCAGTCAATATAGTCTGATGGGTTTTTTTTTTTTTCTCCTTTCTTTCTTTGCTAGCAATGCTTGAAAGTATCTGTTTTTATAATGGTTAGAAATTTTTTGGAACTTGTAGGCTAATGTTTAGTTCTGTTTGTAGATATCTCAATTAAATGGAGAATTGAATGCCTTAAGTGACAATTTTAATAATTAAATCGGACATTTTAATAACTATTCTCATATTTTTCCAATAATTTCTAATTTAGCTCATTTTGAATTTCAAATTGGTTGATTAAACTAAAACTAAGAATTTTGACGTGAAAACATCTTCCCGCTCGTTGCAGTGATAGTCGGTCGAACTTTCTTGTGTGACAAAATACCATCAGATTTGAATCGCTAATAACTACGAGACTAATAATGCGAAAAGAATGGTTGACCGCACACTGTATAGATCATATCGGTAAAAGTTTGCCGCACAGTATTTTATTTGCCTGTGACATCATCGTAGCAGTGTAGACGCATGCACGTGATTGTTATGAATTAGCTTTATGTAAGATTATAAATAAGTGTAGCGTGGAAACATGTTTAGCTAGGAGGTTGATTCTGGTGTCATTTTAAAGAACTTGAGGAGTATTACTAGGACCGAAAGTGAGACAATAAAAATATCAGAATATAAGTAAAAATCGCTATTCAAATTGAAAATTTCAAACTCTGCTTGCTTTTAGATTATAACATGCAGAGTTTTCTTTTGAATTGTACGAAACTTACAGAATACTTGACAATACATAAAAGAAACATTGTATTAAAATTTGAATATTACTGGAAATATGAGCATTTGTAGTAAATGTTTGACTGTGCATACGCGAAATGTAGTTCTATATACTATCAACAGATGGTGCCATCAAAATCTATTCTAAATAAAACATAAGAAAGGCGCAGTTTGGGTCTGCGCTGTAGATTTTTTGTGAAAACGTCGGGGTAAGATCTTAAAACAAGTATTTCGTGTTAATATGTAATTTAATTATCAATCTCTTTAATACAATATTTACACGGAGTAATATAATGGTTACGAAATAGATGAATCACAAGTTTAATGCATGTAGCAAGGGTCTGTGGTAGCTTGTGATTTATCTATTCTGTAACCATTATATTACTCCGTGTAAATATTGTATTATAGAGATTGATAATTAAATTACATATTAACATGAAACACTTGTTTTATGATTTTATCCCGACGTTTGCATGAAAAATCTACGTTGCGGACCCGAACTGCACCTTTCTTATGGTTTTTTTTATATTATTATTTTTTCTTTCTTTCTTGGAGTTTGGTAGCTACCCGCTGCTTCTGAAGTAAATTTGGATTCTTACACCTTATTGTGCTAGTAAAATTATTTTCCAGTCTGAATAATTTTTGGGTATTCTGCTTTAAAACCAGCAGATCACCTCTCAATGGTTTTGTCTTGTTTTGTTGTTTGTTTCTAATTTTGAACAAAATGTACATTTATTCAATATTACTCAAAGTTATTTTTTGTGAACACCCCCCCCCCCCTACACTGTTTGATAAATTTGCAAGTATATTTATGTTATTATTCAACAAGTATGAAGATGAAAGGTATATATTTCCATTAAAGTATAAAATCTTTTATTTTGTAAAATACTGTGATATTTCAAAAAATAATGCTGAAGCCAGTTTAACCTGTTAGTGCCCAGCATCTTATTTATGGGACAGTTGCATTTCACTGCCGTGGCTAAACCAAATGCATTCCATTGTTTCTTTTTTGTGTTGTCTGTGAAGTCAATAGGTTTTACCAAACTGAAAAAACATTCCAACTGAGATATACCACCAGTTAGCCAGATTTTGAAGACAAAATGTTGGCATTTTGAAAATTTTTTTTCTTTGATTCATTTTTGAGGTAATGTAAGGAATTGGAAAGTAATCTTTCTTTTTTGATATTTTGCTATAGTTTAAAAAGTCTTTAATATTTATGTAAAAAAAATGTTTTTAAAAATGATTTTCTAAAGGTTTTGTTAAATTTTATTTAAATTTGTTATATTTTTATTTAAGTTCAAAAAAGAAAAACAGGGAAAGAATTTGAGGGGGGTTAATTTTACTTCAACAGTTATCTTAACTTGATGTTTTAAGCAAAATAGAAATTTGTTGAAATCTATGCTTTAAATGGTTTATGCATAATATGTCCTCTATGGTTTAACTAGTCATTGCATAGAATAAGGACCTTCACTCTATTAAACTGTAAATCAATTAGTTAATTGAATATCTTATGTTTAGGAACAAAATATTTAAAATATTAAATTGGTTTGAATGATGAAGAATTAAGTGGTGTGAAAGAAAGGTTTTAATCAGGGTTGCGGTGATTTAAATCAATTGATTAAAATCACTGATTTAAATCGCGATTTAAATCAACTGATTTTTTTAAAAAAAATCACTGATTTAAATCACTTTATTTTAAATATCAAGTTAAATCGTCTTCGTTCAGTTACGTGTGCTAGAAATTTTTCAGTTCTGAGTTTAACAATTTTTAGCAAAGTACTCAGTTTAATCTCCACTATTCTTAACTTTAATTCATAATTTTTCTGAGATTCAACAATAATTTTTGGTGTATCAAGATCTGTAACATCAGAGGGGGGGTTCTGCATGAGGGGTGAAAGCGAGCGACCCTCTCGGGAATAATTAGTTTTAAAAAACTTTTGTAGATTCTATGTATAGACATCAAAGCACACCCCATTCATGATGTTTCTCATCTATATTTTAAAAATTATTGCCTTGCGCTACAAAGGGTTAAAATCTAATTTCTTGTGTTCTCAAAAAGTAAAAATGGAAATACTCTAGTTACATCAATTCAATATAATATTTATTTATGATTTCTATATATTTTATGCTTATATCATTTAAAAATACTTTAAATCATCTTATTTAAAGATACATGAATAATTTTTATTTCATTGAAAACGG
>BGPR01001517.1:196618-247090 GCA_013235015.1 Araneus ventricosus
AACGCTAATGGATGCAATGTTGAAACCATGGAGCGTAGTCAAGCAATCGACATGTTGAAGTTTGATTTAGAATGAATTTTACAGCCAGACTTCCAGATTGGGATCATTGTCGGCGAATAAATCACTCTTCCTGATATGTTTTGGAATACCTGAGTAAGCCGCCGCCACCAAATCTGTTACTCGATGAGTAACAAAGAAAATTTTATTAGGTGGGACAAATTATCAGCGTCTCATGAAAGAAGGTTTCTGAAGATCCAAAAGTTTGTAGTAGAAAAAGGTGGTTGATGCCACCTTATTATTAAGACTGACAATTCCACTGAACGACGATGAAAATTTACAAAACCTAAGCGGAGTTAACACCTGAAAAGAGTTACAGCCGACAACAAAGAGAAAATGGCAAGAAATCTCATTAAACACATAAAAAGTCCTCACATTTGATTAAAAAACAAACTCGAGTAATTGAAGAGAAGCAAAAAAACCTTTGAACAAGCAAACAACTTGAAAGTACGTGCTGAAAACTTAAGTAGCAAGGCAGAAAAAAATTGATCCTTAACGCTTTGGGGAGAAAAGGAAAAAAGCAATGAATTAACTTGACTTAAGCCGCTCTTGCTGACTCCGCATCCCAGCTTCAGGCTGGAAGGCTGAACTAAGATCTAATTCTTGGAAGCTTACAGTAGGTGATGTGTTTGATCAGACTTGACTATTTTGGTACATGTTTTTTCATGATTGATTCAATGGTTGTATGCAACATATTCGCAAAGGTTGCGTCTGTGCTTCCAATTTTCTGATACTTTAAAGGAGGCTCACTTTTCAAGCATAGATTGAATGATGCTTCTCAAATTTTGATGATTGTTTCTTGTAGTGCTCACAGAAGCTGGCAAAAAACTTTGCCAGTCTCCAGTAGTTCAGAGTTTTGCGACATTGGAATCAGTCTTCTAGCTTCTCCAGTAGTAATATGATCTCACTTGAGTTTCAATACTTTTTTTTTCTCTTATGTGTCGGGCATAGGTAATGACAAGATCATGTGGACCAGTACAGTTAATACATTTTTCGACCCCTGGTACGTCCAGAGCAATACAACTGGAACGAAGCAATGATCCTCGACTCCCTTAGCATCCCGACTTTCATCTTTGGAGATTTCAACCTCCATCATCCCCTTTGGGGAGGAAATTCACAGTCATCGCTCAGTGAAAGCTTTGTTGATTGGCTTAATAATTCAGAGTTTTCCATGCTTAACACCTCTGCTCCAACTCATATTTCTAATCCTCATACTTCATCGATCATTGACCTCACTTTGTGCTCGGCTTCGATTTACAATGAAATTGATTGTTACGTTTTTGACTGTACTTTTGAAAGCGATCATATCCCCATCGTAATTTCCTGGTCAAAATTTCAGAACACAACCCATTCTATTAAAACTATAACCTGGAAACCAATCATTACAAAATCAATTGAAATTTTTAATACAACAAGCCAACCTAACATTGATTTGTTAACGGATCAAATATCAAGAACCATCAGTGCCCATACATCAAACAAAATTCTAGTTGATAAAGATTATCCACCTTGGTGGAATGCCGCTTGTCATAATTTTAGTCGTCTGAAAAAACTTGCTTGGAATAAAGCCAGAAGAAATATTGCGACTACAGAGTGGATTAAATATAAGAAATACAGAAGTCAGTTTAAATTTCATTTCAAAAAAGCCAAAGAAAATTACTGGGATAACATCAGCAAAATTTCTCGAAACCCACGTATGTTTTTCAAAATACTGAAAAAATTATCAAGTCATACAAATCCTAATGTTACAACTCACGAGATCATTTTTCATAACAATAGATATGTCACCAACCCCATAAAACAGAGTAACTTATTCGCCAATCATTTTTCAAGTTATTCTCATGAAGTACAGCCTATTCCCTTGGATTATAGCACAGAAAATGAATTTTTGAATAGAAATATAGAATTTTGGGAGCTCAAAAGAGCAATTAGTAAGACAAAAAAACTCCACTCCAGGTGCAGATAACATACCAGCAATCTGGTTCAAAAATCTTGATGATGCTTCCCTTTTAAAAATTCTGGGTATGTTGCAACAACAACTTGATTCGTCTGTTCTTCCCAAAGCCTGGAAACACACCATCATTATCCCAATTCCTAAACCCAATAAAGATAAAACTAAGTTAACTTCATACAGACCAATAGCCCTTACTTCTGTTTTCTGTAAAATCTTCGAGCGTATTTTAGCGCATCGTATAACTCATTTCCTCACCAGTCAGAAAAAGTTAAACCCAAACCAACATGGATTCCTCCCTTTTAGAGATAACCATACAGCAATTTATAGAATTTATTCAGCGATTTCCGAGGCTCGGAAAAACAAGAAATTTTTTGTTGCTGTCAGCCTGGATATCAAAAGTGCTTACGACTCTGTACATGTTGATGATCTCATTCTGAAATGCCTTCAACTAGGTATATCTGGTAAAGTTACTAAATGGATGCACCACTTCTTACAGGAACGGTCTTACCAGATTAAATGGCGAAACTGTCTTTCAAATTTAAAAACCAGTTTTAAAGGCTTACCACAAGGATCCGTGCTTTCACCCATTCTTTATGTAATTTTTATGAATGACTTTTTCGAAACTCTGGATAATAATGTAGAATGCTCAATTTTTGCTGATGATATTTTTGTTTATTGCTCCCACCACTCTTTAACCTATATCCAAACTAAAATTCAGAATACTTTGGAACTTATTTATAAATGGTGCTATTATTGGAAATTAACTATCTGCCCGGAAAAAAGCGCAATAATTGAATTGTCAAACAAACAGGTCACCTCCTTTCCGCGAATAACTTATGCTGGTATTCCACTTCCATGGAGTGAATCGATCAAATACCTTGGAATCCAGTTCTCAAAATATAATCAAAATGGACATATTCTCAGAGGTTTACGAAATAAAGCGCTTAAAAAAATTAATGGTCTTAAGATGCTTGGTTATAAAAGAAATGGTCCTAGAACCAAACATTTAATCACAATTACTAATAACAGTATCCTTAGCCTTTTTTTCTATAGCTCTCCAATCATTAACAAATTTTCAGACACTCACCTCAAAGCCTGCAATGTCATACAAACTACAGCCCTTAGAATAGCCCTTGGGGTTCCAATTTGGACGCCTAATGTTATCTTGCTAAAGCTAGCAGGGCAGGAAATACTATCTGGAAAAATTAAGCGGTTAGCGATGCAATTTTTTATCAAACAAATAGCGACCCAACCCTTTTCTACAATATTCCATACCCCTGGTAGAATTTACTCACAACTGGTCGAAAAAGATGCAGAGTCTCTCAGAATCACTTTTCGCAACCTCAGATGCATTCCAGACCATATAATTTCTCTTCCCATTTTTCCACACTCCAACCCAAACATATGTGAAATTTTCCTTAAAGACTTTTATTTTCAAAACAAAGAACTTCCTTCTTCATTAATCTCTTCTGATTTCATTGAATGCATCCAAAGATTTTTCACAAATCATTTTATCATCGCCACTGACGGGTCTAAATCTCATTGTCACACCTCCATTGCGGGTTTTTCTTGTTTACAGCAATTTTGCTATCGTATTCACCCTCTAAATTCTGTTTTTACTGCTGAAGTCTTAGCGATATGCCAAGCATTGGATGAACTCGTTGTTCCGGAAACAGATATTTTAATCCTCTCAGACAGTTTTTCGGCACTTTCGTCTCTGAAAAACTTATCTTTCCACTCCCCAAAAGTCATACAGCGTCTGGCTGCAAAAATCCGTATCCGGAAAAATCTTCATCAAAAAATTGCACTTTTATGGGTTCCTGGACATTCTGGGATTTCTTGGAATGAAAAGGCAGACTTTATCGCAAAGCAAGTGTCAGATTCTTCACCTTATATAGATTGGATTGCCTCAGAAGACATCCTTTCCCACCTTAAAAAGCAATCATTACAAATAACTGAAGAAAACTACCATAAAAGTAAATATAAATTATTGATTGGAAACATCCCGGACATTCTAACCATTTCTAAATGGACTGGTAACCGAGTACAAGATAGATTAATTGCTCGCATTATTAGCAAAACTATTACAACCCCAGGTCTTCTTTCTAGATTCAACCTCCACCCCGATCCTTTGTGCAGAGTATGCAACGAAATAAATGACATCTCTCACATTCTACTAAGGTGCCAAAAATATGCATCTGTTAGAGTTATACTCTGGAGAAAACTAAATATAGTGTCTGCAAACATCACTTATGATGTACTTTTGTCTTATGTTCTTGTCAACAAGAATCATCTTATCATCTTTGTTCAAAGTCTGAAGTACTTCGAAATTGTTTAGCTGCATCCATTTGGCAACAAGCGGTTCCGTTCCATTGTTTACTCTCCATTTCGACGTGTTCTGAATCACCGCTGGGATTGATTTAATACTGTCAAGGACTGGTTTACTCTTTGATATGGAAATACCTGCTTGGTTTTCTTGAAATGATTAGTACTGCATCTAATTGGAAGTAGGGGATAATAGCCTTTGTTGCTTCAAATCCCGTAACACAAATTCAAGTTCAAGTCATGCTTTTGTCAGGCATAAATATTAAATATGCTTACATTAAGCCTGATGTGAAACGGAATTGTTCTTTGCTTACCCTCGTGATTAACTGTGTTTTCACGTTGCACAACTTAATTATCCCCATCTTGCAACATCCCTTCTTTTCACTACATGCTACTATAAGGGCCTCCCAAGGGATTTTAACGAAATGCTCCCTTAGTTGATTAATATTTTTAATAAATATAAAATGATTACTGAAGAAAATTGTAGCATAACAAAGATGTTTTAGTGCTCTAGTAGTGTTTCAATAATAGTCCATGTTGAAATTGTTTTAATTTTAAAAAGTAGTTTAGCTTTAATATTGTAAATATTTCATTTAATATTTTTTAAATAAAATTGATGGGAGGTAATTTTTTAAGATCCCAGGATTTGCTTTGATGAATGAAATAAATTGAGATTTGAAATTTACATTAGGACTTTTTTTTATTTACCTAGACAATATTTTCGTTGCTTCTCATGAAATAAGGATGACGATGAGACAATAGTGTCAATTCATGTGACACCATGACTAATGTTGCCATCTAACTGCAGTTTGTCTTGCGATGTGCTGTGACATCATACCCTTTTTCTTCTTGTTAACAAAAGCATTGGATTCCAAAATTGGTGTGGCACACATGATAGATTGTAAATGTTCTTTTGTAGTAAATTGGAATATGTGTGTTCCACTTAAAACCTATTGGATGATTTTATACTAAAATAAACAAGATCTTGTTGGCTAGTATATAATGTCTGGCATTAATGAACAACATTTTTTTCTATAACTTCATAAGAAATTAAGTAAAAAATGGAGTACAGTCGGACCTCTATTTAAAAAAGCTAATGATTTTAACCTCTATTCTAAATTCCGAAAAAAAAGTTCGTTATATGGAAAATTCGTTAAATAGAGAATCACCTTTTAAAATACTTTAAACTCCACAGAACAGATTTTAAATTCATAAACACTAAATATTATTTAAAAAATAATTAATCACACCTTTAATTTGTTAATTAATATCTATTTGTTTTATATATCTTACCCATCAAAAAGAAATCTACAAGGAAAACAAGAATAAAACATTGTCTGGGAATACACTGTATTTTCAATTTTAAAAAATATATATATTAAAATTAATGAATTTTGATGACATTGTCTCCTTTATTATAACAAATAACTTTAAGAAAGTCTGTTAACTCTGTCTGAGTATTTTGTTTGAAAAGTTTTTACCCTCATAATGCATCTCCAATCTATGCAATGCACCAAACAGCCCTTCAGGCGTATTTTCTTCAAACTGTAATCTGCGTTGGATTGTTTCATATGATTTCAGCATTTCATTATACGAAGGTTTGTTGATTTCTGCATCATGATCATCTTCGTCTTCATTGCTGTATTTTTTTTTTTTTTTTCACACTGTCCAAAATATCCAATTCAATTAGTGTTTCAGCTTCAGAATCAAGTGAAAGAAAATCATCAATCAGCACATCATCGTTAATTTCTTCTTTTTCCCTTAGCTGTATCCACATTTTTTAAAGTTCCTCTAAGGGGATATCGTCTTTGTCCTCCGTACTTGCTGAATTCTCATTACTGACAAAGAATCCAGTTTTGGCAAAACTGTTGCGAATAGTGCGATCTGTGACATCATAGTCCCATGCTTTGGAAATTTCTGATATGCTTTCCTGTAAGTTGAGATCTTTGGCATGGATTGATTGTTCTCAAGCGCAGTGATAACTTTTCGCACTATTCGCTTGCGATAGTGTATTTTGAAATTTTTTTTTATCACACCTTGATCCATTAGCTGCAGTTTAGATGTAGTGTTTGGTGGCAAGTAAAAAACTATAACATTTTTTAGTTTTTTGGTTGATTTCCTTCGGATGGGCGGGGCAATTGTCAAAAACGAGTGAATTTTGCAACACTCTGCAGTCATATGTTTGTCCAACTTTTGAACCCATTTTTCACAAATTTCTGACGTCATTCAGGATTTTTTTTTTTTCTGTTAAAGTCATTATCAAACTCCAAAGATTTTGCTATTGATTTCGCAAAGATTTGCAGTTAAGCTTGCTTTGCTTTGTTTTCCTCCAAAGCATTTTTTCTTTTTAAATGTTAATGTCTTTTGAGGCAAACATTGAAAAAATAAAGCAGTCTCATCCGCATTAAAGATGTTTTCTGGCTTATAGTCTTTTAAAATTTTACTCAGTATCTCCGTCATCCAATTTTCACTATCATTATCATCAACGTCTTTACCTTCACCAGATATTACTTTTGCAATGATTAAGTGCCTTCTCTTAAATTTTTTAAGCCATCCATTGCTTCCTTGAAATTCGTCGTATCCCAGTGCCCTCGCAAATTGAAGAGCTTCCTCAGTTATGAAAGGCCCAGAGAAAGGAACATTTTTTCTTCAAAACTGCCTTATCCACTCTTTATAGACACATGTTTTTAAACATTTTGAACAAGAATTCGATAAATCATAACTTTGTATCTTATCACGATTTTTTTATTATTGTTGGTAAGCTGTTTGGAGAAATACCAAATTTTAAAGCAATATCCTTTTTCTTCACACCTTTATCCACCCTCATGAAGAATTAAATTTTTTTCTTTGATGCTCAAGCACTTTCGCTTTGACATTTTCCAGCTACAAGAACCGAAATTACCAGCATGACTCTGATAAACAATCTAGAGAACGGGAGACTAGTTCAAGGACACGGGACAGCTCCATTGAGGGTGAAAGGGGGATATTGAAAGTTTTTCTAGTGAAGTGGGGGGGTGGGGTGGATAAAGGTTTCACTTCCTGGATGAAATGCAAAGAATGACAGCGATTTTACTGCTGTCGGTGAGTTAGGCGACTGGTAAAACTAGTTCAAGGTCATTGATCACCATAAAATGTGTTAAAAGAAAGAATTAGTTTCAAATGTTCAGAAATATTTTGAGAAATGGGGAGCAAAAAAGTATTGATCACAAGAAAAAGTTCGTTAAATAGAGAATGCACTTCGCTATTTGGAGATTATTTTACGAAGAAATTCGCAAAATGTTCATGTTCCAAAGAAAAGTTCGCAAAATAGAGGTTCGTTAAATAGAGGTCCGACTGTGTTTCAACATTTGGAAAAAAATTTTAATCCTTTTAAATTAAACTTTTTTCTTCTGATTCATCATAACAATATCAACCTGAAAATGTATTGGTTTTGAAGCTAAAAATGGCTGAAGTTAGATTAGGAATTTTTTTTTATAAGCCCAATATTTTTCCGCCCTTCAATTCTGATAGCAATCATCTTTTCTCTTGAGACTAGGTTGTTGGGGGAGTTCTTTAGGTGTGTTAAAATGTTTAGGCATTATTATCTCATTTAATGTTTAAAAGTTATTAAAGCATCTTACATTTCTACAGGATGTAAAAAATTTACATTGAGCAAAAACTAGTAAATTGAATGCTTTCCATGAAAAATGCCAGATTTGATAGTTGATTTTTATCAATTATTTGAGACGTCTAATCTAATTAGTGAAATTTTTGCTCTTTTGTTTATCTGAACAAGTAAGAGACTTGAACTATAAATTAAAGCTTTCAGTTATTGCTAATTTCAGATAATTTTAGGAATGTTTTAAATGGTCTTGCATCTCATTAATTGTGTCAGTGTATTGAGTGCCGTCTTGGTACTGATAATCTTTTTGTTCTGAAATCTTACACATGCATCTTTAACTGCTTTCATCTGCAACCCTTTTCAAGTGAAAAATGTTTTGTCGCAATCATGGAATTGGAATCAGAAAAGGCTTAGTTTATGAAACGTTAAAAAAAAAAAGAAATTTAATGAAAGAGAATTGTTCAGCAAATTTTTAAAAATAATTACAACTTAAGTTATTTAAAAATATTACAAGTATTGAAAAATTCAAGTAAAGAAAGCTTTATGAAGATATTATAACGCTAATATAATTCTCTATTGTAATATTGAAGAAGTCTTGATTAAGTCCATTTTGGTTCACTCCATTTAAACGTTTTGAAACTGAAAATTTCAATTGTATTTGTTTTCATCGAGTATTGGGATAACCAATTGTAGATTTTAATTAGTTGTATGCCAATTAATATGGATGAAGTAAAAAATTAAAATTCTAATCACGAGTGACTATATGTATATATGTGTGTGTGCGCGATACTTTATGTAGTTCAGTGGAGAGTTTTTACTTTTAATTTGCCACTGAACAAAGTCGGCTTGCATATGTCTCAGCATTTGCAGATTTAGGTCTTAGACGTGCAATCACTTAACCAGAAGTACATTCTGCTACTGTGGCTATAAGAAAACTTATAAAAAGAAAGGTTCATATTCATAAATGCAAAATAATATTTTATTATTACTACAGCCTTTTATACGATTATACCCTTTTGAGTTATAAAAATCATATTGAGATGCAGTCTTTTCTTTAATAAACACTGCTTTAAAGTATGTGTGCATCACACTACTTTATTAAAATCCTTTGTTCTGTCAGTCAAAGTGTTTGAACACAATTCAAAATTATTATGCGTATCCCAAAAACAGTCCTTGTGTTCCTTTCAAATGGGACATGTGAATAACTTAAATAAACTGTCTGCCAAGCTCTACAAATATAGATTTTTGTACAAATAATGCTTTTCCATTTGCTTTGCACATTTTTGCTGGAAAAAAACAAATTAATTATAAGCAGAAAGAAACATTACAGAGACGGCACACAGCAAACACTGTTTTGTCCATCGTTTGTTTTGTGTGATTGTCGCCGTAGGTGTTATGCATATAACTCCAGAAATTATGTGACCTTGTTTTTAAGTTACACCACTATGTAAATTTGTATTTTTTCAAATATGATGAAGTTGCTTGAAGAAGCCTTAATTCATGGTCAGGCTCCTCTTTTCTTGGGGGTGTCATCAAATGACTATAACTTTTGGGTTGAGTCAATCTTCCTGGATAATGGTATGGAATGGGAGGCAGAAAGAAAAAAAAATGGCTTTTAAAGACATTGATATTGATATTTAGAATGCTCAATAATTTTCAATTATAGTTATTAATTCAATAGACTCTTTATATAATTAATTTTTTTTTTCTTGCATAATGTTAAATCTTTCGTAAATGAAGGTATTGTGCTGTATTTGCAGGATTCCATGAAGAATCTTGAGCCTTCTTTATAAAAATAAGATATTTATTGACAATTTCCACAGCATAGACATTTTACACATCAAATTCCATCGTAACAACGTTTCTTCTTCTTCATTGCTAGGCAACATTTGCTCACCCAAAAATATCGTTGCCACTCTATTTTTATAATCTTTAGAAAAGAAATAAAACCAAACGATTTTTTTAATGAATTTCTTTTACAGCCAAACAATATTTTACCACGTTTTTATTAACTCGCTTTCTTGTCTGTCTGTCTGTTCGGTACAAATCTTGTGATCGATTTTAAACTAACTTCCCTATGAGCTGGAGACTTGAAACTTTAAACATAGTTCAGAACTAGATGACAATGCATTATTAATTCGTTTTCTTGTCTGTCTGTCTGTCCGTTTGTCTGTCATTTCATATTTTGCATGACGCATCCGCAATACGTTTTTCATTATATCTCGAAAACTATTAACATTACAGACTTGGTTCTTGGGTATATGGATGGCCCATGGGATCATCGAAGCACCCCCATATTTTAGCCATATCTTTGCGCATGCGTAGTACGTTTTTCATTATATCTCGAAAACTTTTAACATTACAGATTTGATTCTTGGGTATATGGATGACCCATGGGATCATCGAAGCACCCCTATATTTTAGCAATATCTTTGAGCATGCGCAGGACGTTTTTCATTATATCTCAAAGGTCTCTGTGTCACATAACTTACTTTTTCAGGAAAATAACAATTTTTTATTTATGAACAGGTGAAGAGAATCTGAAATAAACCTGAAATTTGCCACGTTTCCGTCATAATCTCATCAATATGTTTAAAATCGATTGCAAAATTTCACACACAGAAGACTAAAAAGCAGAAAATAATTATTTAAAAAAATAAAAATTTTAATAGACCACGTTTTTAAAACGGACTAAAAAGTATAAAATAATTTCTTCTAGACCCATACAGATTTATAACTCCATACAGATTTAAAACGAAAAACGTGGGGCGCATGCAGTATTTAATAGTAAGGAGTGCAGGGAGTAGCTGTCGTTGAGAAAATTCACACAACAGTTCATATCATTTCCATTGCAATGAAATTGTTAGTGAGTGAAATAAACTATTTATCAATTATCTATTACATGCGCCCCACGTTTTTCGTTTTAAATCTGTATGGGGTTATAAATCTGTATGGGGCTAGAAGAAATTATTTTATACTTTTTAGTCCGTTTTAAAAACGTGGTCTATTAAAATTTTTATTTTTTTAAATAATTATTTAAATTAATTTCTTTTATGACTAACTATTTTTTTTTTTTTATCTATCTAATTTCTTTTCTTTAAATATTTTAATAGTTCTACAAATATATATATATTTTTATTCGTTACAGATATTACAGTATCTTCAGTTATATTTTGTCAAATAAGCACTTTCTTTGGACTTTAATTTATACAAGTGACCGGTTTCTTTTTCAGGTCCAGGAAGTATTTGAATTTGTTCAGGATTTTCCTGGCTGCTTCGAATTCGCTGAAACCTTCAAAGCTCAAGAGATTGACGGTCAAGCCTTGCTGCTGATGAACTTGGACCATCTGATGACTGGGATGAACATGAAGCTCGGACCAGCTTTGAAGCTGATTGCACATATCAGCAGCATGAAAGAACAGGTTGCCACATCTTAGCTGAGTCTTTGTTGATTTTTATGAAGAAAAGTACAAACACATCGCTTTAACTCAGGTTTTCTTAAACTGTTGGCCATGGCCCCATATGATATCGTATTTAACAAAAGTGGGATCTACGAAACAAATACAGCACTATATATATATATATATACTATATATATATATATGTTCCAGATT
Organism: Araneus ventricosus; assembly: GCA_013235015.1. Lineage (NCBI taxonomy): Eukaryota > Metazoa > Arthropoda > Arachnida > Araneae > Araneidae > Araneus > Araneus ventricosus. Next base: position 208,170 of record BGPR01001517.1, read on the forward strand.
CTTCAATATCTTTGTTTAAGAGCTGAGGTCTAAAAGTGGCAAACGTTTTAAGTGCCAAAAGCGGAAATGTTGGGAAATCACAAAAAACATTCACATTGGCAACCTTGCATGTTGTTTTGAACTTAGACGACTAACAGTCACTTCTCATATTTACCACATTACAAAGCATTGCTCATTTGACAGTGAAAAACAGTGTTTGAATATTTTTGGCACTTTCATCGTTTACCACTTTTAGTCTTCAAACATTAATAAGAAAATTTTGGTTTAAAACTTTTCTGTAAAATTCAAAGAATAACTTTTAAATTAATTTTTTTTTTCATTTACAATAATAGAAGTTTCATTTTCTTATTAATTTTTCAATTTTGGAGTTGTGACAAAATTTTACGAGTGAAAATGGGGCAGTGAACAGTTTTCCTCCTTGTAAAGGGGCCATGAGCAGAAAAAAGTTTAAGAAGTCCTGCTTTAACCAAAGAGCTTATTACATTAATGCATTTTTAAGTTTTGAAAAATTTGAATGTAGGATTCTCAGTCTTTATACTGAAATTCTTGAACATAATTATTTTAAAACCTTTTTTCAGTATACAGTTTCAGTTTTTATGTTGAATCATTTTCATAATTCATATTTTTAAAGCTAATTTATCGAGGCATTCATAAATAGTCGCCATTAAAAACTGTACCAATATGTTTTGATATATCATTTTGAGAATGATTTATTTTATTTTTTACATTGAAAATAAGCATGTGCTCGGAAAATTAGTCCAAAAGCTTTGTATAAAAATTAACTCTTTAATTTTAAAGTTAAATCGCATTTATTAAAATATCCAGTAGAAAAGTGTTTTTTGATGTTTTCAGTTTTGTACCTTTGGAAATAATGCACAACCTCTTTTCCTGAGTTTTCTTTTAAGATACTAGCATTTCATGTTATTGCTCAGGGATTTAAATTAATTAGTCCCATTCCTTATAGGACTAAATTTTAATAGTTATGTTAATTTCTGAGATCATATTTGCCAGCTATAAAAGAAGGCAAAAAAAAAAAAATTGACATTCTTTTTCAAGTTTACTCTGAGAAATATAAAGGTTATTTAAAATATTCAATTAAAATCAATAGCTAGCTTATGTTACAATATATTTTATTTAAAATATCTTCATTTATCGTGTTTGGCAAGTCCATGTTCCATTTGATTTCATTTGCAGTTTTATGTTTTGAATTTGTAATTCAAAATTAAATTTTTTTCTATTATTTAATTCTTTCTTGAAATTTTTTTCTTGCATTCCAAAAGTAGTAAATCCATGTTTGAACTTTTGCTTTTTTTTAAAAATTATTTTGGTGGTTTTGGTTTGGAGGTTGGATGTTTGCTTTTTTTAATTTTGGAGGTTTTGTTTGGAGGTATTTGCTTATAATAATAATTTTTTTGAGCCAAGATTGCTGCTGCTATTGGAAACAAGCTAGAACAATGACGTTGTAAAGTATTGTTGTTTTGAATATCTGATGCTATTTATTGCTTTTTCAAAATGATGATGTTTTTGAAAATATTTGTCTGGCAATTTTCCAATTATTGTGAATTTACATTTGAATTAACTTCCATAACAGTGAATGATTATCTTGCATTTACAGTTAACTTTTTTTCTAAAATGTATTAGTAAACATTATGTTTATAATTATATGTTGCTTGTTATGGTAGAATATCTCTTTTGGGTTATTTCATTACATATTTATCATAGTATTAATGCAACAGCTTCTACTTGAAAGGAGAAGAAATTATACTATCAATATCTACCAATGAAGGCACAGGTTGTCTACCAATGAAAAATTTTTCAGCTTCAGAGAGTTCTATCTAAATGCAGGGTTGGATATCTTTGGCAGTCTAGGCAAACTAATTATTTAAATAATGGAAGTTTATTGATGATAAACTTAGGTGTGTGCTAATTAAATGAAATTAATGAAATCTCCAAGTCTGAAATGTATCTTGCTCTTGAAAGGTGTCTTCATTTAAATTTATAATTTAATGCATTATTGTATATTTATTCTCCTGAAGTGCAGAGTATGGTGTGCTGCTAGGAGATTTCTGAAAAAGTAACTTGACACCCATGTATTTGGGAATAAGGCTTTTCATCAATTTCTTAATCCTCCGAGTGCCAGAACGCACTTTTCTCAAAGTTCAAAAGCAGATAATAACTGTATGCATATTTTCTTAAACATCCGTGCATAAAGTATTCTCAAGATTTCAGATATGCGATTAAATGCAAAAGAAGTTCGGTTCACTCACTGGAGGAGTTAATTTTTCTAACTTGAAAACTGTAAAATCAAAATAATTGGACGTTTGGAAGGTTAATAATGAGTACTTGCACTCGTTGATTGTTTATAATTTTGAAAACCAAAATGGTTGAAAAAGGAGGTCATGAAAAACTGATGATAATGATGAACTCCCTCCCGCAGAACATTGTAGACATTCTATATACTGATTTTTAAGAACAGTTATTGTAGAAGCCTGTATTTCATTCAAATCGTATCTTTAACTCGATTGTTAGTTGTGCTTGTGAATGTTGTATGTAGCGTTGTGCCAAAAATGTTCAAAGTTTTAGTCGCTGTGATAAATGTTCTCTCGATGATGTATTCGTTTTGTGTTTTCAAAAAGTATATGAGAACTTTGTGACTGTGATAAGTTTTTATCTGTTGTGCTTATTTCTCATTTTCTTACATGTACAAATATCCTGGCAGTATTGCTGCACATTCATTGAGAAATCGTGAAGTTATTTTAATTAGTTCCTACATTTTATCATTTCAGAGTCTTGAATTTATAAACAAATAAATAAGTTTATAGTTATACTTACAATTGCTATATCTGTTAATGCTATTCATTTATTTTATATTAATTTTGCATAAACATTGTGTAGTTCTGATTTTATAGTTTTCCGTGCAACCATTTAAAAGAAAACTTATTTTCGAGTATGGAATGGGTACTAATGCTGCAGTCGTTTATTATATATTTTGTACACCTGCTTATCATGAATTCCTGTCGAGAAGTTGTCCCATGTCCAACTAACTGGTTTAGTAACCGTAATGGTTACAGGGGCGTGGGGTGGCGTTCCATCAAGAAGTTGAAGATACCCTGATCCACCGTGGGGTGAAACCGGGTGCCCTTGGTTGCGGCGCTGTTAGTTCTTCTTTCTAGCAGGCAGATACTGAATTACAGTCTACTAGTCAAGAAAACGGAACAGTCATATTTACGTGTTGTAGCTGTTGAATTCACTGCGTCTGTGAAGGTTTATTTGTTTTAAGACGTCGGCTCTCTAATGTTCGTTCGATTTTAAACTGTCCTTACTAAAAAATCATTACACTTTAAAAAACTATATGTAATACACCTTATTATATGTTAAGGATTTATACCCTATCAAACAATAAGGATTTACTCCAATAATTGCGCTGTTCTAATTCGTTTTTTATAACCTCTGCACTCGGGGTAAAACCAGGTACTCCGAGTGACGAAAGACACGGACAGTCAATAGTGACGATTCCTCCGATTAAGGCGATAAAAAGATATCAAACGTTGATTGTTTATATTTTAATGATGTAATTTCTAATTTAAATAAATAGAAAGGGTTAATCCAATGTAGAAACTGTCTTAGGTGGACCCACGAAAGTTGCAGTGCTGCGGAGGAAGAAGATAACTGCTTTACATGTAAATTTTGTAGCTAATACTCTTAAATTGTCATGCAAAATAAAAATGTCATCTACTTTTCCACTGAAAATCTAGTTTTCCTAATTTCCCATAACGTTAGCATGTGTACCTCACTAGTGGGGTAAAACCATGTGGTATGACTTTTTTAATAAAAATATCATTAGTAAAAAAAGTAGTAAAACTATGACTTTTCTGGAGAGATATATTGTACTCCGATAAACTATGAATATTTTAATAAAATTTGACAAGCTATGTAGAATAATTTAGCTCCAACAGGCCTTCGAGTCTTAGGTACCCGGTTTTACCCCTATGTCTATGTCCCTTTCCCCTATGTCTTGTGCTTGTTTGAGGTTTCTCAGTTCTAATTAATTGATGATGATTCTTGTCATTGGATGGTGGAAGTTGAATTTATTGTGGCTTTGTGAGGTGGAAGAGTTGGGATTTTTCGATGTTTGTAAAATGCTTATATATATGTGTGTGTGTGTGTTAAGATTAAAGTAGAAAATCTGGTTTGTATGAATAATAATAAAAGCCAGTTCGTGTCAATGATAACCATGGGTAATATTAATAGAAATTACATTTTCTAATTCTGTACCATTTTGGTCTTATTATTATGATTAAGTTGGGAAAACATTTCAGTGAGATACGCTTGAAAAATAAAAAGTTATGGCCAGAAGTTTCTCATCATTTTTGGTTACCTGAATCCATATACATTCAGTGTGCTGATTCCCTCATCCCTTCCTATCCAGTAGTTATATTCTGTGGATTGGCTGATTTAAAAAAAGTTATCCTTCTTATGCATGTGCTTATTTTGATACCAAAGGATCCCATCAATGCTTGCAATTTTCTAGATAACTTTCTTCATTGCTTGATCAACATAAATGGCTGGTAATCCTCATGAGAGTTGAAATTTCCTGTCTAAAAATATGGACCCCCCTCCTCCTGTAAATTTGTGGAGAATTCAGAGTTGGGGAAAAGTTTTTAGCTTTCTGTAGAAAATATTGGTATAAAAAATGCTGAATGAATTGAAAGATGAGGTGATTTTAGTGGGAAAGCTAGTCTTCATGAAAAAATTAATCATTAAATTGATAGATTTTGTTGACAAAAATGTATCTTCATATTTAAATCCACCTTGTTAAAAGTCTTGTTTCACTATTTAAATGAAATGAGTAAATGGGTTAATCTGCACTTTTTATTCTCAAACTTTTATAAATGAGCAGATGAATAAGTTTGTACAAGTTTATATATTTTTTCATAAGCAAAATTTTCCGCAGATTAGGAGCACATAGAAAATATTGTTTTTAGAAGTTTTGTACGAAAGTATTGGAGAGTTTGTGATCTGACATCTATATATTCACAGTGTATTCTTTTTATCTGTTCCTTAATAAATATAAAATTAAAAAAAAATTTGGTATTTGAATGAATTAAATTGAACGTTTCTCAATGATTTCAAAACAATATTAACAACTTGGGAATTAATTAATATGAAAGCTCAGAAAGATTAGAAAACGAGGGGATATGAAGTGACAAATTTTGCAACTTGGTAGACATCCTGAATTAGGATCTTTTATTTTCATTAAGGAAGTAATATGGGATGCCATAAGACTTTTTTAATGGCTCTTTTCCTTTTAGTTCAGTATATTTGTGTAGATTTTTCTGTATTTTATCATTTCTTCCAACCTTCCTGTTTAAGATATTGTTATGCATATATGTATTGTTTTCTTGCTTGGACATCTTTTACCCATGTTGACCAATGTCAGATGCATGAAAAAATGACTAAATATTTTGCTCTGGTAAAAATTCAACTTATGTGCTATTGTAATTACTTATGCTTTTTGTAAAATTCAGGAAATCAATTAACTAAGTTTATTTTTGTTGTAGCTTAATTTTTCAGTTAATTTGGAAATATGGTATGTTTTCAATATTTAATACTACTTGTGTACCAGTTTCCTTGCTTGCGCGGCCCCCCAGGTCTTATGATCATTTTTTGTTATCCAACACATGTTCATGGGAAGGTGCTAGATTTCGATTGTGGCCACAAATTTCCATCTTAGAATCACTATTTTTATTTTGTTGTATCTTTTTCTGATCTGGGAAAAATGCTAAAAATTTTGTGCTGAGCAAAATGGTTCCCTTATTCTAGAAAAATGTGTTTTTAGAAATGTTGATCTAAAAAGAAATATGAAGTGTTTAGTTCCTGAAGCTCATTTTATGCTGACCAGTAAAACTGATTTCAAACTATTGACTTTTGTCTCTACAGAATCTTGATAACAGAAATTTTCTTCCTCTGAGAATAGAGGATTTTTATATTTAAATCTGAAATGCCCTTCATTTAAGTTTCTAATAAATGGGATTTTATTTTTAAAACAGAGTACTAATGTGTTGAGCTCCAAGAGTTGTGAAAACAGATTTCTGTCTGTTTCTCGTATGCTCTAAATAATTTTAATTATTGAGGTCTAAAATTTTGATTATTCACCAATTTCAATAACAGTTTCTAACCTTACAATTCCCCTGATAGTGCTGAAGCTCAAGAGGGTTGATAAATAGGACAATGAAAATGTATATGAAATCATGAATATTGTTCTTGGAATTTGATAGGCACCCTGTTCAGGTGTTTTTTGTTGAATGTTCAAAATTTAGCATTGCTTCTGTGCCACTTTTTTAATTGCAATATTCTGTATTGATAGTTATCAGCAAAAATGAATTTCTTTATTAATTTTGTGGTGCTAATTTCAGCCTACTGTTGGGGCATTAAAATGATGTGCAATATTCCCTGTGTTCATTTGATGTTTGTGATATTTAATGTTGCTGATGCCATTATGTGTTGGATTTGTTCCAACTGAAGATACTCTTGTTGTGAGTCATCAGTTTTTGATGCATGCTATTCCTATTTTTCATGACCTTTGGGTTGTGAAGCAGAAAGTCTGGATTTTAAAAAAATTCTTGTGATTAACTTCTGTTTCATGTGTCATTTAAACAAGAATACTGTTTCGATTTCAAGTGTATGTAATGATGAAATCTCAAGATGGTTTGTTTAATTTTTCATGCTTTGTCAAATGATTTTAAAATGTTTTTAATAAATATCTGTGAGGTGAGAGATTTGCACTAATTTATTGAATTCTGGAAAAGGGAGAAAGCATTTACGGCCATTGGCAATAGCTATTCATTTTATGGAATTCAAACCAATTCCTAAAATCTTGCACTTTTTCATCAACGGCAGTTGCCCATACCTCTGGATTTAAGCTTCTGCTCTCCATAGACTCATTGCATTTAGCCTAATTCTACCAAACATTTTATTCTGGAGAAAAATTTAAAACAACTTTTTAACAAAACTACTCACTAAATTTTAAATTTAATTTCATTTTGATGAGAAAGTGCAAAATATGAGGAATGAAACAGAACTTCTTGATGTCTTGCAATGAATACTAACCGCTTAAGGACTTAACCCAAGCTAACTCGTTCTAAATGCTGTAGGTTTCAAAATAATTTGGTCTTTAAATGGTTAATCTGCTTATTATAATTTGCCTAAAAAATGAATGATTTAAATTTACTTTGAGAAAATTTCTCGTTATTTCAAGTTCTTTGTATTATTCTAGCCAGAATATTCTGTCATTGGAAAAACAGAAGCGTGGCTAGCATTCCAGCTGTTGCTCTATTGCTGTAAAAGCTTAATTTGGAATAGCAGATGTAAATTCGCAAAGAAGTTAGATCCATTGCTATGGCTGTAAATTTAGTGTTAACTTTTCTTGATTACTTACACAGTGGAGTCACCCTATAACGAAATCACTTGGCTCCAGTTGAAAAATTCGTTATAGAGAAAATTTCGTTATACGGAGATTAGAGATTTTTGCAGTTATTTAAGTAAATGTTCCGAACTTTTTAATAGGTGCGATCAGTTCAAATGTATTTAATTATGATTTTCAATTAAAAATGAGGTAATATATATTATAAATTTGTTAAAATTATACTAATTTTTATTGTATAAATAAAATGCTCAAAAGTTAAGACAATTCACCAATTTAGAGAACAATTTGTACTAGTATGTACTTATGTTTATTTAATTGAAAAATTCCGTTATTTTACATTTCTTTGCATTTCGTGATGTTAAATTTTCAGAAACATTTTCACATTTTAAGAGTGAGTGGTTCCAGAAACAGGCACGTGTGAGCGAATTGGTTGCACAGAAATTATCAACTTTCTTCAAAAATGATAAAAATCGAAAAGATAAAGGTCTGAAAAAATTCGTTATAGGGAGACAACCACTTCGTTATATGGAGAATATTTTGAATGTTATTTAACATTCCGATTAAAAATTTCGCTATAGGGAGAAATTCGCTGTAGGGAGACTCTACTATATAATCCTTATAACGTTCAGTGCGCATTGATAAGGTTGCTACTCTGCTTTTGTTTGGGGCATGGGCGAATGTGCGTAACGCAGACAGTTATTTCATCGTGAAAAGAGTTTTCGGATTCATTTGTCAAAGCATGCAAAATGAAGTGTAATGTTTGTTCATTCTTTTCTTTAATAGTCATGCTGAGAGAGAGAGATTGAATTTGAAGTAGTTGTTCATGTTTTTTGTTTCCGAAAGTAGTAAGGAGAGTATAATTAAGGTGTTTTGTGGAAATTCTTGAAAAGAATCTCTAATTTTTTTGTATAATTTTTTGTTAATAAAATTCATTCCATTTCAGAACTGTTTTGTCTCTCTTATTGATAGTGATAATTTTTTTTTTTGTTTACAATTCCAATTTGGCAAAAAGGAAAATTGAGAAGCATTTTTAGGAATGGGTTGATTTTTTTTTTTTAATTTGTGACATTAGTAGCATACAGAAATAATAATAAAAGGCAGCACTTTGAATAAACAATAAAATAGTGATAATATAGTCTGTTCAATTAAAGATTTTTTTTTTTTCACATTTCTGTGCAGGCTACAATATCTGGTCCACTAATGGAAAAGAACGGATGTTTCCTTTGGTTAACTTATGGCACTCCATGACAGATCCTAAATTTACTAACATCTCTGCCTTAATATAATATAAAAGAAACATATAAAATTTGGTAACATTGATTGATATAAAATTTCCTCTTCACATAAATTCTTGTAGTTGCATCAGTTTCAGTAATAGATTTGATGATTCTCCTCATCGTAACTTCATCTTAATCCAGCGGGAGTGTTCTCTCATCAATTTCCTCGTTTTCATTAACACTATATTGTGCTTCATAATATAGTGAAGAATAAACCTGGTATGGATTTTGTGTGTTTTCCTATCCACTGGCTGGGTTCAAAATTTAGTACATGACTACAATTTCGGTCACAAGATCATAACATACTAAATTTCATTTGTCTATGTCGGTGCATTTTTGATTTGTTGCATTCTCATATGTGTGTATAGACATATCCCTTTGATACTGAGTGGGTCCAAAATTTTATATAGATCTACTGTTCTAATGGCAAAACTATGTATTAAATTTCATCCATCTGAGTTATCGTGTTTGCATGGATGGATGAACAGGCTGACTTCCATTTGACAGAAATTTTCAATTTTGGTCTGATGGCCTGCATATCAAATTTCATGACTAGCTCATTGCGTTGTGGAGTTATCGTGTTCACAAACAGGCATAATTCCAAAAATGGTTTTTTCAGTCTTGGGTAGGTCTGAAACGTGTCGTTGGTCAAACTTTTTAATGAATGCAACAACTTCCCTTTGTGCACTTTGTTAAGTAAAAGCATCCATTTTGAAATAAACAAAGATATTTGGATTTAATGAGGGTTGCATTTTCGTCTCCGAAAGGAATAACCATCGTTTTAAGTTGTCTTTGGCTATTATTTAAAATAATGTGCATCGCAATACAAACAAATACAACTTAATTGGCCCAGGCATTCATGTCTCGCCGCTCCTCCGGTGGCTACTGGGTAGATCTTGGTTTTGGGGCCGGATGATTCCAAGCTCGAAATGTGACTCTACTAAAATATCCAAAGTGTGTTTGGGCCTGGTGAATGTTAAATCTGATGTTATGGGTCAGATGTTCTCTCGCTAGTGTGGTGTGGAAATTTGGAGAGAGGGATGGCAGCTTGGGTGCTGTCCTCTTCGTCTGTCCGCAGTTCAAAATTACGAGTTCCTGCCTTGTGTTGCTTCAAAATGGGGCGTCAATATAACTAAAAATAAACTCTCATTTATCGTTTGGCCATTAATTCCCTCTAAAAGGTATTGATTTAGTGTAAAATGTAATAAATTTACGTCTGAAAATTTTAAGATTTCCTGACAGTTTGATCTTAACTACTTTATCTTTACTGTTGGGAATAAAGCCTAACTTTCATTCACATAATTGTAACAATTTCTAATAGTAATAATTTTCTACTTTGAGAAATATATATTTTCGATCAAACTGATAGTAAATCATATATTTAAGTAATTAGCTCTAGATCAAGAAGCAGGAACCTTTTTTTTAATAGGGTGTATTTTATTTCAATGTATTAAGACTCTTTTAATTGGCATGGAAATGGTAAAAACTATCGCACACTCGTTGAAAACCTAAAATTAGTATACAATGGAAGTTACAGCAGGTAAGTTAAGGGGGTTTTTTTGTGCCACCCCCCCCCCCTCCAAAAAAAAAAGACACTTTTTCAGAAATGTGTATTTCGAAAAGTGCAGGAAGGTAAGATCGTTTTACATCCTGGTTCTTCTCATCTCCTCTGGCTTTGCTTTGGTGAAATCTTGTTAGCAATGATTAGTTTGAAACTGACCAAGATGAATGTTACTAATTCTGGATCTGTGAGAATTTAAATTTTCTTCCATACGTGTAAAAAAAAAACTCGCCCGCACCGACATAAATTTTAAAACATTGAAATAAGATGTGAATAATATTGAATATTCAAATTCCCCAAACCGTCTAGTAATCATTTCCAAAATCCAACTTTTCAATTTGATTTAATTTTGCCTTGAAATCTACAGGGCAATTAGAGCTGGTTATGCATTAGTTCGATTTACCAGGGAAGTTGAGATCTCTGCAGCAGCCTGTACTCGAGGAGCAAGAGATCTCGATACGTCAACGAGATGATGCAATTGACTGACCGACTCAAAAGTCAACAGCCCTGGGAAACTTTGTATATGTGAACACCAAAAAGAACTCTTGTAGGTGACCTGCAGATGAATGTTTTGCCAGTATGACGGCAACTGGAAATGAATGGTTGGTGACGTATCAAACGTAATGCACCTGAATTTAGTTTAATTGCAAGATTGATTACCCATGCCATCGCGCTGTTTAAAATTACTCGACTTTCACCTAGTGGGATAAGGAAAAAAAGGAATGTTTTTCTATTTCAGTTGACCGAAATATTTGTTTTTTAAAAAATCTCTTTTGTAGAGATTAAAGTCAATAAAAGACGTCTGCTTTGAGAAGTTGGAGAAAGTAAAGGAGGCCTCGAAGCCTGCATTGCCTGAGTGCCCCTTCCGGGCTCTGTGTGTGTATTGCGAAATATCTTGATGTTGGTGCATCGTGCGGGTTGAATGAACAGGTGTCGTGCAACTGCGGGGTGTTTTTCGTTTTCGAGCCTCGAATTTCTGTCTGGGGTCGCGAAATCTTTTGGTACACAGAAGCCCAAGTATTCGGAAGTCTTCGTTTTTCCAGAAAAAGTGACCGTTCTTAAAAACCAGAAGAAAAGAAACGTGTGGTGGTTTGTGAAGCTCGTGTTATGGCGAACAGCAGGAACTCTTCATGAAACTAAATCTTTATACTATCTCGCCGAAATCTTGGGACTCTCACCTCTTGATCTGAAAAACGTTTTTCTTTTTGAAAGAACATAAAATTGCGTCATTTTTAAATCTTAACTGCGTCTTCGGTTGGTTGGCTTCATTTGATGAACCAGTCGATTTTAACTTGGCTTGTTTCATGTTTTAAAAGATGGAACTTTGCAACCGATTGTTCACTCGCTGCCTGATATGCCAGGGCTTTGAGATGCTGTTCACTTGTGTTTGATCGAAGGCAAATTCGCTATTTTAATATTTTTGCAGATTAATTGCCAGTGAATCGTTTGATTTAATTGAATTTTGATTCCATTCCTGTCTCTACCTGCTAGTGAATTTGAGAAACAATTTATTTCAAGAATCCATAATATTTATAATCATGAATTATAAACTAAAAGGTAGAAAATGATTAAAATAAAAATCTACTTTTTAGTACAATATTAAAAGTGTGTTTCCAAACACTGCTTTCATTAAATTTATTTTATTCAGAATATAATTTACAATCTACTTAAGCTTAGAATTTTTAGCTGTCCCTTGTTAACTTTTGAGTTTGACGTTCTTGTATTCCAGCAGGCTTCTTGTTATTTTCCAGGGTCATCAGAAAGTTTTCGAAGCCGTTGGAGGAAGAATGGGGATGCGATCGAGTGATCCTTACGTGATAGTCAGAAGACGGGGTCGGCCTCGCAAGAATAGCGGCAGCTCGCGACGAGAAGTAAATGGCCGTTTCTGTATTTTTTTTTTTCTCTTAATATCATACAGGGTGTCCACTCTAATCGGGGCCCAATGGCTGATTTCTAAGCCGTAAGAGATGGGCATATATATGTTTGAGTCAGTAAATGTAGTCAAGAAAAAATTACGAAGTCTAAATTTTTGAACAGTCCACACGGTCCTGTTAAGTCATATTTAGCACAATATTCGTCACGCACTAACATTTTAAGCAAAAAATCCACACTTCTGCGACTAAAACTTACTAAGTCATGGAATTTCATTATTCTAAGCCAATCAACAGCCGCTCCGAACAGGCACTGCCCTTTGATTGGCGGATCTTCCTTTAGGCGGTCATTGAAATGGTCTGAAATAGTGATATTCAAAGCTTCATAATTCGATCAGTTTTAATAGCAGAACAGTAGATTTTTTTTAAAAAAATTAATATGTCAAGAATATTTTATTAAATATGACTAATAGAATCTGGGGCTGCGTAAAAATGTAAGCTTCGTAACTTTTTCAGCAGTGCCATTTGTGTACTTCAAAAAGCGTAAAATATCATTTTTTAAGTCATTCAAAGCAACTTTCCAATTGGAAGTATATGCCTATCTCATACGGTTTAGAAATTAGCTATCGGGCTATGTTTAGAGTGGGCACTAAACAGGCAGAGCCCCGCTGCTGTGCATTTCTACTCCGAACGAGAACTAGAATAATAATAATAATAAAGAAAACAGCTCCAGATTGTTTTAAGTGAAAAAAAAAGACATAAAAAATAAATGGAGATTTAAAAAATTTGGGAGATGATGGATGAATTATGATTATTCAGCCTGGATTTTAGTTTAAGTTGAGGGGAAATATCTCAGAGATATTTCCTTCGGTAAAATTAATTGAATTTCTTTCATCCGAAGATCTAGGTTGGCTTGAGAGACCATTGTGTTGTGGGATGTGGATGGCTGAAGGGGGAAGGTTGGCTGTTCGTATGGTTCAGGGTTCGAACGAAACGATTTTTTGCCAGATCAGATCTAAGTGGATGACGTAGCAAGGAGACTTAGTTATTTTCTAGATGTCCTGCTTAGCATATCTTAAATTTTCTTCTTGTTTGTTTGGGGCAGCGAGACCCGGGATTTGGGCCGCATACATTAGAACGGGTCTGAGGTTTTGTTTGAGAAAGAGCACTTTGTTAGATAGTGAGAGGTTTGAGTATCTGTCTGGAAGCAGCATATTGATTTCATCACAGAAAGTTTCTTTCATATAAATTGGAGAACAATTTTTTTTTGGGGGGGGGGGGAGGGAAACGGGTTCTGAATTTGTTTTCTGTTGCACTATATGTAATAATGGGGCCAATATTTGACTCCACTGCGCTTCTTGGATTGCAGCTAGGACGTATCCCACGTGACTGTGACGTCACATGCATTGACTCTTTTATCATGCTTTTCTTTGATTTAACTGAAATTTAATTTTAAATGTTTTGATTTACCAATGTTTGGCGCAGCATAGCCAAAGATGGTGTCTTCGTCATAAAACCATCAACCACCTTTTGTCATGTAACAGGGTGTTTGCCGTGTTATAAACAAATATGTAAAACAAAATACCCTAATTTTGTTATGTCCGAAATTCCGTTAAAGGTCATGATTTTTTTTTTTTTTTCCCAACCGCAAAAAATTTTCTTATAAGTGACTTCGCGAAGAAGTTTTTTTGCTCTTTGCATGAAATGACTTTGTTAAAAAGTGCCTTGTACAAAGTGTTCAGAGACAATCATACAGGTAACTAGCTATTTACAAAGGAAATAAGACGTCGTATTTGGAAGGTTCAGTCTGGGGTGAATTCCATGTTCCTAGAACGTCTTCGCACCTCCTTTTGCATCATCTCTTATAGATCGGTTTACATTAGGGCAATCGCTGGCAGCAATAAAAGACAAAGCCGAATTCCGTCACCAGTCGGTAATCTGTCATGGACACTCGCTTGCCCAGAGAGGGAAAAAAGAAGGAAAAGCGGCCAATCCTCTTTCCCGTTGTCCCAAAAGCTTGCGCCTGCGTGTGCCCTGTTATGATTAGATTTTAGGTTTAATTCAAATAAGGTTTATTAAGTGCAATTAACCTAATTAGCAATCCCAGGTTTGACCTTTGTCTAATAATTATTTTTATTAATGTAATCAATTTAACACTCAGCATGCAACACAAAGAAAGACAATATTAATTTGAAATATATGACCTTAAACTTTATTTACAATATAGATATTTAAATAGAAATTTAGCATTGAATAAAATAAGCCCAGGAAGAGTAGGATCATCTAAAATAATTAAAACAGTCTCTAATCAACAGTCTGTAATTGTCTCTAGAGATTCGATGTCATGAAACGTATTTCAAACTCACCAGGCGACGTCACTCGATTTCCAGTCCAATATTCCTTAAAATATATTCACTTGTAATTTCTCATCCAAGGTACTAGTAAAACCAAATCACTTAATTGCTTTCTACACTCACCATATGTGGTCTCATTAAAATCTTTTTAATTCACCAGGCAGCCACCGTCACTTGGATAATATCATCACCGTCAAGCCATTCAGCGACATCGGCCACTTAAGGTTTTTCTCCACAACCCACTTCGATTCTTGTTACATTCTTCTTAGCTGCTTCTTTCTAATCTTCACCCCTTTATATATCTCCCCCGTCTTTTGCCTTTCTGAATGGGCCATGGGCGGTTTCTCTCGATTGTTCTAGAGTTTGGGAGATGCCTCGCTTTACTCGCAAGGATAAGAGGGTGGTGTCTTGATTCCTCTCGAAGGTTATTCGCCACCATTCTGGAAATTTCCGTTCCAGGGAATTCTCAAGCTCACTAAGTAATTCACTGTGTTCTAATTCAAGCAAAATATTACACAACAGCCCTTGATGTCAGACTGCCAACTATGACGAGATTTCGTTCTCCAGCGATTGTCCCAGTGTAAGCGCAGCTATATTCGCGCTCTTTTCCCACTACTCTCCCTGCTCCCCCTAGTGGCTTGTGCTGACAGTATTTATATACAACAGTTTAGATGTTTTATTCTCAACGCGTATGAAGACGCAGTACTGATCGTTTCAATATCCCTAGACTAGCACTTTTGGACGATTTTACTCCGGAAAAGGGGTGACAGGCAATGAGTAGATGAGCGCATTTCCGGAGTTCTTTGTTAGGTCACTCTAAGTAAAATGTAAACATCTCCCCCTCCATTTCTCACTTTTTCCCTATTTTCGTAAAATAACTCCGCCTGGCTCATGCGCAAAAGCGCGGAGGGTTTCGGGATCCGAGAACATACAGTACGTTTTTGCAGACCATTCAATAGAAGCACTTTAAATATTCGTAATAAAGTACTTCAAGAATCAGCTCACGCTGGCATGTTATTGGTTATCAGGGGATGATGACGAGTGACATGCGAGAATCGTTATCGGCAGCGATTGTTTAAATATGCATTCCTTTCCAAAAGTTAGGGAATGACGAAAAGGAATATGGCGGCCTTCCTGTGAGGGTGCCATTTTCTTTTTCTCTTGACCGAATTGGATCGGCAATTTTTCTAGCCCGTCTTTTGATGGCAATTTTTTTGTTTTTTAAGGCAGCTTGAAACGAAGGCTGTTTTATTTTTGTGATACTCTTGAACTAATAATTTTTAAACCCGGCACAAGCCAGGAACTCAGTTCTGGAGCATACGCCGGAGATACAATCTTCATCCTATTAGGGAATGACCATTTTTTTGACGTTCGTTTAAATAATAAAAAAAACAGCAGATATTGTTATGTGAAAAGCCTTGTTACATCCATTGAAACAGATGGGACTGTTGTAGTGCACGTGAGCAAATTTTTTAATGTATTTCAGCGCTTGAAGAAAAACTTGTAGTTGCTGTTGATTCTTAGTAATCCTATGGAACTAGTCTTTTAAGAAGGAATTGTTTGATTAGCAATCTGACGTTTTTTTCCGTCGATTCAGTCTGTGGGTATTATGATGAGTACGATTCAAGAGGATGTGTTCGATATCATTTTCTTGGTTGCAAAACTGTTATCAGGGATCATTGTATGAACCAAATTTGCAAAAAGAGAGATGGAGTGATGATCATTGGGAATGTGTGAAATAGTGGATCGGTGTATAAAAAGATCCCAAAGCTGTTGGGATTGCCGACGCTTAGCAGGACGGGATTATGCTCGTCGCGATGGTGAACTGGTATCTTGATAAGGCAAGGCTTACCTTTATAAGGTTTTGTATCACGTGTGTGGGGGGGGGTAGTCTGCGATGCAATGCTCAGAATTGTGGAATAACAGGCGAACTTGGGATTTTGCGTTAAAATCCACCACAGGGACATTGGGCGACGAGTGACTTGGAGCACTATCCCCTGAGAAACAGGGAGTTTGACTGCGAAGTTCTGTGGCGTTTGAGGGAAAGCTTTCAGCAGAAACGACCGAATCCCCGGCGAGCGGAGCAGTGACGGGGGGTATATATACCACGGGACATGGAAACAAAATGTTGGTAAATTTACGCCATTTTTTTTAAAAGTCAAATATGACGGAACGAAAAAATAATGCCCCGCGCATCGTTTGCGTCTGCCTAGCCACTGTGACACGAAAAAATGATGTTCATGCCTCGCGTGCCAGGTACTGAAGCGGAGAGTTGCATTCTTCGAGACGACAAGGCACCCAACACTCGTTGTTCGCCACTTATCCCACTCGGAACGCTTTTCCGTCTCCACCTGCCAGCCTTCCTTCTGCCCCCATAGATACTGCCGATGTGCCAGTTCACGATGACAGAGGTGGGTGTCTGTAAATTATGTCCCCATAGATCAGCGGTGCGTAAACTTTTTTCATTTCCGACCCCCTCGCTTTGTATTTAAAAAAATTTGCAACTCCTTTGGGGGTCGCGATCACGTTTTTTGAAGAAAGTCCTTTTATTTTGAAATAAATTTCTTTGAATTTAGGGGTCGCGACCCACGGTTTACACACCATAGATTAAGGGGTCGAGAATCGGAGCGAATTACAGAAGGTTGAGGACTCGCTTACACAGCAGGACTTCGAGGGCCGCATTGCAGCTGCGGCAAGCAGTGGCGTACCGGAGGTAAGTGGCGCCTGGGACGTGATAGGATTTTTTCGCCCCAGTCGTTCTCAGAAGCTTTGCAAATTTAAATGGCGCCAGGAGTGTGGTAGTACTTTTTCGCTTGCCTCATCATGTTTGACTTCAAAAAGTGATATAAGCACACTAATGTTATGTTTTGTCTACAAGGCGCCCGCAAGACTGCTTTCCCCTCCCCCTCCCCGTCGCTACGCCACTGGTGGCAGGAACGCTGGTACCAGTGCCTAAATGTCCAAAACTATGAAATTACTATTTGGAAGTTATGTGTTTTCCTTCCAACAGGCATGCAACAATTTTGTTGCGTATCCCACTTACCCATAAATACGACACTTTATCGTCTAGTTTTATTTAATTGATATATTTTCTTATTAACGCTGCTTTAATTCAAAATTTAAAGCATTTAACAACCGTGTTAAAAGACATTATTCTTTCAAATCCAGAAACAAAAGGAGAGATTCCTCTCGGATTTAAATACTAGCTGGCGTCCTTAACTCATCAGTGAATCAGAAGTCACGAATGTTTTTGCTTGTAATTTGGTATATACAACACATAATCTGTTTATTTTTCAGAACAACGCTGGAAGCATTGGCGGGGATTGTAATATAACTGAAGCTAAAGAGAATCGCTCCGCCTGTGACGAAACATCAGACGTTCACCGAGCGAAATCTGTCCGGGAATCTTCCGGCTCAAGGTCCTGTCTGGGCGGTGAGCAGCAACCTCGAAGACGCCGCGGCCGTCCTCGGAAGGAGCGAGTGCAACAAGTAGGTGGCTGATTTTGTTTTGAGTGCGATTGGGAACACATCGATAGGATTACTGAACCTGTTTATTCCAGTTTTTTTTAAGTTATAATTCAAATATGAATTGCGGTTAATTTAAAGAACAAAAAATCATTTCTATTAAAACTTTCTAGTGCATTAGTTTAATGCAATAAAGCTTTATATATCAAAGAAAAATTGTCATATTCTAAGTGTGCCATATTTAAAATATAATAGCCCGATGACATTGTCTCGCCGTTGGGGGCAAGAGGATCCAAGTTCGAAACCCGATTCCATTGAATATCCTCTGCGTATGTGGGCCTGGCATACATTAAGTCTCACTTCGAGGGCCAAACGCCCTCCCGCTGGTGTGGTACGGAAGTTTGGAGAAAGAGGTATCTGACTACGGTTCAAAAGGACGAGGTCTGTCCCAAAATAATTCTCGCGTTGCTTCAGAAACGTTACGTTAATTTAACTTAACTTTGAAATAACTGTATTTGTTGACAACCTGGTTTAAATTTATATTTATTCTGGCGAACCTCAGATTTAATGCACTCGTTTTTTTTAAATCCCTTTTAGTGCATAGTCGTGAAGTTTTTTTTCGTACATGCATTAAATATTTGGCATTTCCATTATAGCACAATTTGAAGTGAATACCCTATTTCAAATATTTTTACAACAAAATCCACGATTCTCTATTTAGTCCGTTAAATCGAGCGTTGACTGCAAACGCTTTTAGCGTGCAGTTAAACTTGTCTTCCAAGTCTATCCTGACAGCCTCTTGAAATGACGCAAATTCCTCTCTTCTTGTAGGGGTGCATAATCCACGATATTTTTAATTACAAATATTATTGTTATTTTTAAATAAGTGTGATTTCAATCACACTTTTAATTTTCAAATTCTTATTAAGTATGTAAAGTGTTTTGAAAAAAAAAATTGTCATTTTTTTATTACACTTTCTGCAAAATTATGTGTTTTAGTTCTATATACTGTCAATAGATGGCGCCTGTAGCGAAAACTGCTTTATAAAAATTTCGATCAATTAAGTTCACCACAAATATTCCCATCAAGCGCCAACATCAACACAGTTCACTATTCAGAATCCCCTTTGCAGTGAATCACAAATCCGATCATTTTCCGTTCCCTGTGAATATTTGTTTCGAACGATTATATCGTTCGTTATACAAGAGCTGCCTTACCTTTCTATATATACCTTTCTACAGTGGCGAATCCAGGGGGGAGGATATCGGGCTACAGCCCCCCCCCCAGAGCCAAGCCAGAATTCTTGATATTATTTAAAATCATTAAAACTGTTTTTTCTTAATTTCTCTCTTTAAAAAAATAATAAAAACGTTTCAACATTGCTTTCTGGCTTGGACAGGCTCGAAAATTTTCCTATTTTTGTAGTCATTCCACTTGTAGCTTTGACGCGGTCGAAGACATTATTTGGCTAGTTATTCCATTGTAATTTTTATTAAATTATAGAAAGTATTGAATTGTTCTTTATGATTCTTATTGTCAGGTGAGTAAAGTCTGTAAAGTTAAAGAGTTTTGGTTTACTTGAGCCTTGTGGTTTGGCTTTGTTCCCCCCGCTAAAAAAATTTTTTTCCCCTTCCCCCCCCCCCCCCCCAGCCCCGAATCCTAGATTCGCCACTGCCTTTCTATCGTTACAAGAGCTGTAATCATTCGAAAATGCATATCACAACAAGAATGGTGACTCACAGGAAATACCAATGAAACTGCGACAGGGGGGGAACCGTGACCGTAAATAAAAAGAACTTCTTTCTAAGCACCAAAATGGCCCTCTGTGGCCATGGTGGCATCTGTTGACAGAAGATAGAACTAAAACCTAGGAAAAGTATATTCAAAAGGAATGAATTTTTTTTAAATTTTGAAACACTTTATGCACATTTAATTATCAATGATTGAATCGCACGTTTTTGTCAGTAGTATTCATCACTGGTAGTTGTGATTTTTTTGATATTGCGTTGTAAATAACAGTTCATCAATTATTCGTCATCCCTATCTTCTTGCAGGACGACGAAGAGGTGTTCATCATTGACGACGATGTGACGGAAGTGGAGGTTGTTCGTGCAAAGAATGACGAGAACTGTCCTCTCTCGATCTCGTTCTGCGACGCTCCGAAGGGCACTCGGAGGCGTGGCCGCCCCCCGAAGAGGACACAGGTAACGGACAACAGGACTCATCTGAAATACTGTAGAAACTCGATTATCCGGGCCTCTATCAACCGAGTCAATACCAGAATATATATATTTTTTGAATTAAGTCGACGAATTTTTCAGAAAAGGGTGAAAAAGTTGCGATGGAACAGATTTTCACCGCGCGAAGGCTATAAAAGTCGTTATCGGGAGAAGAAGTTATTTAGAGGAAGAAAAAAACATAAAAAAAAACAGTTCCACGTTCTTTACGCACTTCAATAGCGATGCGAGTAAAATTCAATGCATTTTCATGAAAAAGCGGCACTGTAAATATGTCGGAAAGTTTCGCGTTGCTGAGGGGGTGTATTATTTCGAGAAAGGATCATGGGGAAAATGCAAAGGATACAGCGAAAGTCATTAGCATTCGCGAAACCTCTTATCAAAACTAATTAATGTTTTTTAAAATATATTAACTAATAAAAGAGTTAATTTATAATGTTAACACGTGGTAGTTCTTGCGGGGGTTGTTTTGATCATTTCAAATGAACAATTTCGGAAAGCCTTGTCGGAAGAAAAGAAGTCGTGATTTAAAATTGAGTCTCTGTGCACCGAGTTTTCGATTATTCGAGGTCCCAATCAGTTCGGATAATCAAGGTTCTATTGTAGAGTAAAACTTCTCTAAGCGTCCACCGCCGACTTCTGCGCGCAGGCATAATGTTGCGCCTTTCATTAAGAAAGCGGAACAGAAGGTGCATACATTCAAAAGCAGCACCGAAATGAACGCATTCATCGCCATCAGATGCAAGCTCCAAGATAGACAAAAGGTAACCGCGCTGGCTCTGGGCAATTTATGAATATTAGCATGTTTAACTTAATGAATTTGTTATGAAGTCAAATTCTAGTGCGCAGCGAAGATAGCGATGAATGTGATGATCGTCCTTTTCCCAGTGTGGCGAGAAAAGTGAGTTGCGACCTCTGCTGGGGTGGGAGATTCAAGTGGCCGTGGTTATTTACTTTTAATCGTGGGACAAAGCAAACGTGATCATTAGCTCGAAAGACTGTAGCAAAAAACTGATGATATTACTGCCCATCCCTATACAACTGCCGACGAGTCGATTAAAGATTTGCAGTGAAAAACCAAATGGAAGAAAATAAAAGATCCAAGCAAACTCAAAATGTATCTTTTTCCAAAAAAAATTTAGATATACTCGATTAAATCCTTTTTTCTTCACACCAGCGTTAAAATTCATTGCGTTAGAAATATTGAATTCGGACTTGTTATTTTGTCTTCCAAAAATGCGAACCTTTCAGTGAGGCTGTTTCCTCTGAAGGGTCGATTTTGCTTGGAACGGAGCGTTGCTGCTCTAGAGAAGTTTCGCTGTGTCTGCTTACGTAGATGACGACATTAAGCTTTTTATTCTATTGGACGTACGAGTACCATCTTACTCTACAGGTTTTTAAAACTGTTTTAATATTTTTTATTACATTTTTATTAATGTTTTAAACTTTTATTGGATTTTTTTTGTTATATTTGATCTTGTCCAAATATAATAAAAATTCATTGATATTGCCCTACCATTGTCTCTACAATAACTTCACGCATGCGCGGAAAGAGAAATAGAGGGGGCATGTAGTTGTCCCGTCGGGACAAGTACTTGTCATTGTCCTCGCTTTCTGGGCATTCCTGATCTTTTTTCGGCGCGTGCGTTAACTTATTGTCGAGACAATACCAGCTTCGTGTCAGTGGCGGCGATTGAATGGAAACAGTGAGGAGGCGAAATGTTTATAGACATCTTAAAGACCAGGGGGTAGAGAACAAAATTTTAAAATTTAGTTTAAAAATTAGCTAGTTTTTCCGAACACCATTGCTTTTACGTAATTTATAGTTATAGGCAGCTAACATGAAATAAAGTTTTAATTTTCACCCAAAAATGTAGAGGGGGTAATGCACTGCCTCGTGTAAACCGTGCTCAAAGACGTCAACTGTTTCCTTACGATCAGGTGCCACGAGCATTGGCACATCAGCCTGGGGGCGGGGGTGACCTTTCTCGCTGAGTGAAGTTCATGCAGTCCATATATACGCCGGGCGCATATAGGCATTCTGTACTCGAGCAGAGCACCATTGTAACTTTGGAGGGCTCTGATTGGACAAGCTAATCTGACGTCACTCTTCTGCACATCGCATCAACAGCGAGACACGCGTATCTTGTTTATAGGGGATTACAGCCTTTGTTGCTTCAAATCCCATAACTCCTCTAATTCAATTCATTCTTGTTTATTGTTCTTAAGACTCTAAATACTAATTTTTTCTCCACGATTTTGCCTGAATTTGTTTTCGAAAGGGGAGTCTCTCTTCTTCTTGATTTAATGTCGTTAGATTTGCTTCATTCAGATCTGGAACATTAAAATTCGTATTTTAATAGTTAATTTAAACCATGATAAATATAAGTATTGAAATAATGCCTGATATAGGATTACAAATTACAACGTACATCATATGAAAGATAATGATTTGAAATAATTATTGCTACTTACCAGCACACAAGCCTTGTTCCAGATGGTCTAGAAGATCGAAGATTCCATTTCGTGTCCGATGTTCTTCCGTATTCTTCTATCCATGAATGCACATCGGAAACACTTTAAGGTTGCTTCGAACGATGGTTTCATCTTCAACGATTTTAACAACTTCGTTCACGAAAGAAGGGGGAAAATCGGAATTCTGAATAGCCATGGAGTATTACACAAAGAACATTTCGCTATCGCTTGTTGAAAGAATCAGTCAGAGGTAAACAAACAAGCAAAGCATAGTTACGTCAGATTCGCTCGTCCAATCAGAGCCCTCCAAAGTTACAATGGTGCTCTGCTCGAGTACAGTATGCCTACATGCACCCCGGGCGCCGAACTTAGATGCGTTGCGAAGATGAAATAGTAGCTTCTTTGTTTCACTTTTTAACGTCGAATATGAGGAGGGGGCAGACGATATTCCCGGGCGGCCACTTGCGATATTGCTCACTTCGAGAAAAACTGAAGGGCCTGGTGGTAAGGTTCGGGGGTTCCAGGTTCGAAACCAAATTCCATTGAAGATCCACCAAACATGTGGGCCTTGGTGCACGTTAAATCATGCGTAGGGGGCAAAACGGCATCCCGCTGGTGTGGTGCTATACAACCCACCCCGACCCAGCCTACCCTACTGGGTTTAAGGCATTAAAGAGTCGGAGGGGAAGAGAACTGACCAGCAGCAGCAGGAGGACGCCAGCCCCACTCGCATTTATTAAAAGTTTATCCTCATATATACATACTGCACCCCGCAACATGGGTGGAAATTAAATGCATATTAACATATATAGAAGTTTCGCATTACAAGGGCTCACCCGGCCAAGGAGACAATGCAAATAACAGCGTATGGATTGAAAGTTATTTACTAATAAAAATTTACCATGGCCGGGGAGAAACAAATAATACATTCCCAATTTTAATTATCAATGGCATTCCACCCATAAGTTTGCTGGTGTGGTTCGGAAGTTTGGAGAGGGTTGTGCCAGCGCAGGTGTCGTCTAACAGCCGTTCAAAATGACGAGGTGCATCCCAATATAGCCTTCGTGCTGCTTCAAAACGGCACGTTAAGGCAACTAAACTTGTGAAACACTGTTCTCACCTCTTCTTGCAGGTTTACAGCGAGGGTCTCACCGAAGGACTGTACGACGACGTCGTCGTCTGTGGAAGTGTTCCGTCGGAAACCACCGATGCGAGCTTATTCTGTGATATTTCTAATTTCCACGCCAGGAGGCGCAGCCGTTCCCGTAGCAGAAGCAGACTTTGAATCAAGAAGTGAGTGAATCGTTCTTTATGGCCGAATCATCTAAAGGATATTTATTTATTTATTTATTTATTGAAAAAGTGCACAGATTGTGCGTGCTTCAACTTTTTCAGTGGCGACTTTTTTCGGTTGGAAAAATAAATCCCCTATCGTTTCGTCGGTTGAGGGCAATGATATCATCTATTTTCCCTGAAATCTGTTGAGCTTAAATTTCATTTGCTGGTAGTCGCAACCCATATCAGCATCTTCTTCATCAGAGCCGAAATCAGCGCCTGAAAGGCGCGAATGAACTCTTGAATGCCCAAACCCAGGTCGAAGTTCACTTTTCTCTTCGCCCTGGGAAAGGAATGATTGATTTTATCTGGTTTCCTGTGTTGTTTCTGTGTGTATGAATTTTTTGTTCATTATTTCCTCTCTTTTCTATTAATAAAATGTCCAATGTCAGAGAAACGAAAGGAATGTGTTTCATTGAAGTTGAACGGGCGACCAACACGGCCGATAAGAGGGGTTCGAGTGGCCGTTCCTAGAAGTTTATTTTAACATTATGCCTATGGACTAAAAATTCCGTGCCAAACAAAAATGGTCGTAAAGAGGGGTGAGCGTCATGTTGGGCTGGTCGCTTCGAAAAGTTTTACTGTGCAATATTTTTAATTTATTTTTATTATGTAATCAATTATATTTTTTGATTTGCTTTCAAATTTTTTCGTATCGAAAGAATCTTCAAGACTCCTTTTCTAACGTCTCTGAAACTGTATTTTTGACGGTATTTTCTTCTGCACACGAACCATGCATCAGAAAAGAATTCGCTCTTTTACTACGCTTGCGCAGAAGCAGGAAAACGGCACCGAGCTGCAAGACAGTTCTTTGAGAAGTTTACTCTCTCTACGAAAAGAGGCATGCCATTCCCCCCCCCCTGCGTTTCCCCCGGAGGCAGGGGCCCGCGTGCCAGCGCTTTGTGACGCGGGCCCTCACAGACCCCAGTCGCATATTAAGCCCGTAACCTTACATTTATACAGACCATGGAGATTTATGATGTATCTCGCTGTGAGTTTTTTGTCTTACAGCTCTAATGAGGACAATAAATTATTATTTTGTGTATTTTCTTCATCATTGATTTAACGAAGATGAATAAGCGTCGATACATATTTATTTCAATTCATTCCACACTTTGCTTCAAAACTCCTCAATTACTTTGGATTCAGAAAAATGTGCAGCGCATGAGATGCAAAAATTTGTCACGGCGCCATCTCTGTGCCTGATTTATAACTACAGACTTCGTTTAATAAATATCAGATTTTTTGCTTCTAATTGTAGAAGGGAGGGTAAAGAAAAGAAAGAAAAAGGTTTGTATAAGAAATATAACATACCAATGAGGAGGCTCGCAAATCTCTATGGTCTGTATCAATGTAAGGTTAGTTAAATATGATTCAATGATCATACGGCGGATGAGGGTAGGTAGGTAGGGTGGCATTCCTGCGCTTCGAGACTTGAATTCTAACCCTCCCTCCCCTTACAAATAATGGCTGGTGTCTAATCAGTCTTTCTTCCGTTTGCCCAGACGCGTTACTTATTGTTATGAAAATCTGACCTTTGTCCACCATCTATATTTAGATTAATATAATGAGAATGTGTGAGATTTATATTCCGATTAAATAAATGTAAAAAAAAAACTCATAATGGGCCCCATTTTCCATGAATAAAAATAAAAAAAAATTCTTGAAAGTAAGATTTTTTGTCCGGGACGCATATAGCCGACCTTTACTTCAATTCGGACCAGAGAAAATAACAGAGCCCGCTGATTGGTTAGCTCCAAGCTCAAGAATTGACATTTCATATTTATCGCGAGGATGAATAGGAGGGAAATTACTGGAGACAATGTCAAAATGCACAAAAACTTAATATTGGTGCTTGCAATAGCGGCCATATAAGCCAACAGGGCAAGAAAAACGTCCAGTTTTTGGGTTGCCCACATAATTATCGTTGTCTCCTTTAACAATGACACTTAACGACTTTGTCTCTGTCAACCGTCTGAATTTCTTCATTAGTAATAGTGGAGGGATTTGGATTTTAAAGATAAAAGAAAAAGCCTCCCACTAGCACATCTATTAATGGCAAAATCTCTGAATTTCTTTTTATAAAAATTCTCTAAGTGCTTTGCAACAAAATCTAGGAGGGTCAAAACATTATAGGCTTTGACCCTTTGCACGTGGTCCTTGAAAATTCTGATGCAAACTTTAGAATAATTATTGGTGTTGTGGCTCCTTACCCCCTCATTTCTGAAGGCAACGCACCACAATTCTTTTCTTTTACAAGAGCTCTCAAGATATTTAAAACATTTTTCTTGGATAGGAAGATAAGTTCCAACTGAGCCACATGCATTCTTGTAAGCTTGTTCAGCCTGCATTGGAAAGTGCGAATATTGCTACGAATAACAATAGCATTCGATGAGATTGATTCTATCTCAGTTGCAAAGGAAGATGGAAGTTTATCTTCCGAAAAGCAAGAAATCTTGAGGCAGAAGAAAGCTGATTTATATTAAAAAACTGAGTAATGTAAACTGTAAAAACCGAAAAAGGTAATTGTCACCGGCGCGAAGTAAGCATGACATCATGAAGACGCTAAAGGAATCAGCCAATCAGCGGACTCGGTTATTTTCTCTGGTCCGAATTGAAGTAAAGGTCGGTTATATGCGTCTGGGACCCGGGGACTTTCCCCCTCTCTCGGCGGACCTGGCTCTAAAAGGAAAAGTGTGTTAGTCTGGGCATTCACTTGAAGGCCAGCTATGCCCTTTGTCCTTAGCCCGTTTTTTTCCCACCCATTTTAATCGGAAAAATTACGCACGTCATTCACGTAGGCTCCAAAGTGCGTTACCGTAGCTCTCCGATCCCCCTATTCCTCCCCCCCCCATTCTGCGGATTTCCTATTTTTTACCCTCGTCGCGAGGTCCCAATCTAGGCAGATCCTTTGATGTGCCGCTAGCTTCGCATCGGGATCTCAACTTGGAATCGGCGCATGAAGTCTTGGATTTTGAGTTGGGATTGTTTACTTATAATACGTTTTTATGCTTATTTTTTAATTATGACCACTTTAACCCATGTACTACTCATTTTACCCCACCCCATGGGGTAAAGTGGTCATAAAAACATGACAAAGAGAAGGTGACATAAAATTGTTGAAATCAATTCTCTTTTTCCCCAAATTTTAATGCAATGTGTTCTTCAATAATGCAATGTAAAATAACAACCAAAAAATGTTAAGTATTTTAACAAATTCTTATATTTATAATCCACCCAAGTTAAAAAAAAATGTGGATTTTATACCACTTTACCCCACCTGACCCTATTAAATATCCTTCTTCTTCGATTGCTGTTAAAATTTGGGGGGTGTTGCCACTCAAAACTTTTTAAGCATTAAATTAATAAAATATTTCCTGTGTTCAAAATTATTTTAAAATCAAAAGTATAGGTGCAGAATGTGTATAATACTTCATACTATTGCACCAAAAAAAATTCTAGTCAATATTTGTTAAATGTCTCAAGATATCAATAAAAATTCCAAATTTTAATTTAACATTAGAAATTCAAAATTTTATTTGCTTATGATTTCGAAAATAATAAAGCTAGAATAAAGAAATTTGGTATCCGAGCATAGCTTTTGTTGCAGTTTTGAAATACGTTGACAAAAATGTGTGTTGCCATTGTAAATTTTAAAAGTTAGTGCAATTATAAATATGTAGACGATTCCTTATGAATTTTTTAGATATAGAATCGTTTAGTTCACGTTGTTTCCTGAAAACTGGTACCTTTTGTTTTAATGAACGTAGGCAGAATAATGCGGAGTGGTTCTTTTTTTTCCCGCGATTGTACTTAAAATTTGTCTGTCAAAAGATATTAACCCCTGGGAACATTAAAGTATTGTATTGCCATCGAGAATACACAACTGTAAGAAAAAAGTCAGGACTTTAGTACCTCAATAAGCGAGTGAACAACAACTTTACAAAATTCCATTTTTACGAAAATGAAGCAAATCGAGTTAAATCAGAGCTTGTAAAAAACCAATATAAGAAACCGTTGAATTTCTCAAGCACGAAATGAGTGAGACAGAATATCCGAATCTAACTTGCAAATTTTATGAAGTCTATTTTCACTGCTTCCTTGTTCATACTTGTCTGAAAACTTGTGACTAATTCATTTTTTTTTAAATTTTGCAGAAATAATTGAGAGTCCATGTAAGAGAGATATTGCTGTGATAGACAGAAAAAAATGCATGATAAAGAGCTTCTGTCACCTCATCCTAAATAAGATAATAAAGTCTCTTGCAATAATGTTTTGTGTGTTTTATATGCAAATTCCGTCTCCTTTGTATACATCTTTTTGTAGGCCTTTCGATAAATTTCTAGATGCAAACTAGCGTTTCGTTGAAAGTGAATAAGAAATGGGAGGGGGGGGGGGGTGCGGATTGAATGAACAGGTTTCATCTTCTTTTTGTCCTTCTAATCTGTTTTTGAATCGCATTCGTGGTGCTGTTTGTTTTAACGACGATTCATTGATGGCTTTAACACGTCAGTCGCCACGACTTGCGTCCGCGATTCGAACCACCTATCAAATTAGATGACTCCTCCTCTGCTGTCCCTTGAGTACTGTAGAGGAGGGGACATCGGATTAGATGGTAGGTGTGAGTCGTATTTGTTCGTCATGTGAATCGTATTTGATCACATGGCGATCAACGTCATAATATTCTTTGGCTCACGGATAGCAACATAAATATCTATAAAAACACTATCGGAACTTTGAAAAAAATGGCGCTGACTATCATTTTAATGGCGTTATTACTTACCAACCAGAATTCTAAAATTTGGGATCGTTTTTTTTTTTAATATATATATTCAGTAAATAGTAGTAGTAATTATACCTCAAAGAACATGTTTTCCACCAGCTGTGAACTTTTTTTTTACTTTCCAACCCCACTATTAAGCGATGAATTGGAGGGGGAAAAACCTATCCAACCTTGATTCAAGCTGGAGGAAAAAAACGTAATTCTTAGCATAGCTGTATATATCGTTTGAAAGAGTGATAACAAAAAATTATTGCAGCTGTTCTGGAAAAAGAGGCTAGTATTTTAAAGTGTACCCAATGTTACAGAAACATTAACATCAAATTTTGATGTTTTCAAAGTATCTTCAAGTCATAATAATTCAAAAACACTTTAAATGCCAATTCATGTCTTCAAACAGTTTGCTAAAATAAATGCAGTAAAAGGTTTTTAAAGCACACTTTCATTAATGTACTAAAAAATTGTTTTTTTTTTTTTATCTGCGATTTTTTAGCTTCTATTTTCTATTTTGGGTACTTTTCCGTACATGTCTTTTCGCCGGGCGCAAGCGAAAAATCGCCAAATAATGTAGAATTCCACCAAATTTCTTACAACCATTCTCTTGGCGACTTGGCTCGCGTTTGGTTCACAATTGGCGACATTTGCGCCCGTCTAACGGAAAAGTACCCTATTTTGTTCAGTATTATAAATATTATGGATTCTTGAAATTAACTTGTTCTCGAACTAAATATCAGGTAGCTCTATTCGTTGGGAATGACAAAATAATTAAATTAAGTGCTAATCGAGTTCTGAAAATATTAAAATACTGTACTGTCATCTACCATACACAAATGTACAGAATTTCAAAACTCTCGCGCACCAGGAAGTGATTGAAAAATCGATTACAAAATTCCATTTTTGACTGGCATTAAACACGTTAAATGAAAGTGTTCAGAAATTTGAGAGCTCCGCTGACAAAGGGGTCTATTCTGGTACTCCCGGTTGGGTTGGGTTCCGCTGTTAACCAACGGAACCCAACCCAACCGGGAGTACCAGAATAGACCCCAAAGAGTTAATCGGAAATCAAAATAGACCGCCAGAAACTCTAGGTTGAGATCTAGAAGTTGGTACACACTCTTAAAATGGCGCCAAATCGCCAAAGCTAATGCAAGTATTATCTGCATGTAGCTTTGGCAACTTGGAGCCAAGGAAGTTCAGCGGTCAACGTATAGCTTTGGCGATTTGGCTGCGTTTTAAGAGTGTGTACCAACTTCTAGATTTCAACCAAGCTCTATATTACTAAACTAAACAAAACGGAAAATTCTTCCGTAAGCTTACATAGGAAGGAAGGATGAGGGTATGTCACCGGCGTATGCTCCAGAAACAAAGTTCTTAGCCTGTGCCGGATTAAACTCGATTATCACAATTTTTTTTTTTTTTTTTTTTAAAGATAAAAAATAAATAGTCAATAAAGAAATCATTTACCTAGCCTGATGATAAATTGGAGAGGAAATAAATAAAAAAAATGTTAAGGTATAAGCTTTTATTTTTCAAAATGCACTTTAAATGAGAAAATACATTTACACATTATAATTTCGTCAAAACGAACTCAAAAATAAAAAATTTTTCTGATTACAATAAAATGCATGGTTCGAATAAAAGCGCGGGCGCCTTCTATAGCACCTTATATTTTGTGTATATTTCCTTAAACAAATGGAATACTTCTCGAAGATAAAGGCGCCCACGCTTTTATTCGAACCATGCATTTTATTGTAATCAGAAAAATTATTTTTTTACTTTTGAGTTCGTTTTGACGAAATTATAATGTGTAAATGTATTTTCTCATTTAAAGTGCATTTTGAATAAAAGCTTATACCTTTTTTTATTTCTATTAATTTTCTATTTTTTAGTGATGCCTGTCACGAATACACACGACATGTTAGGCATAGTAAACCAAATTCAATTAAAATTTTGAATTCTCCTATATAAAACACATATTAAAACTATTATATACATATGTACTATCACATTTTGAAAATGATTTAATCACATTAACTTTCTGAAATATCAATCAGTAATATATTACGTGATAACTTACAATTATTATCAACAATGTAATAGAAGAAAAAGAGAATCGATCTACACAATTTTCTCTTTTTGTTTTGAGTGCGAAATGTTTGGCCACACGAAGTAAAAAAAAAAAATCTACTTCTGATTGTTGGCGAATTCTAATACAAAGTAAACCCAAGACGCGTAGAAACACGAGCTACGTCATTCATCGGTGCATGCAGCGCCGGATGTTGTTATAACCCTACATAACGTGAGGTCACCACCTTCCAAACTTTAGCACCCAAATATCGGGCTCAAATATTAAAATTTTAGCCCGATATTTGGGCTATCCGAGGTTTGAAATAGGTATAGATTGCAAATGTTTTTGCATAATATTGTATTGTCTCCGGCAAACCCAGCACTGTGCTAAATTTCAAAGCTGTAGCTCGATTGGAAGTGGGTAAGAAATCGATCTCAAGATTTGAAGACAAGACACACAAGTTGAATAAAAGCTTATAAAAACATAACTAATGTCTTATTTTGGAGATAAAGGGTAACAGCAGAAGTTACAAGAAAAAAAAAATTGAAAATGGGAAAAGAGTCACGCTGTCAAGTAGTCCTACGCCTTTAACATCAGCGGCTGTTTGAAAAAGACAGCCTCCCGTCATTTTTATTTTATTGTATTATTTATATATTTAGGATGTATATGGCGCTTAAATTGCCTTTCTTTCTCCTCCTATTGAAAAGTCTTCCTGTCAGTCGAGGCAATTCCCTCACCAGCCCACAGTTCGGGCAACAGCTGCCAGATTTCAACGCCCTTTCTTTCTGCACTCGTCGCGTCACTTCCCTCGATAAAATCCAGCATTGCAGACACGCGAAAGGATGACTCGACTTGTTTTTGTTAGTTTATCAGTGCATGAGTGTATTTAGGACACTCGAAAGTGTGCGGACAGCGCTGACAATTTTTGTTACATTTGTGGAGAATTCAAGACACTCAAGTTGAATAAAAGCTTATACAAACAGATGAAAGCAAGGTTTCTTTTCATACTTCACCGCTCGAGCCTTGTAAAAAATATCGTGAGAGAATGTTTAAAATCTACTCGTGAAGTGCTTTGTTTGTTTTTAAAAAATAAGAAAATGTAAATCCGAAAACAACTGCTTTTTGAAGAAACTGGTAATTATCTCCATTTTCTTTTTTTAGAAGCAAAAGTAACTAGTATCGTAAAAGTTCGATTGAAATCCGATTGTTAATGTATAAATAGCGTACAATTTATGGTAACTTTCCATTCATAAGACTTATGGAGACCTCTGATGTCCAAACGTTTCCCAGTGAAGATGAATGCGACCCATCATTGGATGAACATTTCATAAGACCTACACGATCTCTAAAAGCGGAATTTTTTGCTAGTGTGAAAAGTATTTACAACGGTTTATTTTGTAGCACAAAATCGAACGAATTGTCCGAGAAGCAGGGAAAGAGAAGTCGTAGCGCTTCGCCGAAGACAGCAAAACGAACAAAACTAAGTTCACACTTTTCACTTCCTTCTGAAGAGATAAATAGCGAAATCTCTTCTGGCGACAACTTCCGGGATGATAATTCCGATGACTCGAATAGCTCTTATAGAACAGCCGCGTCTGATGCTGAATCCGACCTTTCATTTTGCTCGGCGAGTGACATCTGTGTTCCTTTGGCAAAATCACTGGGCGATGAAAGCAGTTCGATCAAGCAGGTGGGCAAAGCCCCATGGCTGGTGAGAAAGTTCTGCGATCAGATAAACAACGAAACTGAACAAGAGTCCCTTGGATCATTAGGCGTATCGGATGACCGGGTGTTTGAAGAAGGTGACAGCGCTTCGAATTTGGATAGCGACCGTTTGAATTTCAGCGGAGAACTCGCTTATGAAATGAAACCTTTCGGTCAAAGATCCGATGTGATAGTGGAAAAGTCTGATATCCAGTTCAATAATGGTATGGTCTTAGAAGCCAATAGCTATTCTGGAAACGAGGAAAAATTTCAAAACATTGTTAAGAACAGCGGGCACAAGAACTGTCCTGGAAACCAAGAAAAAACTCGGCACGTTTTTGAAAGTTTAAATGATTCTGATTATTTTCAGTTTGGACCTAAGAAATTCCCAACTGTTGGCGGACGCATTTCGTTATCTCCGAAAAGGGAATTAAATAGCAAAGTGAATGATGAACTCTTGATTTCAGCATTGGCGCCTGGATTTCCGACATGCAGTAATTCACAAAATACGTGCTTCCCGCCATTACTCGTTCAAACACAAACCGACAGCCCTCATAAAAAGTCGTACTGCTTTGCAAGGAATGAAGTAAAAAACCAAGGTGAAAAAATTGCTGACGTGTGCCTCGCATCACACCAACAAATTGGCGCAGACCCAAAACTGGATGGAACAGATTTTACTTCGTTCCGTGCATGTGAAGTTGGCGATTATATCGAAGAGCAGTCACATTTTGAAAGATTTCGCATCCTCGATTCCAGCAAAGCTTCTTTATCGTATGGTGCAGAGGAAATTAAAAATCTAGGCAGTAACTACGGACAGAAGCTCGAAACTTCACCGATGCAGTCATTTGGTTCTCCTAATTTATCAGAAACTGAAGCGAAAGAGGCAGACGTGGATGTCGCTGAAGGGCTTTCAACAAAGCTGCCTGATGCTGTTGTCGGTTTGATTTCGTCAGAAACTAAGAATGGTTCAGATAACGATGAAAATTATAAACGTATCCACGGTTTACTTGGCGGTGATTATCAACTCGGTGAACAAAGCATATCAGAAATGTCGAAATCGTTTAGAAACTTATCCAAAAGTGAAGTAACTGGAAATAAATTTGTAAAGACAGCTGAAGAAATTGGTGATGGTTTCTTAACAGCATCAAAAAATAATTTTAAAGACGAGGATAGTTTTCACTCAGAAAATATGACAACCGAAGAGCTGGATGAGGTTTGTTCAGCAGCATCAAAAAGTGGCATGAGATATAATACAGGCAGTGAAAATCCCATTAGAAAAAAGATGAAAATTTTACAAGAAATTACGGGGGATATTGATTCACCTCTGGGCAAGATGGATAACTGCGTGCTGGAATGCTTTGGATTTCACGACAGTAATCTAAATCCCTCGGTGAACATGCAAAATTACAGCGAAGAAGGTAAAGATTTAGTTGCTTCCAGCAAAACGAATTGCGACATAATTGGCGATTTAGCGCAACAAAGTACATACTGTTCTGAAAAAATCGTAAATGAACCCCTGCTGAATTCTTCAAAGTTGGTGCACACTGTTATCAATCCAAGCGCCAGCAATGATGTGCAGTCGCCTGATAAATTAGCAGAAAAGCAAGAAATCCTTAATTATTTGGGCTTGCGAAGTGCTGAGCCGAAACCGGAATTCCCTTGCAAGTTGGTTCCAGAATTAAATTCAACAGAAATAAAATCCTCGTGCTTTTCTGACAATAAGAGTGACATTAATTCTGATGAAAAGAAAGCAAGCTTGAAAAATGAGCCGGGCAGAGAGAAGGAAAAATGCCAAAAAAGTTCGAAATCATCACAGAACACTAAAAGTGAAATTTTCGAAACATGGCAAGTGAAACCAACAGATATAAATTCAACCCTTCACACGGAAGGTAAAATTGTACCGCCTCTTATTTTGAAAAGATCTCTAGCTCCCTATTCTGAACCTTCTCAGAGTCTATCTAAGATCGATGTTACGAATGAAAAATGCATGGATCAGTCGAACCAGGATAGAGAAACTAACTCCAAAATCGTATCAAACTTGCATAATAATTCATCTAAAAATACACTGGAGAACGAAACTAAGGCCTTAAACCTCAATAGCTCAGTGTTCTCTTTGCCCCCGAAGGATAATGTAAAAAGAGTGTTTGAAGTACTCAGTCCAATGAATCGCTCTGCTCCCTTAATTCGAGCAAGAGATCGACCCCAACGTATTCATTCTCCTTCCAGTTACAAAACTGATGTTCAAAAGAAAATCTTCGAAGAAGCTAATTCCGCTATTCAGTCGATTTCACTGTCGTTGAAGGATAATCATTTAGAGTCCAAAATTTCCAATACAAGTGAATTTTGCACAAAATCGAAGAAGTCAGTTAGCTGCCTCGGTGAAGAGTCTCATCCCGAAAAGTCCGAAGCAGAACTTGATAGAACTTCTCCTGTGGAGCCAGATGTGTTATCAGTTAGCTTCCTGGAAGAAGAGTCTAGCCCCGAAAAGTGCGAAGCAGAATTGAAAGCAGAATTTGACAGTTCTCCTGTGGAGCCAGATGTGATATCAGTTAGCTGTGAACCCAGCTTCCTGGAAGAAGAATCTCGCCCCGAAAAGAGCGAAGCAAATTGAAAGCAAGAACTTGACAGTTCTCTATGCTGCGGAGCCAGATGTGATATCAGTGCTTCCTGGAAGAGCCTCCCTGAAAAGTCCGAAGCTTAAACTCTGAAAGAGAACTTGCATCTCGTGGAGCCAGATGTATCATTAGGCTGGATGAAGAATCTCAGCCCAAAAATCGAAGTGAATTGTGAAAGAGAATTTGACAGTTCTCCTGGGAGACCAGGTATGTGATATCAGTTAGCTTCCTGGAAGAAGAGTCTCGCCCCGAAAAGTCCGAAGCAGAACGACCAGTTCTCTATGGAGCCAGATCAATGACTATCCGTTATCTTCTTGGAAGAAGAGCCTCGCCCTGAAAAGTCTGAAGCAGAATTGAAAGCAGAACTTGACAGTTCTCCTGTGGAGCCAGATGTGATATCAGTTAGCTGTCTGGTCGAAGAATCTCGCCCCGAAAAGTCCGAAGCAGAACTTGACAGTTCTCCTGTGGAGCCAGATGTGATATCAGTTAGCTGCCTGGAAGAAGAATCTCGCCCCGAAAAGTTCGAAGCAGGACTGAGAGCAGAGCGCA
This sequence comes from Araneus ventricosus, assembly GCA_013235015.1. Lineage (NCBI taxonomy): Eukaryota > Metazoa > Arthropoda > Arachnida > Araneae > Araneidae > Araneus > Araneus ventricosus. Next base: position 243,888 of record BGPR01001517.1, read on the forward strand.
AAGATTCTCTTGTGAAACCACCAGTTGCGAGATCCTCTACACCAAGAAAAGCCAAGACGAAGGCTTTGCTTTTACTAAAAGAAAGTGTCCCCAAGAGGCAAGTTAGGGCCAAACGAAAACGTGTGCAATAAATGGACAGATGAGTATTTTAATGTCATAATAAAATTCATAAATTCGCTTCAGGCTATTTAGGTAATTTTGTGCACATTCGTTGATGTTAGATTGTTAAAGAAATAACTTCGTAAAACAGCCTATTATTAAAACAAACTATCTGGCACTGTGTTCCTACTCTGTTTTTAATTCATTATTAATAATGCGGGGTTATTAAAGAAAGATCTGCGAAACGTGAAGGGCGATGGTGCACACCATGCCAAGCAATCTCGATAGCGATTTGCCGCGTGCGGTAGAGGGCACACAGTGTTCAACATGATGGAGCGAGAGAAAGCACAAAAGTAATAAAGTCCCATTTATTGTGTTAAATCATACTTATATCAAGCAAGTCTCGATTTCGAACCTCTGTGCACTCCCCTCAGAGCCGACGGAGGGATTGACGAACAAACCCGTTTTCTCTCGCACGTCCTCTGCAGATTCCACTTGAGTGTCATACACGAAATTCTTGAGGTGCCCCAAAAAGTAACAATAAATGTAGATTTGTGTGATTATTCCATAAACGTGTTTTCTCTCAAGCCATCATGTTCGACATTAGGCGCCCTCTACCACTTTGCAGTTTCCGTCTCCGACCCAAACCGAACATGTCCACAGTTTTTACTTTCTCGCATGCAAAGAGAGAGTGTTGCAATCATCGAAAGATTCCCATATAGCAATTTTAGTTTGCAAGATCAGCACGGCAGGACCGAAAGTTCATAACAAGACTGCAGCAAGTTAACGCAAACTTCGAAGTCCCCATGCGACAAGCTTGCAGTGAACTTGTCATGCAAGTTCATTGCAAACTAGTAGAAAAAATAGCTTTCCGTGTCAAATTTACTGCATATTCAGGGGAATTCACCCCTATCTTCAAGGCCGTTCCTACAGAGACGGACCCCTTTTGTCCACCCTCTTTTATTATTGCGGAATAGGACTGTCTTCCCCCTTCTAACCGCACACGAGGAGTGAAGTGAGTTATTTTGAATGGAAATTACTTTTACGATCCATATAGAAAAGATTGCGATTCGAACTCGTGATCATAGGATCCGCCGGCGCGGATGCAGACCACTATGCAAGCTGGGACCAGGGACTGGCGAATTAGAAAAGACTTTTCGCCTCGTCATTGTGCCTTGGACGTAAATGTGCCTTGTCAATTTTGCGGCAAGCTTGCTTTGCAAGTGGGGTGGTCGCTTATTCTATGCTACTTTGCAGGAGTTTCGCTGCAAACTTGTCGCGTCAAGTTTGTCATGACAAGATAATGTCCAGAAAAAATCACACTTGCTGCAAATGAGCATGTTATCTGGGCAGCTCTAGATTTGGATGAATCCGGACGTTTCAGACCTCCCCCGAGTCCGAAAAACACAATTTTGGAATTACGTCTGTCTGTGAATGCGATAACTTAAAAACGGAAAGAGCTAGATGGGTTAAATTTGGTATGTGGTTTTGTTTATTTTTTCAAATTTGTTGATGTTTATCAAATTTTGGACGAAATCCGTCGAAGAAAAGTCTGTCTGTCCATTCGACATGTGGACATGATATCTAAACCAGCGGGAGTGGTCTCCCCTAAACTTTCTCATATACTTTCTAACAAATATGTCCTACCCGATCCCCGCCCACCTAAAAATTGCGGAGTCCACGAGTGTTATTGATATTGTCTTCGAAGAACGCTGAAATACGAAAGGGTCAAGAATGCAAGAGAGATGAAATTCGCCAAATCAATAAAATAGCGCCAAGTTTACAAGGGTCGTGTGCCGATACACGATATGCGCGCATTTTTTGCGCCATAGTAAAATAAAGAAAACCGAATATGCCATGTATGCCATTTACAGACAGACAGTCAACCCCTCTATGGATTTGGTCCAAATTTTGATACGGACCTACATTTCTGATGATAAAACTGCGTACCAAATTTTATTCATCTAGATGTTTAAGTTTCTTAGTTATCGTGTTCACCTTAACGCGGACATACAGACACACAGACTTCCCGCTGACGGATTTTGTCCAAAATTTGATAGAAACCTACAAATTATGTTTAAAGACCACATACCAAATTTCATCCCCGTAGCTCTAATAGTTTTCGAGTAATCGTGTTCACAGACAGACATAATTCCAAAATTGTGTTTTTCGGACTCGGGGAGGTCTAAAACGTGGAGATCCGTCAAAATCTCGAGTTCGAATTTTTTGACGATTACAATACTTTCTCTTTGTATACGAGAAAGTAAAAATAGGAGAGTAGAAATAAAAAAGGGACAAACATTAATGACATAGAATACGGCAAAGAAAAAATGTGTGACTGGACCTAGAAAAGAAAGAAATAATAATAATAAAAAAAAACGGTCGTCGATAGTCTCTTGCGAAACGGAAAGTTCACGGCAATCTGAAGAACCAGCGGGAGTAATCTCCCCTAAATTTTCTCGTATACTTTCTAAGTAGAGATTCGTAGTGGAGATACTTTCTCTTTGTATACTTCGTATACGAGAAAGTAAAACAAACAAACCTGAAATCAAATATCTGTTGCCACGTTTCAAAAAAATATTACTTTGAAGCAGGCGCGATAAAATAGGCAATGCAATGAATACTAAAGCGAAAATTCTGCTTTGGAATTGAATTCCCAAGAAAACAATTTATACTACCACAACCGTAACACTTGCAAAAGCGCGTGAATAAAAGATTTGCTGAAATAATGAGATCGTTTTCATTTACAACAATAAAAAAATTGTTAACAATTGATGTTTGAAAACATTATTTATTGTTGTAAATAAAATTTACAACAATAACAGATTGCTACCAATACGCATGCGCATGAGAATCGGATTAAAAAAAATTGAATATGCAATTTGAAAGCCTCTTTTTGACGGATTTGGTCCAAACTTTTATACGGACCTACATTCATAACGATAAAACTGTGTACCAAATTTTATCCATTTAGCTATTCAAGTTTTTGAGTTATAGCGTTCACATGACCGCGGACATACAAATGGACAGACTTCCCGTTGATGGATTTTGTCCAAAATTTGATAGAAACCTACAAATTATGTTTAAAGACCACATACCAAATT
>BGPR01001518.1:0-17307 GCA_013235015.1 Araneus ventricosus
AACCTAATTCCATTCCTTCCCTTTTTGTTCTGGATTTACTTAATGTGGAGAGATAAAGAGGTCTGAGTCTGTGCATTCGAATGATACAGTGAAAAATATTTGATGTGGGCTTTTAGGGGAATCGCTTGGCAACGTGCTTTTACAGTTGATTAAATGAAGTAGTTTAAAATTCAAAACAAATCTTTACTTTATTCTTCTAAGTTTTGATTCGTTTTGCAAATGTTAAACCAATAATCTTATGAAATCAATTATTTCCGACATGATTTTAATTTGCACTTAAGAAGATTGCACACTTGTTAATGGCAAACATATACAGCTGATACTACATGGATACTGCCTTGAAACGTTTACAGTCCTTCGATGTAATCACCAGCGTTGTGTACAACTTGCTTCCAGCGATGTGGAACTCGTATCATACCTGAAGCAATATCTGTTGGTTCGAATGGACTGATCTATAGCCTTATGAATCTCTGAAACATTTCGGTAGCAACTCGTGACTACTTTCTTTGTGGAAATGTAATTTGCTCTACTCAGATTTATGCCCCTATGATTATGATTTCACCAATTAGGGCCATTCGCTACCGAAAAGTTACAGAGTTTTAGCTCGATGGACCGCTCCATCAGTTTCATCAACAGAATTAGTAATGCTTCGGCTATTCCACGACTTCCACAACGCTGGTAACTACTACATTGAAGGCATGTGAACGTTTCAAGCTATTACTGCATGTGCTGTATGGTTGACAAAATAAAATTCCAACCCTGTTAAATAAGTTAATATTTCAAAAGTTTCCATAAAATAGTAATGTTTTTATAATGCATGTTTTTTTTAAGTTAAAAGTATTTAAAACTCTTTCGTCTGTATTCCAGGATCTTATCAGTTCGCTCTCAGGTGCTATTTTGTAAATTAAGAAACCAGCCAATACATGAGTTTGAAATAAGCAGTCCAATATGCTATTTTGGAATGGACCTGGTGATTTTGAACCATGTTGCATAACAAAGACGATCCCTCTATAAACTGCCACGCCACACCAGCGGGAGAAGGTAAGAATTCGGGTATTTAACATGCAACAGAACCTCGTAGTTGTAGATTGCGGATAAGCACTTCAAATTGATTTCTGAAACTAACTTCATAATTTCGAACCTTACCTTTCTATTTATAAGGTATTTCATTTTTTAAATGAAGTTCTGTTTCAAAGTTAGGGACGAAAACTGAAATTTATATTTATATTATGATTGATTTCATTGTTCAACTTAAAGCTTCGCTTCGAAGATAACGAGAGATTTTTGAGGCAAACCTCCTAATTTAGAACTGTAATCAGATAGAGAAAACAACGCATGATTCTGATTGATTTGATTTATCAGGTTAATTGTAGCTTATTCCCTCTCCAAATTTCAATGTCACATCAACGGGAGGATATTTGGCCTCAATTGTTTTAACTCTTTCAAGTTCACTACATGTTTCGTTTTGAAAACTACTAAATTTATTTCAAAAATGAGTATTAGACGTGTGATCATAAATGTGTAAAGGAAAAAATTTATCATTTTTTATTTTCAAGAAATTTTTGGTTTCACAGTGAAGCCAATGAACGGTAATGACCTATTTTTCCTCCGAATAAGTTATCATCGAAATGCAATTTAAATTTTGTATTTAATTTATAAGTATTCAGAATATTCAACCTTCCTAAAAATTCAATATTACTTTCGAAGATTCAATTAAAAAAAATATCAATTTTTGTAAGAACCGTCATCATTTTGTTTCTCTTAGAGATCAAAAACAATATAGCTCTTGCAATGCCGATATCTTTGTGAAGACTAACGGTATTGAACTGGAATTTTTGTATAAGTTGGCCCAAATATCTGGCTTTTAAATTATGAAATAAAAATTAAGCTATGTTTTGCCCATGCGCAGTAAAAAAATGCTCAATGTGTGGTTTCACTGCGAAACCAATGCACGCGAATGGGTTAACAGCCCCAGACTCTTGTGTGGGTCTTTGATTGAGACAGGTATCGAAACCTCAATTCTGTGACAAAACACTACACCTTTTGTGTTGAAATGAAGATTTCATTCATTAATTTCTTTTTAAATCTACTAAGAAAATTCCCTTTTTAACCCTTTTGCGTCGTGTAACGTAAAGAAAAGTTTTACTTAATTATCTCACACAGGTAACCCGTCTACATTATTCTACATTGATTTAAATTTATTTTAATTAACTATTAAAGCGATGTATATAAATAGCAATTAGATTAATTCTAATAGAAATTCATTCTCTTCTCTAGCTTTGTGTTAACACTGGTTAAAAGCATCCCTATACTGGAAAGAGAAACACTGAACACACTTGGACTTCTTTTTGCATTATAATTATATTTTCAGAGTTAAAGTTCACCTCATGCAAATGATGAAATGTTTATATTCTTGCTTAATTTATAATTAGGAATTCAGGCTATTATAATTATTGATAATTCTTAAAAAATTATTCTTATGTTCTTCTTATGTTCCAAAATCTTTAACATGGAAACTCAAAACTTAATAAATGATAGAAAAGTAACTGAAATTAGAGTGAAAAATTAAGTATTCTTTAAAATAAAACCAACTTTTAAAATATCAAACTTTAGCTTAGAAGGTGTTTTTTAAACAAATAATATTCTTCAAATTATTAAAATAGTAAAAAAATTATAAAATTCGAATAACAAAACTATTTATAAATAAAAAATAAATAATATTATAAAGTATTTTTCTGGAAAAGAATTTTTAGAAATCAAGCTAATAGGAAATTTGCTAATTAATAATTTTTTGAAACATGCTTAATTTCGCAAATAAAGCAAATATATAAATGATTTGTTGCGCAATAAGAATTCCATAGAAATTTCTGAAATTTCGAATAATCTGTATAATTTGAACTACAATTTTTCAAAATTCAGGAGTAATTTAAAAAATGCTTATAATATATATAACTTCTAAAATATCTTTTAAAGATATCATAACTCAGAAGATATCAAAACAGAATTTTTCAAAATAATTAAAAATTCGTTGTAGATTTCAAGCGCATTGAAAGTTCTCAACTATAAATATTTTTAAGGAAGAGCCCAGTCACTCGCAATTAATAAACCTCCCTTTTCTGAAAGAACAATTGCTCAACTCTTCTGTTAGAAAATTAAATCTATTCTGGCTTCCCTTCGAACCAAAAAATGCAGTTAATTACCTCAGACTGAATCAATTTACTAAAAATTTGTACTTTTCCATCCACCGCAAAATTTTCTCCGCATTCACTAAAAGGGTCTAAATTAATTTAATTTGCATGATTGTTTCTTTAAATAAGTAAGAGAATATTCAATTAAGGTTAAAGAGAAATTAAAATACTAAAACACAAAACACGTTTTGCATGCATAATTCTAGGAACCGTTTCCTTCTTTGTCTTAAACTATTAAAAATTGCATTTTTATTAATTTTTTTATTATTATTGTTAAGGTAAGTATTTTAGAAGAGGAAAATATTGATCACATAGGTAATATGGCGGAATATTATGCTGGTTTATATTTATCTCCTTAGGAAACAAATTTTTAAAATAAGCATTCTGCGGAATTCTTTTAATGTTTTACCTTCTTTAAATCTCCTTTAGTTGCAATATCTAATAGATACGAACGCTGTCTACATCTATTAGCTGTTTTTAACGCATCACAATTTGAATTTTTCTTACAGACTACTCATCTATGTTTTCATAAGGAATAATTATTATAGTTATAAAGGAAAAGTTATCTAAAAAAGATGAAAATATCATAGAATAGATTTTATATCCATGAGATATACTGGAACCATTTAAAGATGAAAATTATTGCTACTGATGGAAGGTTAATACTTTTCCATATGAATATTTACCCATAAATATCCTACACAACCCACTCGAACTTTACCTACCCTATTGGGTTAAGGCATAAATATCCTGAAAATTATATATTCAATTTTGTAATTATTTTGTATTTGCGAATATTCAAATAAAAAGCGATTTAGGCAATAATTTCCATCAAACGCAGGTGTTACTTTCTACTGAAATATTTTAACTGCTAATTATTCTTTACACGAACTTGTCTCATCAATATAAATTCAACTTTGAGCACTGACGGTGATTGGTTAATGAACATAATTCGTTCAAAGAAAATATTCGTTACCCGAATTATTAGTTAATCAGACATTCGTTCACCATGCAGTTTTATGAGAATTTGAATGAATCGTTCTGGAATCTAAAAACATGTATAAATTTTATGATTTCTTGCAATTTTTAACATGCAATAACAATCTCGACTAATAATAAGAGCGTGCGCGCGCGTGTATGCGTGTTTATGTGTATTGGCGCTCTACAGAGCAGACTGATTGTTCTAAAGTTATCAAATTTGGCACAAATATACTCTGGTGAGTAGTAATGTGCATCTCGCATCATTAAAATTTAACCAAAATGTTTGGGTTTTTTTGACAATAACTTTCGAATATATTATAGTACAAAAATAATCGTTAAACCATCTTAAAATGATGAGGAAGTTTGGTGAATATGGTGCAGACACAAATTCTATCTTTGTCGTTTGATCACAATTCACAAATTTGGACTTCTCTTCCAATATCCCCCTATAACCCTCTATAATTTCAATTAGCGTAAAGTACCAATCTAACATATGAAATACAAAAAAAAAGGATTTACGGTAAATTTATAGTCTATTTCCAACATATTATCCGCCAGTTCTTTTAGAATTATCAAAATATATTTTAAAAGTGTTCTGAATAATAAGTTTCTTACATTTCTTAATTTGTGAGTGACAAAAAATAAAGTTTATACTACGTTAAAAGGCTACGATGATTCTTTACTTTGTTATTGACCTGAAATGATAAATTTTAAGATACGTTTGCCTTTTTTCATTCATTAATGAATATTGATTTATGAAAATTCTTATAACTTTACTTTATATTCGCTGTCATATTGATGCAAAATATTTCTATAATTCTCAAAATTTTATTTATGAAAATTCTTATATCATTGTTTTATATTCGCTGTCATATTGATGCAAAATATTTCTATAATTCTTAAAATTTTATTTATGATAATTCTTATCGTATTGCTTTATATTCGTTGTCATATTGATGCGAAATATTTCTATAATTCTCAAAATTTTATTTATGTTAATTCTTATCTTATTGCTTTATATTCGCTGTCATATTCATGCAAAATATTTCTATAATTCTCAAAATTTTATTTATGTTAACTCTTATCGTATTGCTTTATATTTGCTGTCATATTGATGCAAAATATTTCTATAATTCTCAAAATTTTATTTATGAAAATTCTTATCTTATTGCTTTATATTCGTTGTCATATTGATGCGAAATATTTATATAATTCTCAAAATTTTATTTATGATAATTCTTATCTTATTGCTTTATATTCGCTGTCATATTGATGCAAAATATTTCTATAATTCTTAAAATTTTATTTATGATAATTCTGATCGCATTGCTTTATATTTGCTGTCATATTGATGCGAAATATTTCTATAATTCTCAAAATTTTTCTTTAGATAAAGTCTATTGAAGCATTTTACTATATTTTATAAAGTTGAGATTTTGAATAATTCAGCGCTAAAACTTCTTCAGAACTTTGTATAATATTAATATGGCTTTCTAATTCAAACTCTTCGCTTTTAATCATGTTAATATACAATGAGAAAAATATTCACTTAATGATCTCTTTTGAAACCCGATGCTTATTTTAAACATTACTTTAGAAACCTTAATTGTTGTTTAGTAAAGTAGGAAAAGAGGTAGGAAAATTAAATAAAATATACATTTTATTCGAACAAAATTTAAGGAGAAAACCCGCTAAAAGACACATGAAAAACATCGTCTAAAAACTGTTTAAAATAATTGACAGTTTTCTATGATGAATAATAAAACAATGTAATATGAATTATGATTCATTTTTATGCATTAAGAATTGTTGATTATCAAGTGTTTCAGTATTTAAATGCATAATAGTTCAAAAAATTCAGGGAGCTTGTATATTTAAGTCATAAATTCAAATGTTGAAAGGAAAATTCGTCATAAATGAAGAAATAAATTTATATTGCTGATATTGAAATAGCTATTGATTGAAGTCTTAAATAATAAACTAACCTATATAAATATCAATAAAACTTTTAACATAGTGGCTTTTGATGGAATCGACCAGGAATGATATTATGAAATTCATTAGATTTCCCAATTCTTTCACTTTCCAGAGGAATATAAAGTTAATATTCAGCTATCTTACTTAAAAATCAAATTTGAGTACGACTAATTTTTAAAAAGTGGGAATTTTGACACTTGTTATTCTGAGACCAAAAAATCCAATTTCAGTCTCGCTCACTTTAATTTATTTTTTAAGCATTTGAATTATCACCATTCACACGATATCTGAAAATATTGAAATTGCCATCCGAAAAAAATTTAGAAACGGAATGCAATAGGCAAAAATATAAGGTCTGAACGCATTCAGCACCAAAACTTCATATACTGAACTTCATACTCAGAAACATGCACTACACTTTTGAGACACAGTCTGGAGTCAACAGATAGTTGAAAAGATATATTATTTAGGTATGTCAACTTTCTAAATAAAAGAAATTTCATTACAGCTTTTATCTTCGAAACAGACCGAAGGGCATTCACTCCATTACATCTATCTAAAAATTATCTATTTCAATACTAATTGGCTTTTACCTCAAAAGAGAGCTTTCTAATTGCGAGTCCAACTCTCTTTGTGAATAGGCATTGATTTTTCGAATATCAGCATCTAAACACATTCATGTAATTCGAAGCCAGATAATTTATCACTGTATGAAAAATAGTTTGAATACGATAAATTATATTCGTAAAGAATAAAACCAGGAACGATGGCTTTGGAAATTATACAAAAAAGTTCGTTCTGTAAGTCATAAAGGCAATAAGAGAAGAATTTTAAAAGAACTGTAAGCCATTATGCGTTTTACGCAATCTATGAAGCTGAAGAATTCTTTTTAATACCTGAATGTGTGTTAAAATAGTGCAATTGATTATGTTTTTACAAACATGAACAAAATGCAAAATTCCTGCTTAATTTCAATGTTTTAGATATTTCAGTGTCGTTTTGTTGAGGTATAAGAAGAAAACATGCGTTATCAAGCGTCGAAAAATTTCCAATGTTATGTGTATGACAGTTTGCCGCTTATCATAATGTCTTTTTCATCTATCAAAACCAATAAGTAATTCAAAATATGTCTTTCCTCTTTTCTGCAGAAATAATTCAAAAATATAATTAATACAAAACTTTCATTTTGTATTTCTTATAATTTTATTAGTATCTTTCCAATAAAGCTTCTCCCAGACATTACTAGAAAAGTGTTAGTCATACCATGAAACACTGTACATCTCTATGCAGTTATTTGAGAAATTTACACCGAGTTACATGCTTTGCTTAAGTATTCTACAAATTACATTAAAACTTCGATTAGCAATTCAGTTTCTGTTAACTTCACAGTCTAAAACAATCTAATCCGTCATTCATGCTCATTACTAACATTTTATTGAAGTTTATGTTGATTGTTTTGTGCAATTAAATAAACATGTATGTAATATTCATTCTTAAAGTATTTTATTTTCATTCTCAACCCATGCCAGAAGTGAAATCAATTTATTGTACTACATATGTATTAAGAGATTTCTATTTCGTCTATTCCATTATCCGTCATAGTCCTAGTCGGTGAAGTTTTATCGAAGTTTTACTGTGAATAAATTTCATAGATTGCAGAGCACGAATTACATGAATTTCACGTATAATCACTGTTATATCAAAATGTCATATGTCAGATTTGCCGTTAAATTTTATGGATGCAAAACAAGTTTGTATGTTAACTGCATCAGATCTCCTACTATTGCACGTCATATGCGATTTTTGTAGTCCCAAAGTGCCCTATGTGTGTTTCCATCTGTTACATCAAAATTTCGTATGTTCTACTGAATGTGGCTTGCAACATACAGCATTTAGATATAACAATGACCGGATAACTAGATGCAGAAAGGTTTGAACTTTTTTAATCAAACTATTTTCTCCATCAAAACCAATAAGTTTCCTCAAATCAGACACTGTTGTAATTCTACGTTCCTTCCAAAACCATAGTCAGATAGACGAAGGTAGAAAAAGTAGTATTTTGTTTTTGCCAAGACGCAAGCGAAAAGACTGATAGAATTCTAGAATGAGAGTGTCAAAAATAGCAGGATTTAATGCTCTAAATTCTGGTAAATGTTGACTTAAAATCAAAACAAAGCAGCATACTGGATGAAACATAATTCGACTATTAAATATACGCATATATGTATTCCGTAACGTATATACAATTGTATATTTATTATATATCTCATCTTCGGAAGTAAATGAAATGCATTGAATATCTATCTTAAAACTTTAGCTTTTCAGTAAATGAATGAAATATCAATTACATTATATTACATTATATCAATTAAATATTACCATCTTTACAAACATAAAACATGTCAAGTTAAACAAAAGTGGGTAAAATATTTGCCAAGTTTCAAACAGCCGCCAATGAGAGTACCAGAAACAGCAGGATTTATTGTGATAAATTCTAGTAAATTTGAACTTAAAATCCATTATGTTATATTCCAGATTTACAAACATAAAACACGTCAAGTTAAACAAAAGTGGGCAAAATATTTGCTATGTTTCAAACAGCTGCCACTGAGAGTACCAGAAACAGTAGGACTTATTTTGATAAATTCTAGTAAATTTTAACTTAAAATCAATTCTATTAAATTCCATTTCTACAAACATAAAACACGTCAAGTTAAACAAAAGTGGGTAAAATATTTGCTAAGTTTCAAACAGGTGCCAATGAGAGTGCCAGAAACAGCAAGATTTAGCGCTCGAAATTCTGGTAAATGTTGATTTAAATTCAAAGCAAAAGAGCAAATCTCATCGACGATAATTCGAATATTAAATAGCAGCGATCAGTGAAAAGATTTATCGCATATAAGCATTGCGTAACGTATGTACAATTATATATTTATTACATTACATATTTCATCATAGAAAGCAAAGTAAAAGCATGCATTCGAATCCGCCGAGCCGAGTGTTATCGATTTCAGTCTCGCCCTCGTCGCTCAGCAAAAGGCAGCTCTCTAATTGCGAGTCATGAGGGCCGATGCAAAATATCTCTGTCACCGGGCGTCCATTTTTCAAAAATCAGCCGCAAAACGCATTCATAAAATTCGGAAGCCAGAGAATTAATCACTCCGCTCCGTTTTAAACGCGTGCGCAACTCATTTGAATAATTTCCCTGGGCGCACTAATCCCCGACTATCCCTAATCGGCGAATGCCGTAATTGCTTTTCAATTAATATTTAATTTATCCGCAAACTTCATTTTTAGCTCAGATGAGGAGCCCCTTCATTAACCGGCGGCACTAACAGATGTTGAAGCATCTTCAAATTTATGCTGGTGCCAGAAGAGGCTCGATGCGCAGGCTCGCATGTTTTATTTACAGATCGGCGATAGCTGCTTCGAACGATCAAAGTTTGGGAAGGGGGTGGATGTATATATCCCAACTTGGGAAGATTCTTGGCGCGTGAAGGGATGGTTATTAGAGGAGTTGGGTTGGGGATGGCCTGACGAGGGAGCTTGAGAGAGCGGAGTTTTGTTGTCTTCTCCTGGAGGGTATTTCCGATGTTTAACTCTTCATACTTTTCACGAGAGTATGAAGGGTAGTTAAGGCTGCTTTTGAGGCACTTTATTCTAGATATGCTAGGGCAGTCGTCTCTCGAAAAGTTAGAATAGTGTGTGTAAAATATCAGAAGAATCAATTTCAATTTTTCCATCGAATATGATGGAAGAACTTTTCGACAATTTTTATTCGCTAAATTGCAGCCGAATTCATATATAGGAACTAGGGAATAGACAGAGGCCTAGAAAGTACCGGTATCATGAATTCAATTGTATTAAATATATGGGTCGTTAAATATTCAAATTAAATTGTGCCGAGGGAAACGTGGTGTATGAAATCACTTTTAAGGGAAAGCGCTACGTAGTAACAAGTACGGAATAAGTATCGAAGTTATTTTAACAAAGGACAAAAGGACATTCATTATTTTAACAAAGGACAGAAAGTCCTGTCGGTATTTTAAAGTAAGTAGGAAAACTGGTTATTATATCATCAGACGGGACATTTCTTTAGCTACAATTTACTATAGTAATTTTATGAAAAAAGATTAAAATTAAAGTTAGGGGATTTTTTTGTTATTGTGCAAATGTTTCTTAAATTGCATCAAAAACAGTTGTCTAAATTTGACTGTTTAGGTTAATGGGATGTTAAAAAACAGGAATAATTCAGAAAGGCATTATCACTATTGGTAGTCCTCATAAATTGGAAGCTAAACAAGCCAAAGCCGAAAAAAGGCCAATATAAGGAAAATAAAGACATCAAATGTTGGATCAAAACGAACATAATCTAAGGATACGTATCATTTGTGAAAAAACAAAGGAAGAGAAAGTGATACCGTGCATAGAATAACATACCTGGGTTTATACAATGTGTGCTAGTGTTATTTTGAGAAAAAAATATTATTTTGCTTAAAAAATTGGTGTTCAATTTAGAAGATCAGTGGTCCAACCTACGAGACCAAAATTGGACTTTACTTTTGGATTGGAATTTACTTGGCCCAATAACACAATTGTTAAGTTATTTTTTTCCTACTTTAAAGTGGATTTCATAAAAATGTTAATTACATCGTTCTCAGGACAAATAAATTTCGGAAAAATTCTACTGTTTGTTTTCATTAAAATTATTTATCTTCCTCTGTTCATTAAAAAATGTCCAGGTAATCCAAATTCAGAAACCATCCCCTATTCTGGGGCTTCATCATATATAGGAATAGAGTCGCAACATATATACAGACGTGTATAAAAGTCGAGATGAAATCTGTTGTCAAAACTCTCAAAAACTTTTAAAACACACATTACCAGTGCAATTTGCAATTCATGATGGTTTTAAGTAGCACAGTTACTGTTTGCCGTGCCTAAAATACTTATTGCAGCATGTGATGCAATTTTTTGCATACCTCTGTAGGTAATAGCGAGTGAGTCACAGCAGCTCTTATAACTCAGAATACTGACTGGAAATCTGGAAGCAAATTTTTGATATAAAAATCTCAATATCGTGGATACATGTCGATTGAAAAAGACTTTGTTCCAAGCTTCTCCAAGAGGTCACTTACGTTCGAGTTTACGAAAGATCTGCTGTTTCTGACGACTTGACGCATGCTGAATTTGATGTCGAAGATGCAAAGGCCTCCCGTCGTTGTAAGGGGTGCCTGCTCAAGTATCATCTTTTTCATCTCGACAGTGCTCAAAAATGCGAAGTCCATCGAAAATAACACTCATGTACATCAACCTAACTAAACTAAACTGATTGTAGTGCTTAGGAGGTTCAGATCGCTTAACTTTGCAGTTATCACGCAGGGCTCGGTGACATTTCTTTTTATGCCGATAGATGGCAGACATGACAGCAGTGAACCCAGGGGTGTCCGTGACCTTCTAGGGCAGGGGTCGGCAACCTGTGGCTAGCGAGCCGCATGCGGCTCTTTTGATGTAAAGTTGCGGCTCTCCAGTTCCATACGAAAAATTAATAATTTATTATCAAAACCCTTAAAAAATAAGAAAATATATTTTTAATTACCTAATTTCTCAATAGCTTCTACTTTCATAATCGTTAATTACAAATCGCTACGCTTAAGATGACCGTAATGAGATAAATTTGAACTAGTGTTTTGTTTTCAGAGATAAGACCCTGTGACCATGTTTATCTTTCAGCCAATTGCATTCCACTTCCGTCTCACCCAAACAGCCACCGTCTAGAGTCTAGACTCTAGACGTATTGTCAGTCAGTCATCCTCGGATAGCGCGGTCGACGTTACGTTGCATGTGTGTTAATTTAAGCGCTTGCGGTTTTTGCATATCTATTCGCTTGTTGTTTCAAGAAGAATGCGATTTAGAAGCGAATTATCTTCTCAAAGGTATGTACGCGTATAATATAACAGAATATAATATATCAGTAACAGAATTGGATTACATATCTGAGGATCGTGTTAACGTAGTAATAATGGTAAATAAATTGTTTGCCGTTTTAGATAGCTAAGTAAAATTTAAAAAAAAAACTTTTTTTCAGCTCCGCCGCCAGCATGGCATCTGGTGAAAAAAAGAGAAGAACTCAAGAAGAAAACCGATAATTCAATCAGGATTGGACGGAGTCGTTTGCATTCATATGCAACACAGATGGCCTTCCGACTTGTCTCATTTGCCACGAAAAATTCGCACACAATAAGAAGTCAAATTTGGAGAGACACTTCACTACAAAACATACCCAGTTTGCTGGTAAATATCCAACCGGTGACGCACGAAAAAAGCTGTTGAAGAGCTCCAAAAGAAAAACAACAGTCAAGTTCCATGCTAAGTAACTGGCCACAATCTTCTAATAATGTAAATCTGGCAAGCTTTGCAGTATCATTAGAAATTGCAAAAAGAGGAAAACCATTCACAGATGGTGAGTACGTCAAAGATTGTTTTATACGTGCATCTGAAGAACTGTTTCGTGATTTTAAAAACAAAGCAGAAATCATGAAAAAAAAATCAAAGTTAGCCATCATCTGCTAAAATAGTACAAGATAGAACTGCTAAAATGTCTACAAATGTAACACATATGCAAGTGGAAGACATTCACTGGCTTCTGCCTTATCACTTGCTATAGCGACATAAAAGACACGGCACAAGTTTCACTTTTCGTCACGTATATGTCGTCCCAAGGTCGAAAAGAACTGCTAGGATTGCTACCGTTCTCAGGGCAAACTCGTTGAGAAGATATGGCAAATGCTGTGCAAAAATGCCTGGAAGACAATGGAATCGATATAAATAAAATCGTTTCTATAGCAACCAGTCATAGCCAGAAGTATGACAGGAATACATAGAGGGGTAACATCAGTTCTTCAGAAAAAAATAAACCACGAAATTCTAACGTTTCACTGCATAATTCAAGAAGCGCTTTGTGCCTAAACATTTCCGGCCGAAATAGTTGAGGTCATGAACTTGGTAATTAAGATTATTAACAGCATCTTGGCAAAATCACTCTACTATCGCCGATTTAAAAATTTCCTTGAAGAAATAGATAGCCAGTTTTCTGACCTACTTCTGCACAATAAAGTGCGATGGATTTCCAGAGGTAACGTATTGCAACGTTTTGCTTTGTGCTTGAGTGAAATAAAAACATTCCTCAATGAAAAAAGCATTGATCATCCCGAATTGGAAGAAGACAAATGGCTGGAAGAATTCAACTTCATGGTAGATATATACCACAATGAAACTAAATGAACTAAATCTAAAACTGCAAGTAAAGAGCAACCCAACCTACGTCTTGCTTGAAGTAGTTTGTTTCGAAAAAAATTACTTCTTTTTGTTGAAGACATGGCGAGCGTTAAATTACTTCATTTGAAAAATCTGAAGCAATATCGCGATGAGACCAATGCGGTTATTGACAAGAATTACTTCTGCATAGCTTTAAAAAAACATGAAGGATGGATTCGCTGAGAGATTAGAACAATTCAAAACAAACAACAAAAGTACTCTCGCGTTCATAGTAAATCCTTTCAACACAAATACAAATGAGTTCAACTTTGAGCCATTTGGAATTGATGCTGGATCGCTTCAAATGCAATTGCTGGATTTGAAAACCAAAGACTTGTGGAGTGGCAAGTTCACAGAACTCAAGAGCAAGTTGGAAGAGTTGGTGGTCCAGAAATGCATGCATATCGAGCAACACAAGTGGACAGCTTTAAAAGAAATTCCACGAGTTGAGGCCCTCATATTTGGCGCATGGAATAGTCTTCCAGAATGCTGCATTGAGGTGAAGAAGTTGGCCTATGGAGTGCTGACGATCTTCGGCTCGACATATTCGTGCAAGCAAGCGTTCTCTTGCATGAATACAATAAAAAGTAAAGTTAGAAGTCAACTAACAAATAAAAATCTAGAGTCGTGCTTGAAACTTAAAACAACAAGTTATAAGCCAGATTTAATCAAACTTTCTAAAGGCATGCAAAGCCAATGCTCCCATTGATGTAACTATCTATATTTGTGTTTTTATATGAATAATTATTATTCCGTATTTAAAGCCGTTTATTTTAAATCAAAAATCAAATATATATTGGCAAATACTATAATATTGAAACGGAAAGTTTTTAGTGGCTCTTTAAAAACTGGGAATTTTTGTAAATTGTAACTTTTGGCTCTTCCGTTTCAATAGGTCGCCGACCCCTGTTCTAGGGTCACCGGTGACTGCAATTGAGGGGGAAAGAGAGATTTTAGGTAGGAAGTGAGCGAGTGTGGTTTTTCGGGTTGCTCACCACAATGGCTGCTTTCAATTCTATTTCTCGCTGAGGAGTGTAGAATTGTTCACAAGTAATATATTGTCGCTGAGGAGTGTAGAATTGTTCACAAGTAATATATTGTCGCTGAGGAGAATAAGAAATCATTTGTATATAAATGAAGGAAGTCTAAATAAAGGAGATGCATCCTGTAATCCAGATTCTTCATTGTATGAACGAACTGCTGAACGCCACACTGATTTTTGAGAAAAAGCATTCATTTCATTAAAAATGTTTTCGATCCCATCACGTGCTTGTATAGTTATCCTGAAAACCACATCAAAGCTTTTGGGAGAAGCATATAGATGTTGCATCTTGCATAACTGGTCAAACAACGCGGTGGCTTCAACCTCCAACAGGATGATTATTTTCTAATGAAATGTGTCCATCAAACCTATGGGGAAAAAAGAAATTTTACACTCTTAATAAGAACTCAAATAAATTAATTCTTTAGTGAAAGCTTTCAGCGAAGCTTGAAAAGAACATTTTTTTAAATTGCTAATCAAATTATTAATTTCTTCAAAACATTGTACGAACTTTATCTTTAGAAGCTTGTAAATGTTTTAGCTCATAATACAAATATTTTTTTATATTCTTTAAACTGAACTTCACGAACTTGCTTTTCAGTTAAAAGCATATTTGGAAGTTTTGTGATTAGTAAAATTTAAAATGATTTTCCTTAAAATTAGAAATTCATCAAAATAAAGTAAATGAAATAAACATAAATACATGCTGCTGTTTTGTAACTTAAATATAGAGCAAAGAGTTTTTAGCATTCACAGCTATATAATTTGATAAAAAAAAATATTATGGCCTTAATGAATCAGTTAGGCGTCGATTAAGTCTAGAATAACCAAATAACATTTTATTCATACACTATTCCAACAAGACTCTTTTTTTCAAGTAAACTGTAATTTCAATTTAATTTGATTACTATCAAAATTGAAATGGTTTAAAATTTGACTTAAACGCTTTATGCAAGAATCTTTCTGAGTGATGTCATATCTTTTCTATGTATTTGAGACGGAGTAAGTAGAGAATATACCAACTTAATACTTGAAGTTCAAAATGCTTTCTTTTTCAAATATAATATACTCTAAGGTGGATGAAATAGGCGCCTAGTAGTCCCGCGTGATTACATGGTAATCAATTTTTATATTTGGTATTCTTATTGTAGTCATTAGAAAATTTCTTTTGGACAAGTATCCAATGTTTACTCGCTTTAAAAAGTTAATTGGATTCGGATATTTTTAAAGTACAATCAGTAATTCAAAAATAGTATATATTAAAACTAAATATTTAATGATACTTTCTTAAACATGTAAATAGTTACGAAGATAATTCTGTTATATAAAAATGAATCTGAATGAATATAAACAGTGTTTTGGTTTAGCAATATAAATTCAAACTGTTTTAATTGTTTTAATCTACATTGCGATAATTTTTATTTCTAACAGTAGTTCCTGAAATAGATGTAAAAGAGTCAAGAGAATGCCGGAAAAGATAGCCAAAAGTTAATTTTGAGCTTAAATTTTTAACTAATATTAATTAATAACATATATTTATTTAAAACCTTATCTTTTTCAAGTTAAAAATGCAATACGTAAATTATTTTATTAATAATCTACATTAATAATCTAATTAAAATTAATTAATTAATAATCTAATTAAAATTAATTAATTAATAATCTAATTAAATTATTAAACATTGATTTTTTAAATGTAACTATGTAAATGATTTAAATATTACATCTTGTAAAATTGTATAGTTCATATTTCTTTGCATGATAATTATCTTAGATTTTGTTAGAACGTTTTCATATAAATAATATTTCATGCTTTTTATATAATCATCTTGTCAAACATTTTAAACAGAAATTCTTATAAAATCATTCAGAAGGAACTGGTTGCACAACCTCCTCAGCTCAATTTTTGCATTCTAAGATATTTTTCACATTCTCAAGAGATACAAACCTAGATATAGATAAATAAAGAATCCAACCGATTTATTGATGTAAAATGTAATTTCTTTCCATTTTTTCTTCTTTTAAACAATTTATATTCTTCTTAAGCAATTTTTCTTCTTTTAAAGCAATTCTATAAATGCATTATCCGTGCATTTATAGAACTGCATAATAAAATCCAATGCAAGAACAGCCAATTAAACAAAAAAGAATCGTTTTAACATAAATCAAAATAAGCAAAATACTTATAAATAATAAATTTCTTACAAAAGGAAAATATACTCGTTTGAAATGCTATCTTATGTTTATAATGAGGACGTTTTCTATTGGTTTATAAAAAACACTGGTGTTTAAAAATCAGAGATTTGATAAATCATAAAATATTTGACCTTACATTATATTGGAATAAATCATTCGATGTAAAGTTCAAGCATCTGCCTCTCTCCCATGCAAATGTTGTCCAAAAAGTGAGGTAAATAATTAAAAGAAACTGAATAGAAATATGCGTAAAAAATCTCTCCAAAGACAAATATTTAACTTTGTTATTCTTTGACGTCGAGTTAAATATTTGCTTTTATCCACTCCGTAATCTAAAAGAAAATTGGATTTGAGCTTGAAACCAAAACCGCGAACTGAAACACCGCTTAGTTTCCATTGAAGAGAGAGCTCTGTGCTTTGAATTCTTGATAGAGAGTTTAATAAGAAACTTCCTCAGGTGAAGCTAATATTACATTGTACTTCGTTCGGTTACGTATTGCTCTTCCCACACCTGTCGCACGATCAGCGACACCTCGTTACACCACTCCTCCAGTGTCAGGCAAACAAAGGGTGGACGGCATCACGGCCTACAGGTTGTTCCAATGG
>BGPR01001518.1:19854-32239 GCA_013235015.1 Araneus ventricosus
CATTATTTGTCCTGATCGGGTTGCAAAATAAACTATTTCAGAGTGTAAATTTCTTTTTATCCGAGGCTAGAGAATTTATAAATAGAAATATTTTGATCTGGCATGTATGACATAAATATTCAACTGAGCTATTATAGGAAATACCCTATGCAAAAATATAGCAATCTTATAACACCCTTAAATGTGATGATCTGTCATTCCAGTTCTGATCGAACACTATTTTGTAATGAATTTTAACCTTGTACTTGTTCTTGCAAATTATTTCATATAAATTTTCTGTCGCGGAAAGAGCAATAAAAAAATTGAACGAAGTAATTTAGACACTCTCACCTTCGCAGCTGGGAGATAGTTACCGAGTTTTATTTCGGTTCGCTTCTGTCGTTGGAGATGGAAAAGCTGCGTGTCTGCTGCTGCAGAAGGATGAAAGCCAAATACGTTTATTTATAAGTCCAAAAGGAGTAGTAAATAATTTGAAAGAGAGTTCAAAAAGAGAGGAAACTGCAATTGAAAAATTGCGATTGAAACCTTTGATACAACGATAAAAAGAAACAATTGAACATAAAAGTTTAAAACAAATTATGAAATTACATCACAACCCCAGTTAAAGAAGACAAAGCCGTTTCGGATGAAGATTTTTTCGGTTAAGCCATGAAGATCTCTTACTATTTTGTATCTAATTACTGTATGTAATTTTGAAATGTTTGAGTGAGAAACGAATTGAAAATTCTCTTTATAGGCTACTTATGTTCTTTATTAAGGTATCCGACTGTGTTCGGAGACATTTTTTTGAAAAATAACTAGGGATTCTAATCTAGGGATTCTAATCTTTCATATGAAATAAAATTTGGCGAAATAGGTATAGAGGTCTGATCCGGGGACTCGTAATCTGTTTCTGCCAATTATGTTTAGTATAGAGTTCTATTCATTTAGTCATGAATAAATACAGTTATAAAACTAACCATTTAAAAAATGTCTTTAAAATCCTATTTATAACTTTCTTGATTATTTTGTTGCAGCAAATGAAAATGTTTGATGCCTGATACCTGAATGAGTCATAATAAAAAACTGTTTTCTAAATTCAGGTGATCATAATCTATTATGTAACAAAAGCTATCCCTTCCACTATTTCAGGTATCCGACTGTGTTCGGAGACATTTTTTTGAAAAATAACTTATATATATTTTTTTAATGTTATTTTTCAACTGCATATGTTTTAAAACTATGAAATATTGTAAAATTAGGCTTTCAAAATAATATTTTTAAAAAAAAACTGAGAAATTTGAAGAAAAATGACTAAAATATTTGCCTTACGCTAACAGCCATAGACAAAATCATATTCTAAATAGACATAAATCCTTGTGGGAGTACATTTTTATGACAGTTATCTGCGTTATGCTCTAAAATATATTTTGTACTTCAAAATAGTTTTGAGATATAGCTGATCATACTTACTAAACTAGTAATTTTTCATAAAAATGCTTTTCGTTTATATTTAAGCACTTGAAAATAATACTTGATTTTAAAATTGAACTTAGTTTTCAGAGGAAAAGCATATCACAGAAAGCAATCTCAGAAAATTTCATATCAATACTTGAATAACTATTTGAGAAATCATTGTTACGGTCGACGGTTTTCCTGAAAAATATCATTTCTCAGAAAACACATTTAAAGTTTTCATGCAACATAAAATAATGCTTACAGTTCGGTAATAGAACAGCTGTAACTCCATTTCTAATTCACGTAGAGTAAAAAGTGATAAATTTTTAGAAAGCTGGTTAAACAGGCTACAAAATTATGTCATAAAAAGTTTTTTGGTAATTTCATTAAAAACGACGATTTTAAACCAGTCGGATACCTTAAAGTTAATCCACGCCTGATAGGCACAGGTAAACATTATCGTAATTAATACTTTTAATACCTATTAATTTTAATTTTGTCATTCTTAAATGAATCACTGACCTTCTCGGAGAGGTTTAAAAGAAAAGAGTGGCGATATCGTTGCAGAAAAGTCTCGCTTTCGAAATTATTTCTGTGCAGTGCACTGATTACGACTCTGACAAAGCAGGCGATAATATGGGTTCTGAAGACTAGCAAATCAGACCTTAAGCTCGATATAATATACAAAAAAATAGATATTTTTGCCCGTTCCTTAACAACTACCGAGGAAATTATTAGAGATATATTTTTCGAATTAAAAATACAAATTCGAAAAAGTCATAATCGAATTTAGTTCAATAGAAACACGATCCCAGCGATCGATGGGAATTTATGCCTGGATCTCTTTTCAGTCCAACATCCGCAAATGCAAAATATTTTCAAACTTTTAATGCATCATCAAGAAAATTATGCATAATTATTCATATGGAAAATGATTGAAGAAGGTAAAAATTTTAAAGACTTCCACAGAATGCTTGTTTTAAAAATTTGCTTCCCAAAGAAATTTAAAAAAAACAGCATAATCTAGAGCTTCAATTTTTTGTTGTTCAAAACAACACGATTTCTGTCTGATCCCGTTTGTGGAAAGCTGATTTTTTAAGATTATTTTTTCTTGTTTAATGGACTTTCTGAGTTTTAATAAATCAATGACACAACTGATGTTACAAAGCTATAAAGTCGTTTCCCTGAGATGCTAATCTTGGCGACAAACTTGGAACCTTGGCGATAAATTTGGCGACCTTGGCGACAAATTTGGCGACCATTTTGGCGACTTGGAGGCAGAGTTGGCGACTTTGGCGACAAAGAGAATTTTCTAGAAGGACCTCGAACTTTCAAGCTATTTCTACTGGTTTCATGAACTTTCTAGAGACTACGTCACTTCCTATGTAATGAAGTCACTTCCTGTTGAAAAGTATAAAGGCAAGCTCTCAAGCCAAGAAGAGTCAGTTGGATCTTGATCTACAAGCAATCTGGTGAGCTAATAGGAAACCTTTGAGCGCTGTGTTGAGATTTAATGGTAATCTCTATTGTGAATTTTTACAAGTGCTGTTTTAATACTTGTGTTACGTTTCTTTGCTTATAATACCTGTAAAATAAAGAGTTTTATTTTTGTAATCCTGCTTATTGGACTGCATTCACGTACACCCA
Organism: Araneus ventricosus; assembly: GCA_013235015.1. Classification (NCBI taxonomy): domain Eukaryota; kingdom Metazoa; phylum Arthropoda; class Arachnida; order Araneae; family Araneidae; genus Araneus; species Araneus ventricosus. The sequence continues at coordinate 22,939 of BGPR01001518.1, forward strand.
CAAGACGATGTTGTCACAGCATCATTAAACAGCATAAGGTAAGTTTCCACATTCTTTATTTTCTACTAGCCGCCTTCGGCGACCAGTTTCTTTGCCGGGAATATAATTTCACCTGATTCTTTTATGCATAATGTAGTGTTTTCGGTTCCCTGAACAACGTAATTTTAAACTTAAGATTGTGGTAGAAATTTAACCCATGTTCTTTTGGTGGCCTTCACCTTTTATTTTCATTATCTGCATTAATATCCCGGATGATGCCATTATTATTTTATTATTAACACTCACCCCGACACAACCTACCCGGAAAAGTGTAAGGCATTCGAACCATGTCATGTGACATCTAATTTTGAATTTCTCGGAGCGATCTTCATTTTCTTATTCCTCTTGCAAAATATACATTTGATTTCAACATTCAACTGGTGCAGCACATTTTATGGCCAGCGAAATTTTAACTGGATTAAAACATGCTGAAAAATAAATGAAAACATAATAATTCAGCTTACTGAATATATTTCTTAATATTCGTAATATCTCGCAGAGCTTGGTTTGCAGATTCCACAAAAATTTTGATGATATCAAATATGAAAGTAAAATCCAATAGGAAATTACCTTAGCTTTCAAAACTGGAAGAGAAAGATGCAATTAAATATTTGTTTAAACAGTGAAAACTGTTTGAATTGCGTTGCAACAATGAAAAGTATTGTTGTAAATTTTGCCAACAAATATTTTTTAAAACTTAGTAAAATTAGAGAAAAAAATCGCACGACAAATTAATTGATATCATTGAAAAGATAGTTTTTTTAAATTTTCGGATGGTGTAAAAATAAACTTCGCTGTGATATGTTCGCAAGGTATTAAGAAAAAACGCAAAAATTTAGCTTAATTTTTAATTAATTAAAATTCTATTTAAAATTTTAAAAAACGGCTCCGAGGTGGACATTCGCAGCCTCCGAGGTATGTTTATGCCACATTTCGTTGCTCTAAGTCTAGCGGTCTGTCCTGTAGAGCGCTAACACACACATACATTCTCCTTTATTATTATCAGAGACGGCATATAAATTTCTTGCTTAAAATTATGGCCCTGGAAATATTTTGAAAACTCCCAAACTTATTTGAAGAATCTTGTAATTTATAGTTATTATGGAAACAAAACGCATTCCTCTCCATTTTGTTTATCTGCAGATATTGAAATCCGGAAATGATTTTGAAATCCTCCAGACAGAACTCTTTGTTAGTGTTCCCAATCAAATTTATATTTTTGTTTCATTTCTGTCGCAATTCGGAGAGTTTTAGAATATTTAATGGTGATATTTAGACAGAATTAACTTTTTTAAAAGGCAAAGAAGAAACTGCTTCAAGTTATATAAAGTATATATTCTCTATTTAAAAAATATGTTAGGATTTTTCTAATTTAATTTACCAAGATCATATAATTCGAACAGATATTTTAATAATGCTACAAAGTAAGATTTGAAAATAAATTATTTTCCTTTAATTTTTTTTCAAAATTGCTTCACTATGAAGTCGAATAAATGAAGAAAGCACATTTATGATATAAATTTAAAAAGTTTTCTCACTTTAATGTTTTGCAATTTGAATTAAAATCTCACTGTATGTGATATAAAATTACTCACATTTGTCCGAAAAAGAAGATTAAACAAATATTTGAAGAAGGAATGAAAAATCACAAAAGATTTAAAAACTTATTTGAAAGAGTAGTTACATAAGAAATACGATTCTTTTGCAAAAAAATAATAATAAATGTTTTGGGAAATGAAACAGAGAAATAGAGCAATGAAATTTTTGCAGAAAACACTGAGATTAGTTAATGCCGATATTTTGGTTCAGTTTAAATTTTTTAAGAATTAATATGGCTGTAAATGTTTTTTTTTACATTTAAAAGATATAATAATATTATAATCTAAAATCCATTACACCCACCATTTACAAAATTTGACCCTTAAATTCCCGGTGTTTTAAATATTAATTTAAAAATATTTTTTGACTTTCATTTTTTGAATTGCACATTTTAAGAATGAACATTGGAAGAATATTTTTAAAAAACCAGTTTTGTGTTAAGTATGGTTTTGTGCTAAAAGTCAGTTTCTTACCAATCGGCAACACTGAACTTTAGTTAAGAAGAAAATTCCTTGATATAATTCTATAATGTGAAACACAGATAAATTGTAAGAACTAATAATAGGATAAGGAATTTTCTTCAGCACATTGTAGACTAAAATATGATATTCTGAAGTATACAAACAAAGCAAAACAGATGCAGTCGCAAGTAAAAAAACATCAATTTATTTTTATTTTTTCATCAGCACTCAGGCTGCTATCTATATATTGTATATTTATTTAATAAAACTTCCAATATGTATCTTATTGGCAGCAACAGACATTAGAACTCCAGTCTCATTCCCAATATTTTAGAAAACAATATTGTTTACGTTGCTTAAAGGTAACACAGGCATTTTAGGGTTAACAGTAAAAAAATTAAAATTGGTTTATTTCCGGAAATTATTTTTTTAGTAAAAGAGAATTGATTATAACACTAATGGATGTTTGTAGTAGTAACACTAATCTAATTAATTATAATTTTTCATATTGAGCACTATATTAGCGAGAACTTTTATACACTTTAAATAAGAAATTCATACAGCAACAGACATTAAGTTTTTTCTTGAAACAGAAATTTTTTAATTTGTATTTTTGCTTTCGGAAAAATTGGTGCTTTTGTTTTATCTTAGTTAATTTCAATGGCAGTGCGTTGAATACAACACTAGAAAAAATTATCCCTTTTTTCACATTAAATTTTAATAAACATACATGTGACAAGTGAGACATACCACATACAAGTGAGATTACATGTAAATTTTAAAGTTTTATTTTAATGTCAAAATATACAAATTATTAAAATCTGCATTCAAACTTTCGAGTTTTAAGGAGATGAAAGCTTTTATAATTGTCATTTTTTTAAATTTAAAATATTTTCATTATTCATATGAGTAATATTTTCACTCTGAATTTAAGAGAAATATTTCTTTGATCTCTAGTATTTATTTAAAATGTTTTAATTAAATTTTTAAAGTTAAATTATTTTTCATATGCAAATTATCGAAAATAGAATATTTCTTAGTCATAATTTTATAAGAATACTTTAATGTATATGCTCTTATTGAAATATTTATATTTGTTATTAAGTTAACTCAAACACATATTTTTTCTATCGTTTACTAATTAAAGTATTACTTTATAATGAGAAAAACTGCAGATTTTAGTCGTACCTTTAAATCTATTTCTCCATTTAATCTGCATTTTAATACGAAATTATTAGAATTTCTTCTCCAGAAAAACTGCTGACATGCAACAGAATCATTAATTTTTTGAGGGAAAAAAATGTTAATACAGAGGTAATTTTATTCCTCATATCAAAGAAAATTATTTCAGGAAATTATTTAGCGCTTTCTATAAAAGAGAATTTTGCTTATTAATAATTGAACAAAGGAATCATTTTCTTCAAATAATGAATTTATTTTCTTGAAATTGCAAAAGTCATGGCAAAATTTTTAAAAGCAATAAATATTTAATTACCTGAAATAATTTAATTTTCAGTTATATTAGAAATAATATTATAAATATGATAATAATAGAAAAGGTTTAATGGCAAAATATTTTCTAATTAAGATAAATCTGAATTAAATCAGTACAAAACTGAACACGTCTAAACGGTCCTTGTGGTTTGCTTTCGTAAGGTAAACTTCTTGTATTCGATTTTTTAAAAATATGAACATTAAATAATTAAATTTTAAAAAAAATTTAACTCACCCTTATTCGTATATCTAGCCTTAAGTACACAAACGCTAACATATTGCAGCATAACTTTTGTGTTAGTTTCATGTTTTTACTCACTACCTTATATAACTTCGCTTGTTTCATGCTTTTATTCATTTTATATAACTTCGCTTATTTCATGTTTTGACTCACTACTTTATATAATTTTTCTTGCTTCATGCTTTTACTCACTTCATATAACTTCGCTTGTTTCATGCTTTTACTGAGTTTATATCACTTCGCTTATTTCATGTTTTTACTCACTACTTTATGTAACTTCGTTTGCTTCATGTTTTAGGAACGGAATATTGAAATTGATTTTTTATTCACTTCCTAATGTGCTACAGTTTCGAAATTTTGTACACTTGTGAATACTTGATGACAGTGCACTCGTTTAATATTTTCTCAACTTAACTACCAGTTAATCGACTGATTTAATTAAATTTTGATTCCATACCAGGGTCATCACCCAGTAATAAATTTCAGAAAAAATATCAAGATTCCATAATATTTATGAGAATGAATTAAATACTAAAAAGTAGAAAATAATTCAAATTTAAAAAAAAATTCTTAGTACACAAGTAAAAGTATGCTACTGAAATAAGTTTTTAATAAATGTATCTTATTGCTCATCATAAACTTACATGGATCCATTAATACTGACCGTTCGGGATAAAAAATTACCTGCACATATTTAACTGCGGGTACTTTTAGCACAGACGATCGCTCCTAAAAGTTAACATTGATTTTTAATGTGTTTATTGTAATACACTGCCAGATCAAAAATATCTACATGACTAAGTAAGCATTTTGTAATTAGTGATAAGCCCTTATAATTTTTATTTTAGTTATTTTATAAAAAGATACTTTTTTCTAAATTAGTGGTAAGATAAATGATAGGGAAAATATTAATTTTATTTTATTTACATAAAAAATAGTTTTATAATTTAGTGGTACATAAGCCACAGCCGCAACATTTGTTTTGGAAAACACACCCGTGTCTGGCTATAGTTTTAGTATGTATAATTTATAAACCACACTCGCAGTTAAAGGTTTAACACATATTCGAAATAAACGGTTTAATAGGGTCGGTATCTTGCTGACGATAGCATCTAAACTAAATAATGTATAATATGGGCTAAATATCTAAACTAATAGTGATATTATAATTAGTGATTTCCAATTTAATAAAATTCTGAAACTCCAAAAATAATTCACACAAAATAATATAAAATATGTTTTGCAACAGATACATTCTTTAAACCTAACTTTGAGAAATATTATGATTTTCCACGTAAAATGAAAAAAAATAATTTTCTTGAATCATCACATCTGGTATCAGTTTTGGTACTTGTTTGTTAAAGCGGCCACCTTACTTGGCGATCTTCGGATTTCGCCAAGCTCGTAAGTTCAGTCTTCTACAGTTCTGATCATTTCCGAATGGATTTGTTTAGGGCTGGCATGCTCTTTGCTTCTGTTGACATTTTGACAAAGGAACGTTTTGAAATGAGAACTCATTTTGGAATTTTAAAAACGAAGATTCCTAATATTCAATGAACAAGCGTAGCTACTAGGTTCCACCTTTGATGAAAGCAAAGCCGATCATGTTTTTTAAAGTTTAAAAAATTTGCCCGGTACCGACTTCAAATGCCGCTGTCAACGGATGCACATTCTGTCCTTTTTCAGATGCCGCATTCATCGCGTTCCCAAAAGACCAATAAAAGGCTCACTCGCACCTAAAACACATTTTCAAACAGTCTTTCATCTTGGCGATATATCTCGGTTGCTTGGTGATTCAACCTCGGTGGCCGCTATAACGTGCAAGTATCCAATTTTTTACACGCTCTGTTGTTAAGGCCTACCTTATACCTAACCATAAATTGGAATAAGAGAATATATATATAGCTCTTGGCATTATAATTGCTAAGACTTTGAATTGGTAAGCATTTAGTTATATTTTCTCGTTCTTATCTTGAAATATTTTGGAGATTTACTCCTATACTTTTTGCTTTTTCCAACAATTGGCTTTCGCAGAAGGTTGGTGCCTTTAAAATTCGAATTTAATGCGACATAATCGATTCCTAAGATCGACTGGCATTTGATTGTTGTAATTCCAATTCTGGGTTGTCTTCTTCATAGTAATAGTTTATAATCTAATTATCTTTCTGTATTTTATTGTATGATTCTTAATAAGGTAACATAATTTTACATTTAATTTTAATTACTGGTTTAATAGGCGTATATACTGAAAATATTATTTGGATTTCTATTGTTTGCAAAATATTTAACTACATATATATATGCAGTTAAATCATATCCTTTTGATTTTTTCTCATAATTTCCTGTGCAGCTTGCATATCAAAAACTCTACAAACCGTTATCACACCAAAAATACAACTCCAACAGCATTTTTATTTTGTTTACTAATAAATTACCATATTTAATTGAATAACAGAGGGTCATTTTTTAAGCGATATGCGGAATCATTTGTTATTTCGGATGTGTCATTCTGCATTAGTGAACTTTGGGTATCATAATAAGATAATTGGATTAAGGCCTTGTATGACTCGCAAAATAATTTCTCTTGATTATTCTTTTATCAGAAGCTGTCGTCTCGGTGAATTGTTTCATTCATTTACCGGACATATATTTAATGAATGCTTGTCTTTGAATACTTAATTAACGGGAACGTGAAATTCTGACAAAAATTAATAAAAGTTTGCATCCATTATTAATTAAAATTTTACCGACGCTCATATTCAAAATTAAATTAGAAGTCATTCATTTTATTTCGGCGCATTTCTTTGCGCTTCACTTTAATGAATTGTCTCATAATTGTTTTAACACGGCTGTCTCTTTGGATTCGGTTATTTTAATATGAACGAGTTTTCATAAAAGAACGGTTTCAAAAGTAATCAAATTAATATGGACACAAAATTTAAACAAGATTCAAAAGACAAAATGATTTTTTTCTCAAATTATTGATTGTTGCCTTAACTGACTCTGTGCTTCTACACAAATAACTACCGCAAATTGCAGCTTTGAATTAAGACAGTATTTAACATGAGACTTAGCTTAGAATTTCTTAAAGGGGTGAATTTTGTTTCTGATGCAAAGAAATACTCGATAATAACGAATATCCATCTACCAGAATCCAAATTCACTGTAGCCGTTTCCAAAATTTACACTTCTTTATTTGTTACGTCAGTCGTAATCCGCCTATGGGGCTCAAAGACATTAAAAATAGAGAAAAACTAATATTAAGACCAAAACAAGAGAAGATGCAGTCTTTTAATACCATAACAAAGTACTACCCATAAAAAAGTTGACTGTATATAGGTGGTGCAACGAAATCCTTAAATGTTGGGAACTAAAATACTATGAGGCTTGCTTCTCGGCGTATGAGCGACTCACAAGGTCAGTTTCTTTCCCCTGGGAGCTGCAACCATTCATCAGTCGTCTTTTCTGTGGACGCGTTTTGTGGTCAGTTTATTTGGGGTAATGTAGAACTTTAGTTATTCCAGTAGCAGAAAGATATTGTGCAATATTGAACAATATTCGTAATATTGTATGATATGGTACAATATCAACTAATATTATATAATATCGAACAATATTTTACACTATCGTTCAAAATGTTGTGCCACCTGAGTATACCGACCGACTTCCGCTGTAATGCGTCGTCAATGGGAAACATCAAAATTGTTCTCTTTGAATTCTTCAAAATTGCTCTCTTTGAATTCTTCAAAATTGCTCCCTTTGAATTCTTCAAAATTCATCTCTTTGAAGTCTTCAAAGTTGCTCTCTTTGAATTCTTCAAAATTTCTTTCTTTGGATTCTTCAAAATTGCTCTCTTTGAAGGTAATTAATGTTTAAAGTAAAGCTTTTTCAATGTCATGACTTAGGATGCTTAGGATAGACAAAAATATTAAATTTGTTGTTCCTATTGCTGTAGCTCTCAATATTTACTTAAAATAAGAGCCTAATTTTATGGAAAGGCCGCCATAATTCTTGGTAAACGCTCTTTTTGGCGGCTTTTAAAGCTTGTTTGGCGATTAAATTTTTAACGAAACAATTTAGATAATCATTGGCGCTTAAATTTTTAACCAGCGATTTAGGTAATTACAATCGTTCCAATTGGAATTTTACCGTTTTAAGAGCCTTTAAGAGCTTTTTTTAACCGATTATAAGAAAAGAACTAAACGAATTCCAAGAACACAGAATTCAATGCTTTGTGCACTAAAGAAGGAACTTGTTCCTACTCGACGTTTTTTACAGTATCCAAACAGATTCGTCGATTGTTTAAATAGGAGGGTTACCGAAAAACGGACTGTGAATCGAAATAAGCAAAACAGAAAACTCGTCCATAAACATAAATAGATTTATAGTTGCTTATGCTAACGAAGCTATCTGTTTCTTAACTTCTGTAACGCGCACGCCAACCGCTCATCGCCTCAATTTTTTGCTTTGTTAAAATTTATTTCAAGTCTGTTCGCGAGCTGCGAACTTGAACTACGAATAAAGTGGTTCTCATGATATTAGTACGAGTGCTTCTTGACAACTCCTTGCACGAGAACCAACAATAGTTATTTATCTTTTCTCATTTTTTATTTCAATTTAAAAAAAAATATTTTTGGCATAATTTACAACAATAATTTTCATTGTTACAATGAAATTCAAATCACTTTGATTGTTTAAACAAATATTATATATTTATTTCTCTTCCATTGCTGAAAGCTAAGATAATATCGCATTAGGTTTTACTTTTTTTATTTGATCAATTTTTTGGAAATCTGTAAGAAAAGACCTCAAGATAGTGAGTACATTAGGAAATACTCGTAAACTGGACGATTATGGTTGCTATGTTTTAGTTCATTTTATCAGCATGTTTTAAGCCAATTAACATGTTTATGGACGTATAGCGCGCAGCGGTATTTTGATTTTCAAATCAAATTTGCGAAATTAAAGTTCGCGTCGATTACGAAAATTAGATCTTACTTGACCCGATAAGTTACTTGACTCACTAGGAACGTTCATGTAGAGAGGAACAGAACAAGTGCAAGGATATGTAATTAAAGAACATGTAGACAGGGAACATGTATTTAAGGAACATGTAGACAAGGAACATGTAAAACAAGGAACAGGACAAGTGCAAGTACATGCAGACAAGGAACACGCAGTTAAGAAACATGTAGTTAGGAACATGTAATTAGAACATAGTAAAAAACATGTACTTAAGGAACATGTAGTAAGGAACATGTAGTTAACGAACATGTAGACAAGGAACAGAACAAGTGAAAGGAATATGTAAACAAGGAACAGAACAAGTGCAAGGCTGCAGAAAGGCGAGCTAAATGTATATCGCAATATGAAGTTTAAAATTACATTGTTAAGGAACCATGACTATCAAATTACGCAAAAGAGAGTCAGTTAAAATTGATTCGAATTGTCGCCGAAAACGACCATC
>BGPR01001518.1:40988-60271 GCA_013235015.1 Araneus ventricosus
CCCGATTTTGCAGTGTTAAATAAACATGTATATATCATTAAAAAACATTCATAAAGAAACAATCAGTAAGAAAAATCCCGAATTACGAAATTAATGCAAAAAGTAGAAGTTACCTACAATATGGAAGCTTACTCGTAACTTCGTAATTTTTTCAGTAGCTCATTTAATGACTCAAGCAATAAAAAATTATTTTTGTCATCTAAAGTATTTTTTCAATCGGAAGTATATACTTATGCCTAATGGTTTAGAAATTATCTATCAGGCTACGACTCAGGTGTACACGTTCTGTAACATGAACACATTCAAGATTATATAACTAAGCGTAATGGTGCACTGCGCAGCTTTCCCCCATTCTATCATATCCCATTCCATAGTCAGTTGCCACTGCCTATAGACGCTACTTTACCTCAAACCTCCCGATCGATGCAAAATAAAAGAAATTTATAAAGCTCAATTTTTTAGATAAATGCATGTAAATCTCATTCAAATCCACCCCGAACGATTTCCTGCTTTCGAGGCTCTCCACCCTACATGACGGCCACTGACCAGGAGGTTGACAACCGCAGCTGAGGAAGTTCCGCATCTGGATTTTAGAGGGGGTTTCCAGCCCCTCCGGGGGAGAGTCATTCTTATGCGGAGTATAAGACCGGCTCGGCGGGCATTCAATTTTCTGTCCACGTCTTCCCCCTGAAAGAGTTCCGCTGTCCCACAGTCCGAAAGAAGTCCAATGAAATATTAGATTTCACTCTGGGAGATGCTCTCCCTCTCAGGACGGTGCTTGACTCGCAGGCCGGGCTTTGAATGTCATACCCGACTTTTTCTCACTTAGTGCCTTTTTTCAGAGTTTTTCTGAAGGCCTATTTATAAATTGTTTTCGAAGAGAATAAAATAAGTAAAAATTTATTCTAAGGTATAAGCTTTTATAGAAAATGCGCACTAAATGAGAAAATACGTTTACACATTATGATTTTGTCAAAATGAACTGAAAAGTAAAAAATAATTTTTCTGATTACAATAAAATGCATGGTTCTAATAAAAGCGTGGACGCCTTTACCTTCTAGGAATATTATATTTGGTTAAGGAAATATATACAAAATATAAGGTGCTATATATAAGGAGCCCACGCTTTTATTCGAATCATGCATTTTATTGTAATCAGAAAAATATTTTTTTTTTAACTTTTGACTTCATTTTGACGAAATCATAATGTGTGAACGTATTTTCTCATTTAATGTTCATTTTGAATAAAAGTTTATACCTTATTTTTTATTTATTTATTTATTTTATTTTCTACTTTTTTAGTGACAGCTGACACGAATACACGCGACTTATTAGGCATAGCAAACCAAATTCAATTATTGAATTCTTCAATATAAAACACATATTAAAATTATCATATACATATGTACAATTACATTTTTAAAATGATTTAATGACATTAATTTCTTTAATGAAATATAAATCTATAATATATTAAGTGATAACTTACAATTATTATGAACAAGGTAATAGAAAAAAAAAGATTATTTTTTTAATGTATAAGCTTTTATACAAAATGTACACTAAATGATAAAATACGTTTACACTTTATGATTTCGTCAAAATGAACTCAAAAGTAAAAAATAATTTTTCTGATTACAATAAAATAAATGGTTCGAATTAAAGCGTGGGCGCCTTTACCTTCAAGGAATAATAGAGTTGTTTAAGGAAATATACTCAAAATATAAGGTGCTATATAAGGCGCCCACGCCTTTATTCGAACCATGCATTTTATAGTAATCAGAAAAATTATTTTAAGCTTTTGAGTTGATTTTGTCGAAATCATGTTACGTAAACGTATTTTCTAATTTAATGTTCATTTTGAATAAAAGCTTATAACTTAATTTTTTTATTTATTTATTTTATTTTCTACTTTTTAGTGACGGCTGACATGAATACACACGACATGTTAGGCATAGTAAACCAAATTCAATTATTGGATTCTTCAATATAACACACATATTAAAATTATCATATACATGTGTACAATTACATTTTTAAAATGATTTAATGACATTAATTTTCTGAAATATAAATCTATAATATATTACGTGATAACTTACAATTATTATCAATAATGTAATAGAGAAAAAAGATTATTGATCTACAGAACTTCCTCTTTTTGCTTTGAGTGCGAAACGTTTGGCGTAAGCGAAATAAAAATAAAAATATACTTCTGGTTGTTGGCGAATTCTAATAGAAAGTTAACCCAAAATGCGTAGAAACACGAGCTACGTCATTCATCGGTGCAGTGCCAGGAGTACTTACAACCCAACGTAACGTGATGTTACCACATTCCAAACTTTATCGCCCAAATATAGGGCTAAAATTTTAATATTTTTTGTTAGGATTAAAATGGGTATAGATTGCAAATGTTTTTGCAAAATATTGTATTGTCACCGGACGCCCACCACTGTTCTAAATTTCAAAGCTGTAGTTCGATTGGAAGTGGGTAAGAAATCGATCTCAATATTTGAGATCAAGACACTCAAGTTGAATAAAAGTTATAAAAATAAGAACGGGTACCGTGCTGGTCAAGACCAGAAGTTTTAAAAGCAGCTCTTGCTGATGACTCTTGAAGCAAGAAGGTAATAAAACCGGTTTATATATTGTTTAGGTAGCTTAAAGTTAATAAACCTACTTACAAATTCTAGGAAAGAGCATCGCGATAGCCAAGACCAGAAGTTTGAAAACAGCTGTTGAATATGTCTCTTGAAGCAAGAAGGTAATATATTGTTTACACACACACAGCTAAACCTAATAAACTCAGAAATAAATTCTTATCGAAGAGAGAACAGGAACAATTACAGTGTTGGTCAAGACCAGAATTCTTAAAAGTAGCTCTTGATGATGACTTTTGAAACAAGAAGATAATAAAACTGGTTTATATATTCTTCAGGTAGCCTAAACTTAATAAATCTATTTTATAAATTGTTTCCGAAGAGAGAAATAGGAACAGATACCATGCTGGTCATGACCAGAATTTTTAAAAGTAGCTCTTGATGATGACTTTTGAAACAAGAAGGTAATAAAACCGGTTTATATATTCTTCAGGTAGACTAAACTTAATATATCTATTTTATAAATTGTTTCCGAAGAGAGAAATAGGAACAGATACCATGCTGGCCATAACCAGAATGTTTTAAAGTAGCTCTTGATGATGACTCTTGAAGAAAGAAGGTAATAAAACCGGTTTATATATTCTTTAGGTAGCCTAAACTTAATAAATCTATTTATAAATTGTTTCCGAAGAGATAAATAGGAACAGATACTATGCTGGTCATGACGAGAATTTTTTAAAGTAGCATTTGATGATGACTTTTGAAACAAGAAGGTAATAAAACTGGTTTATATATTGCTTAGGGACCCTAAAAGTAATAATCCCACTTACAATTACAGGAAAGGGCATCGTGCTATTCGAGACTAGAATTTTGAAAATAGCTTTTGAATATGACTCTTGAAGCAAGAAGGTAATATATTGTTTACAGCTAAACCTAATATACTCAGTTATAAATTGTTATCGAAGAGAGAAACAGGAACATGTGCAGTGTTGGTCAAGATCATAATTCTTAATTTAACTCAGGATGATGACTTTTGAAGCAAGAAGGTAATAAGACCGGTTTATAAATTTTTTATATAGCCCAAACCTAATAAATCAATTTATGAATTGCTTTCGAAGACAGAAATAAGAACAGATACCATGCTGGTCAAGACCAGAATTTTTAAAGTAGATGTTGTTGATGATTTTTGAAGCAAGAAGGTAATAGCTTTCAGTGTTTCAACCCAGGGAATTTTCGACCAGTGAAAAGCAGTGCTTCAGGAAACATAAAAAACAGAAAGTCCTGAAAGATATTTTCTTACAATTAAAAAGAAATAGCTACGCTTATACAACCAACAGGAACATACCAGTACACAGTTATATACCAGCAGCACAAGAATACTATATAATATATATTTGTTACCGGTAAAGTTTGAAATCCGGCATTCTATAGAATGCCTAGGCATTGTATATAATGGCTAAAACTAGCCGGCAATGTATGAAACGATTTATATTTCACACATTTCTTAGGCATTCTATAGAATGCCAAATGGCAAACTGGCAAAGTATGAAATAAATCGCCGATTTGATTACATATGAAATAAAGTTAAGTGCAATTCAAAATTAAATTATTTGCTTCCTTGATGTAATAAGTAGATTCACAATTTATTTTGTTTTCTTTAATAAGAAAGACATAAACTTTGATATGAAAACTTTCATTTTGCTTTACGAATTTTGAATAAAAGATTTTTTAATGGTATTCTTTTATCATTTTTTCTAAATAACATTTGTATTTTTGAGGAATGCACGCCTTTTAAATAATAGCCTTATTATGATATTTTTTTTCATACTTTGCCTAAATAGCATTTGTTATTCTATAGAATGCCTAGGTGTTGTATACAATGCCTAGGAAAAGTTTATAATAAATCTCATATTTCATACTTTTCCTAAAACGCCCGGCATTCTATAGAATGGCTAGGTATTCTATAGAATGGCTAGGTATTCTATAGAATGGCTAGGTATTCTATAGAATGGCTAGGTATTCTATAGAATGCCGGCATTTCACACATTGCCGGTAACATATATTATGAATGCTGAAAAATGCAGAATACCGCACCAACAAAATTGTATAAAATGTAATATTATTTCCAAGGTACTAAATTTTCAAAAATATTATGAAAATAAAATTTTGCATAAAAATTTTAATTTAAACTCAGCATATTATTTGCCTTGAGGTACCACCCTGGTGTGCAAAAATTAAGGACCATTTCGTAAAATGTCAGAAATTTGCAATTAAAACGAAAATTATGGTTCCAAATCAGTTGCGGAAACTAGTGTAACATACAATAAAATATCATACACATTTTACAGTGAAAAGTCGGTCACGAGGGCAATTAGGGGGCCGACCAGAAAGTGATGAAGATGGAAAGAGATTTCGTCTCATCCGGATTCACAGAAAGGTGATAAAGAGATGAAACTTTCATCAATGGTTATGTTTGATGTGCATAATATCGACATGCATTTTCGTAAACAAAGCACAAATATTGAGAAAGATATAAGGGATTCTTTACAAAATCCGAAATTTTACCGCATGTTTTTTTATGACGTTCAGAGTTTTCATTCAAATTATACGAAACTTGCAGAACACTCCACAATATGTTACAGAAGTTTTGGAAATTTGAAGTAAATGTGAATTTGAAGTAAAAATGAAGTAAATTTGCAGTAATAATAAATAAAATATGCTTATTCGTACCAAATATTTTTCTGCGCAAGTGCAAGACATAGCGTAATTTATCTTTTATAAATTCAAAGCCAGATATCTTGAACAACTTATAAAAAATTCAAGTTGAATTCCGTTAAAATTCAAAAAGATATCGGCTTTTCAGTCAACTGAATCTAAATTTCTCTTTGAGAAAAGATATCCTGGAATTCAGGATATTCAACTTTAATAAAATTCAATGTTATTGTTCTAAGATTCGATTTCAATTCAATTCCCGAATATCTGCGCTATGTTTACGAAAATGCATATAAATATTATGCACACCAAACACAGCCATTGATGAAAGTTTCATCTCTTTATCAGTTTTCTGTGAATGGGGATGAGTAGAAATCCCTTTCCCCATTCATCACTTTCTGATCGCCAACCTAATTGCCCTCATGACGGAATCTTCACTGTAAAACATGTATGATACTTTATTGTGTGTCACACTAGTCTTCGCAACTGATTTCGAGCCATAGTTTTCTATAAATTGCAAACTTCTCGCATTTTACGAAACGTTCCTTAATGTTTGCACACCAATATACAGTCGGACCTCTATTTAAAGAAGTCGCAGAATCCCGGAAAAAAGTTCGTTATATGGAAAATTCGTTAAATAGAGATTCACATTTTAAAATACTTTAAACTACACAAAACATATTTTAAATTCATAAACACTAAATATTATTAAAAAAGTAATTAATCACACTATCATTTTGTAAATTAATATCTATTTGTTTTATATATTTTACCCATCAAGCAGAAATCTGCAAGGGAAACAAGAATAAAACAAAACATTGTCCGGGAATACACAGCATTTTCAATTAAAAAATAATTTTATACTAAAATTAATGAATTTTAGCATTTCATCATAGGAAGGTTTATTGATTTCTGCATCATGATCATTTCCATCTTCATTATCTTCGTCTTCACGGCAATTCATTGCTGTATTGTTTTTATTTTTCACACTGTCCACTTCAAAACTGCCTCACCCACACCTTCATAGACACATGCTTTTAAATGTTTTGAACAAGAATTCGATGAATCATAATTTTGTACCGTATCACATTTTTTTTATTATGGTTGATAAGCTGTTTGGAGGAATAACAAATTTTAAAGCAATATTCTTTTTTTCACGCCTTTATCCACCTCATGAAGAATTAAAATTTTTTCTTTGATGCTCAAGCACTTTTGCTTTGACATTTTCCAGCTTCAGGGTCATTGGTCACCATAAAATGTGTTAAAAGACAGAATAAGTTTGAAATGTTTAGAAATAATTTGAGAAATAGGGATATTATATTAGATATTATAAAAATATTAGATCACAAGAAAAATTTCGTTAAATAGAGAATGCACTTCGCTATTTGGTGGTTATTTTATGAAAAAATTCGCAAAATGTTCTTGCTTCCAAGTAAAATTTCGCAAAATAGAGGTTCGTTAAATAGAGGTCCGAAAAAATCCACAGAAAAAATTATTCTCTCTCTACGGCCTTGCATAACCTGACAATAAAAGCCTCTAGCATTTGCCTCTAAATCTTTCCGCCCATTCTCATCAAACCAACAGAGTGTAATATTTTCCGCGAGCGAAAGATTTTCTAAACTATATTGGCAAATATTCGCAATGAACTTACCTTCGACGATTCCCACGGTTAGAACCAGCAGACAGAAGAACAAGCCCTTGCTGGAGCCTCTGCAATCCATCCGCTGCTATGACTGCAACAGGTGAGGGGACCGAGGAGGGCTCTTGGCGGTTGGAGTCTTCCAGAGAGCGTACTGCAGTACTGCGGCGGCTGTGCATTGCAGGGAAACGTGCGGCTTAATGAAAGTGCGAGCTTCTGCCCAGATAATGCCGAGAGTGGAGTTCCGATAGCAATTGCGCGGGCGAAGAAAGCCTTCCGCAACATCAAGGGTTGTGGTCTCTTTTTATCTGCTGCATGCTAAACTTACGTAGTTTTTCCAATGTCATCATGCGAGAGTGGTGCAGAAACTTTTCTGGGTTCGGTGAACGCTAAACCTATGTATTGTTACAAAGCTATAAAGTCGTTTCCCTGAGATGCTAATCTTGGAGACAAACTTGGCGACTTGGTGGCAAAGTTGTCAACTTTGGCCACAAAAGAAATTTTCTAGAAGGGCCTTAAACTTTCAACCTATTTCTACTGGTTTCATGAACTTTCTAGAGATTACGTCATTTCCTACGTAATGAAGTACTTCCTGTTGAAAGGTATAAAAGAAAGCTCTCAAGCCAAGAAGAGTCAGTTGGATTCTGATCTGCAAGCAAGCTGGTGAGCTAATAGGAAACCTTTGAACGGTGTTTTGAGATTTAATGGTAATCTCTGTTGTCAATTTTTACAAGTGCTGTTTTAATGTTTGTGTTACGTTCCTTTGCTTAGAATTCCTGTAAAATAAAGAGCTTTATTTTTGTAATCCTGCTTATTGGATTGCAGTCACGGACACCCACAAGACGATTTTTTCACAGTATTAAGTCAAATGTCATCATATAAGTGTGGTGTGGATTTTAAGAGTGTAGGCTTGCTATTTAAGTGTCGCCTTTGTCATTGGTACACTTTTCAGAATTATATGCCCTCGTTTCCGAAATAGCCCTAAAGCACCTTCAAATCTGGTCATTTATCAATCGAATCAAATCAACAGCTCAGGAAGATAAGGAATAAGACACTGAGAGTTTTGAGATATAAAGCATTATATTTTTCTAAAGGCGTGAAAATCAACAATATGGTTAATATTTTAAAGTTATTTTCTTTTCATAACAGTCATTAAATTAAGCATGAAAAAGAGCGTTTAGTTAATGCGAATAATCTGTCTTCTAAATAGGAGCTCAACGCTTATTCGCAGCAATTAACTAACAATTAAGCTAATGTTAATAAGTCTTTCAATTCATGGTTTATTTTTAATTCAATAAAACTTCTTTAAGCGCGGTCACCCTCTCAACTGCCACTTTAGTTGGCACGGAATTTATGGCCCATAGATAGAATGTTAGAAAAACCTCTAGGAATAGCCACGCAAACCCCTCTAAGCGACCTTGCTTGTCGTCGGTTCAACTCCAGAGGAATAGCCTAATATACTAATTCAGACTAATAGAATGTGGGCTAAATATCTACCACAATCTGAAGTTTAAAATTGCGTTGTGAAGAGAATCATGAATATAAAATGATGCACGATTCAATTGAAATCATATTCCCGGAGAACAATCTGGTCGCCGAAGGTGCTTTGTTTTTCATATATTCAAATACATTTAAACATAATATTGTTTTCATAATGGTGTCTTAAACCTACTTTAAAATTCAATTTAAGCGTCGTATTTTTACAAGAACACAATGTCATTTCTTGAGTTTATTGACTGTCTTGAGATAAAAAAAATTATTTTCCCTCTTAGATTGTATATTATTTTCGATTCATGCTAGCATTTTGACTTTTTTCTATTGAAAGATTTTGTTATTTAATGATGCTCTCTGAATAGACATTCTACGCTTTGATAAGTTTTAGTATTTTATGAGTGTGAGTGATACTTTTTCATACATGTTAAAACATACTTTAAACTAATATTGTTTTTATAATAATGTTTAATGCTATGAATTCTATATATGAGCTTAATTTTAACGTCCTATTTCTAAAACTAGTAAACGCTAGGATGTCACTCTTCGGATTTATTGAAAGATTCTTAAGGGGGGAAAAAATCCCCAGTTTTACAATAAAGTCAAACTGACTGCTATTCCAGAATGAACTGAAAGTCTCTCTTACTTTCAAAAATCGGAAGTACACACTCAACTTAAATCCTTTTTCACAAAAGAGCAATTTCTCTTTTACATGGCTACGATTTGACATACTGAACCAGAAAGATAAATAATAAAAAAGGAAGGAAAAATGCACTTAAAATGTAGGAGGGAGGGTAAGAAAGAAGCCCCAGAAACTTTAATAAGACGAGAAATTCTACTTTCTGCAAGATCTTCCAGTGAGATATCTCCCCATGAACAAATGAGTGAAACGACGGTCGAAGATACCGAGAAGGAAAAAGGCAACCTCTAAAACTTCGAGATGTGAATATTTACGATCAATTTTCCACCATGTTTATAGCAAAAATGAGTAGGAAGTTTTTGATGTTGTTTTTGTGCTTTGTTAAAAAAATATCTCGAGCGTTGCTGTCCTCGGAACGCTATTTCTTAAAGTCTCCTATTTCAAATGATCTTGGAACGATCTCAAGTAACAAATCAAGGGTGAAATTTAGTTGGGGAAAAAATCCGGCGACTCTTAAGTGCGTATTTGTCAAAAGCTCTTTGTACCAGGCATGTGGAATGGAAATTCACATGGGGAGAATTGCAGTTTTGGAGCAGATTTTTCGAATAGACAACGTAGCGTCGTTAGAAAATAAAAGTGTTTCTGCTATTTTTTTATTTTAACTTTCTACGTTTTTTTTTTCATTTGTTATGCTTATAAAGCAAAGGAATAATTCCGTTCTGTTCAAAGTTCTTCATTTGTAATAAAATGTGAAAAATAATCCATCGTTATTTCTTCGGAAATGATATTTTGAAATCGGATCTCCATATGCATTGTACAATCAAGACGTTTTAATGAGTATCTCAAATTTCTTCTTCAAATATTTTTAGCCAAGAAATATGACCGTTTACTTTAAAAAGTTGTATAGGTTATTGTATAATGGCAACACTGAAATAATTTCTTTTTCAGTTTCAATAACGCGGATGCTGAAATGTAGTACCAGAGTATATGACTCGTGAGCCACATATGGTCCTTAAAGAACAGCGTTTAACTATTACCACACCTTTCTAAGTTAGATGAGTGTTGAGTGTCTTTTTACAATTTGAATTATTGAGGGAAAAACCAAAGTCACTGAAATGGACTATTAACGTTACAACGGTCTTTGCATTCTCATGAAGAAAACAAGGGATTGCGAGATATCCTTATATGATGTAGTTTTCTTTTGTAATAAACTACTCGCTACAAAAGAAAAAGTGTCTGACTTTTAAGAGTACACTAACCATGTGAAATGGCATTAACTTTATGATTCCTAAGGCCATTGGAATAAAGGAACCGCAAAATGCGGGAACGTCTGACTTCCTCTATCAAAGATAAGGGAAATTCACTTCCTCCCTCAAAAACCACAATGACAGCTCTCATTGTCCGAATTCTAAGAGAACCCCCCTTTTCCCCAAACACATCTGGGCGAGGTAATCTAGAGAAGAAAGCACGCGCCGTGGATTTGAAATCGATCCCAATTTACGAATGGGGGTGGAAATTTCAGAGTGACATTCGGAAAGCTATCGTCTTTTGCTTGAAGGGACGTATGGGACGGCCCCGTATCGATAGAGTTAAAGCAGGCTTCTAGGATCTCTCGAGATAAATCCATATACTTACAAGCCTCTACCTTTTATACACCCTGGGCATATCTAAAGCAATAGCAAACATTGTTTTTGTTATACTTAATACGAAAACAAATTATGAAACCAAAAGTTGTTACTTTATAACATAAAATAGTAAGTGAGCCAAGAAGCCCTCTTTTTCCGGCGTTAAATGATCGCGCATCAGAAAAAAATTAGTTATAACTCAATTAACAAATATAATTGGCATTCACAAAGCAGCAAAATGAAAGCTAAGTTTATTACATGCACATTTAAATTCCCTTGTCTTCGGAAATGTTGTACTTTCTTCACCAGAAACATTTTTCAGCACTAAACCTTTTAATGAAAAAATAGCTCAATGTTTTCTACCTCTGTGACTCCTGAATGATTGTTATATACGTTTAAGGAACAAATGCGTTAGCCAATGCTTCCAACAAACGAGAAAAAAACTCAATCCTGTACCTTTCATCAGATTTTTACTATTTAATTTTTTAATAAAAGTTTTATACTGGTGCAAATTGACCTCTAATTGTGTCCTTTATGGTACTTTTCGTTTTCAGTGACTTTAAAAGTAGACTCAAAATATTATCATTTTGATTATATTTTCATTGTTTTCTTATTTTTTAGTAGCGAGTTAAATTTTAATTAATGCCATGTTCTATTTTCTATGAGAGTTGAAATGTGTGGATTAAAATTGTTAATCAACTTTTAATTCCATAATTTTTTCGTATAAAATAGAAAGTCTTAAAAACGTATACAAAATTATCCATTATCCATCGGAAATCAAGAATATAATTTAAGTAATATTAATTAGTAGCATTTATGTTTTAAAAGTAGTAATGAAATACTTTATTTTTTCAAATCTGACAGAATATTAGAATTTCATTAACAATACATATATGCTCATTTTTTATAACCTGAACATCATGATATTGGTTAAATAATGAAAAAGATTTTATTTTAACTACCATCTTGGAAAAAAATGCTAACAATAAAGAATTAAAGGTTTTCATGTTTTCATTTAATTAAAATATCTGTACATATTAAACTCCATTCTGAAATGAATATTTCTGTTTAGTCTACAGAACTCTAATGTACTGTTCTAACTATTGCCTTCATTTTCACTGAAATTCTTATAACGGAAAAATATTGTATAAACATTTAATTAAAAGAGCTTTTGGTAACGGCCAAAACTATTTGTTGATGAAAAACAACTTGCAACACTGTAGAATTTTGATTATTTATTCACATATTAAATAAGGTATTAAATTTCCTATACACATAACAGACTATAATTTGCTTTAGAAGCAATTATATAAGACTGATGAGTTTCATGAAAACATGGCATAATAAATTTTGATAACCATAGCATCCTTTGCAAATTTAATAAACTAAACATAACCATTCCATTTAATTACTGTTGCTGCTTAATCTTGTTGATGCAATATTTCATTTAAATGAATGCGCAGAAATATAAATATAAAAATTCATAGAAACTAAAACACCCAAAGCTACATGACTTCATTTGAACTTATTGTATTGTAAAATGTTACTTAAGTTATAAATTTGCAGAACACAATGAAAAAGTAAAAATTATATATTTACTGAAAACAGTTAGTCTTCATTTTTTCCTTCGATAAATAGGAGCTTAAACTTCTAGTTATATATTATATTACTTCTTTTCTTTTACAGCATTTGTCATTTTACATATTCACATTTATAGATGAATATCTACTACTTCTTTATTGACGAGAGAAGCGAGGACTTCGTTTTAACTCAGACATTCAGCATTTTGTCTTTCTGCAAATTTGTTTGTCAAACGCGTAGTTCGATTTTCTTTGAATTAGGCAGAAATGTTCCTTGATGGAACAAATAACGATATATATGTAAGGATTTTTATTTTTTGAGTTTTTTTATGAGGGTGGCCGACTAACTGATTTCAACGTTTCGGCAAGTCAATGGCAATTTTGGCACAATAAAAACGTTTGAATCATTTTGATAAAAGTTTTTGTAAATACTGATAAAAGCAAACATACAATTTTAATATTATAATACTATGAAAACAGACGTCAATTTCCTAAATACGGATAGTCAATTTGTTAATACTGATGAAAGCAAAGATTTGTGTAAATAATTCGCATTCAAAGACAGAGAGAGAAAATCTTAGTTTTTCAGACTTATAGTTGTTTATTCCTTTTCCGTTCTATCTAATCTCCTTTTTTCTTCTTTATCTTTCCGTGGAAGCTTTTTTCGGCGATTCTGCCAAACGGTTCATGTTATTAAAATTTCAGGAAAATTATCTGTTATTTGTGTAACGTCTTATTGCGCATTTGTCTCAATTTTATTTGATATCTGAATTTTGTTTATGATAAATACTAATTTCATTATTTCATCAAGATATTTCATCCATCTTCAGATGCTTTTGCTGCTGTTAAGGTTATGATAGTTGACCGATCTCTGCTTCAACTCCGTTCAGCATTTCGTCTGATGGAAATGTGTTTGCTACGCAGTCACTACCAAACGCTTTGTTCGATTTTCTTTGATTGGGAATTTTTGAGGTCATGAAAAACGAAATTTATATCAAAAATTTTTTCATGCTGTTTCAAGATGGTGGCCGTTTTAGTGATTTCAATGTGTTTGCGAGTCAAGGCGAGTTTGGCACCATAAACTTTTTGCAGCAAGAAAGACAATAATGTGCACAATTATACGCGTATGAGTGTAAGGTTTGATTTAGCTATTTAGGGAGCTCAAAAATATTGTTGTTAATTTGTTTCAATTCCTAAAAATTAATCTGTATGTTTTTGCTATTATATGGTCTTTATAATATGCTCCATTCAGCGAGAATGCGTAAAAGATGCATCATTCAGAGTGGTTCAGGATGTAACCCACGAAGCTTGAAAGAGTTAAAACAGATGGATCATTTCGGTATTGTTTAGTTTAGTTACGATAACATACAGTTTCGAAGCAACTCGACGGCTATTTTGAGACGGACCTTGTAATTTTGAACCGTGGGTAGATGACGAGGACGACACATAACCTGGAACCCCCTCTTCAACTTCCCGCACCACTCCAGCGGCAGGACGTTTGGCCACTAGGCATGATTTAATTTGCAACAGTAACTGTGGGTAACAGACATAAACAGTGGGTCTTCAGGGGAATCGCGTTTCGAACCAGGAACCTTCCTGCCACGCAGCCGAAGCCTTACTACTATGTCACCGCGGACCAAACCACGAAACAATGAATTGCAAGAGCAATGAATTGACAACTGTACTATCGAAACTCACGGCCGGAAGGTGAAACAGGCGTTTTTCTTATTTCAACTGTCACTTATAACGTAGTTTGGAATTTTAAAGCTTGCTGAATTTTAGATTGAGGAAAAGGTTTGATAAAATTTATTTTCAAGTTTTGATTCAATCTTTTTTTTTAGAAAAATCCAAATCTCTGACTTAAACTATTTTGAGTTTGACCTGAACGGTCTCTGACTCTCATAAGTTATCTCCGTCATTTCTAACTGATCTCTTTTGAATCATTTCATCCAAACTTTCATTATATTCTAAGAAATATTGTGAACTCTACTTCTTAAATTCATTTTTTGCGAGAAAAAGTTATTTTACACCACAACGGATATAGTAACAGGCTATTCCTATGAAGTTATACCTAACATGGCGGAAGCTTCTGGTCTTGTTTGGTAACAGACGTTGCCATCGACAAAAGAGAAATTAACCTCCTTTTTCCGCCACGTCCTTTTCCACCTTATCTTTTTATATATATAGATAATGATAAAAACAGACATATGATTGTAATTATTTTCATACTGATGAAAGCAAATATTTAATTGAAATTTTGTAAATGCTGATGGAAGCAAAGATTTGTGTAAATGATTTGCATTGATTTCTGTGTGTGAGAGAGATAAGATCGTAGTTTTTAAATGTTAAAAGTTCCTTTTTCCTGTTTAGTTCCTTCTAATAGTGTATTTCTCTTTTTTAGAAAGTATTCTTTTCTCAGGATTATTGAATAGTTTATGGGTAAAAACTTGATGACTACCTCCACTCTCGGCTGTTAATTTTAATATACATCTGATCCAGTACACTTTTTATGTAACTTTATTAAGTTAATGCATTTGTTTTCAAAATACAGGGAGTAAAATTTGTATACAATATAGGCTTTCAATGTTGTAAATTGATTGGTTTAAGATTGCAAATTAGCTTTATAAGATAGTGTATTCGTGGGGACAAAGAAAGTACCTCCTCGAGAGACAAATTATGATATCTCTTATCTTGAAAAAAATGCTGACTCCAAAATGAATGACAAAGTTGAACAAACCTTCAAAGACTGCAATGAAGAAGAGTTCTTAGAAGTTTTTGTGGGAGGGGGGAGAGGTCTACTATTCACAGAACAATTAGTATAATACATATAGATTTTAATAATTATTTTTGTGGAAGTAACAAAGAATTTCTGTCCAATGTGAAGCAAAACTTCAAAAATGAATCTTAAGGAAATAAAAAAATTACGCACACTCCCTCATAAAACACCTTTTTATGCATATAAGACAATTTTTTTTCTTTTTCTCCCTCCCCCCCCGAAAAAAATGCATTTCTTTTCAGTCTTCTTCGTAAAATAAGACGAAGCAGAAAAGGAAATTGTTTTACTATCCGTATTCAAATTTCAACATACATGACAAAACAATCTTTCCTAAGTTTTTTTATATATTACTATTCCCTCTCACATATGGTTTAATTTAGTTTGGTTATATTAACGTCCAGTTTTGAAGTAACGCGAGGGTATTTTGGGACGGACCTCGCAATTCTCAACCGCGGTCAGACGACGAAGACGACACTTCAGCTGGCACTCTTTCTCGAAACTTCCGCACCACACCAGAAGGAGGACGTTTGGCCATTATGTAAGATTTAAATTTCAACAGGCCCCATACACGGCGGATCTTCAGTGGAATCGGGTTTCGAATCTGGAACCCGAGAACTTACCACTAAGCCAACGAGGCCCTTCTCTTACATATACATTACTTTAGATAGGCCCTCATTTTTAAAACAAAAATTAAAATCCTTGTCTTCTAATAGCTTGGAACTCAACGAGAAGTAAACATTATATGAACTCAGAAAAAATATTCAGTAAATATCAATCATTTGACTGAATGGCTTGGCTTACATTCAAATTTCTTTGCAAAATATATCAAAGACTTTGAAAGTTCTATTCTTTATCTTGTTTATTAACGATCTTTCTGACTGCTAAAAGAAAAACATGTAAAACTTATAAATACCAAACTTAATATACAAACAGGAAGAAAAGCCCCAAATGAAAACCCTTCGTAAATAATTATCGCATAACATTTCCTAACAAAAATGTGTTCAAGAATTTAACAAATCAAACTATTGGTGACCAAGGTACTGATGCGGCCTATGCAGCGTGAAATGTGTGATAAAGTTTAGAGAATCAAATTGAATTATGTATCATTCGAATGTGTTCATCAAAATATACCAAGTGTCATTTCAGGCCAATGCTCACTAGATTTTCCCCAATATTACAACCATTTTAATTCCAAGGTATGTAGCGATAATGCCGAAAACAAATAGTATAAAAATCATTTTGTCGCTACCTTTCTCTTAAAACCTAAATATGACGATCCTTTATGCATATACAGGAAGAAACATGATACTCTATTATTCACTGATTTACCCTTCATGCCTGGCGTTACCACAGTGTCTAATACTTATAGATGGGTAACACCTGAGAAATTGTGTGTATGACAGTTTAGTGCTTGCTCATTTGTCTGATTTGATCCTATAAATATTTGCACCCATATGCCAGAGATAAAACATCAGTCTGCATGAAGATCTTCAAGAGTTAGAAATCTTTCTTTCGGCGATTAACTGTGCCCACCAACACATAAAACACATAATATCATATTTCACATTAAAACACATAATAAAGAGTTAAAAATTCAGAGGAGGAATCCCGATTTCTGCTCTGTCTTTCGCAGTGAACTAACAGCCATAGATGAAGGCCTCGACTCACTCTCATCCTTCTCTTGCAGTAATGAAATTTGGATACTAACAGATAGCAGAAGTTCTATCCAGCATTTGGCCAATTGGCATAGAGTAAGAGATAAAATAGGAATGAATATTCTTAACAAACTTAAAAGTCTCTCAATATCTTACCGGGTTCACCTGCAGTGGATTCCTTCTCACGCCAACATCCAAGGTAACGAGATTGCAGATGCACTTGCTAAAGCAGGTGCTGCTGATGCTTGAGTGCCTTCTGCACCTATCACCTACTTGGAGCTGTTCTCTAGAGCTAAAAGCAGGAATAAAACTATCTGGCTCATTCCATCGGTGCATCACTGGTATCAAGGTTTTCTACCAGGTGGCTGTCTATCACTTGACTGTAACAGACGCTACCAAACAACTCTTATTCGCTTACTTAGTGGCCATATCAGAAGTTTGACTTTCTTTGATAATTCTAAGTGTTTTGAGATTTGCCCAAAATGTACTGCAGAACAGGCCACACCTGATCATATTCTTGCATGCCTGGGGCTTTACAAACAGGATCTTGTTTCTAATCCTCTATTGACTTTGAATTTCTTTAGGGTGCACAGGCTCATGGACCTGATATAGCTCTGATGATCTTCGGGGATCATCATCATCAACAACAACAACATATTTCGCCTTCAATTTAAACCGTCACTTTTTGCAAATACAGTATGATAGCACACCTGAAAATCTCTTATGTGAGAAGTTTGCCCTCTCATACCAAATTTTTGGGAGTTAATCTGTAAGTATATGATCGCAGTACTTTTTTCATTGTGCTGCCATGGTGTTATACCATTGCACCTAATGCTTGAATCAATATAACAGTCTTCACAAAGAGCTTCTCAAGACAGAAACTTAGCTAAAAATGACTAATTGTCACATATTTGATATATCTTATTCATACAGACTGCCATTTGACACAAATGTAAATTGACATCATACATGAAAATTTCTGATTTGAGAACTTTTTCATTGTTTATCTATTTATCTACTGCGAACTGTTTTCTTTAGAAATTTTGTTTTTCATATTCGACTACTGATTCGTTATGATCAGTTTCTTTTCTATACTACAGTTCAGGTTATAGCAATACATTTATAACTTAGAAGATTTCCTTTTCCTTAGAAGATGACGTAGCAGGAATCTGAATACAATCGTTACATCACTTTAACTCTTTTAGCAAGACTTACGAGTTCTTTCAGCACTTTCTTATCGTACAAATGATTTGCAGTATTCATTACATATTTGTTTTAAAAAAATTCTCTTTAGTTTACGAATTTAGTTTGTTCAAAAGGCTAATTAACAATGACAAACGACAAAATAAAATAAAAGTTTTTAAAACTGATATGGCATAAATTAAAAACTTACTTATAAAAACCGTTTGTTCATAAAAGACCAATGACATGAAGAGACGATAAAAAAACAATGAGAACTTTCTCTACTTTAAAAATATACTTTTGCAAGCATAAGAATACAAAAATAAAAGAATATTAGAGACATGATATTGCCATGATTTGGTTGGAAAACAAAGAACTCTCATTTTAAAAAATGAGCTAATTTCATTATTTATACTTTTTAGTAAGAAGAAAATTTTGCATTTTAAAAAGACTTCATTTTCATTAAGGTGATAATCCAAGTTATTTTAAAAATCGCTTTGTTTTTCACTAAAGAAAACTTCTGCAAGAAAATAAAAGTAGCACTAATTGATATAAATATTTTTATTTAAAACATTAAACACGAAACACAACAAGCATAATCCTGCAGTAACCAAAAAAAAATAATTTAAAAATGAAAACTCTAAACGCAGTTACTAATGAGAAAGTTATGTTTACAGCAACACGAAACAAAAAACACATCTTCAACACTTTAATGCAATAATAACGTAAAAAAGCTTTTTACTTAAACGCACTTTTTTCCCATACGTATGCTCGACTGAACTCCAGGTTACGGTTTACAAGCTACACTTTATTGTTCTTGTTTCCATTTAAAACATTCTAAAGCCTCTTTTTCCCTGGAGTCGCCATTTTATAACGAATCAATGTCAGGTGTGTGGGTTAGACATTGATCTCAATTCTCATGATGTTCTTCAGAACATTTTGGTCTGCTGCCAAACAACAGTCGTTGTTCCGTTGCACTTAAACATTTCTCTTCGCATTAAAGAACGGTTGTTGTTCAATTTATTTCTGAAGAAACCCGCATTAAAAAGATTCGACAAGGATCGTAAGAAACGCGAGTTCCATTCTGGAGGGGGGAAACTTTTCTTAGGTTACTGGAGAACAGCCTGGAATAAAAGTTGGCTCAAATTCTTCACCATGGAAAAGGCATTCAAAGTTAAAAGAATTTCTAAGGAATAGAAGATCGCGGTTAGTTTTAAGCGCTGTTTCAACTCTTTTGTGTTTACTGGAATTTGTATTCAATACAAAATTTTAAATTTTATTTTATTACAGCGTTTCTTATGGTCGTGCTTCGTTCAGTTAAATATTATCTTTTGTGTTTACTACTGGAATTTGTGTTCAATAAAATTTTTTGTTCATTTACAA
>BGPR01001518.1:68542-102315 GCA_013235015.1 Araneus ventricosus
AATTGAATGTGTATTATGGGATCATCTCATTTTTCTACTGTATTGACTTTCGTATTCTTATTTACCTGTTCAGTTGCTGTTAACAAAATATTTTATTTGAAGTTGGCTCAAATTATTCACCATGTAAAAGGAAATGAAAGTTAAGGAAATTTTCGTAAAAAGTCCAGGGTTAGTTCCAAGTGCTGTTTCGACTCTTTTGTGTTTATACTGAATTTGTTCAATAAAATTTTTTAAATTTTTTCATTACAACGTTTCTTATTAAATTGAATGTGCATTATGGATCATCTACATTTTCGTATTCTGATTTTCCTTTCAGTTGCTGATAACAAAATATTTCATTTGAAGTTGGCTCAAATTCTTCACCAAATAAAAGGAAATGAAAGTTAAGGAAATTTCACTTTGAAAAAGTCCAGGGTTTGTTTTAAGTGCTGTTTCAACCTTTTGTGTTTACTGAATTTGCGTTCAATACAAAGTTTTTAATTTTTTTATTTACAGCGTTTCTTATTAAATTGAATGCGTTATGGGATCATCTCAGTATCTGTTGTATTGATTTTCGTATTCTGATTTTCATGTTCAGTTGCTGTAACAAAATATTTTATTTGAAGTTGCTCAAATTCTTCACTATAAAGGAAATGAAAGTTAAGGAATTTCACAGAAAAGTCCAGGGTTTGTTTTAAGAGCTGTTAACTTTTTGTGTTTATAGACATTTCAAGTCTGCTTTTAAATACATTTGTTATTAATGGAATGTGGTTAAGAAATAACAATTCATTCTCCTAGTGTATAGATTTTTTATATTTTTGACTTTGCCATGCTTTTTTTTGAAAGTGTGTGAAAATATTCAAAATGGTTAGATAAAAAAATTGTTCTCCTATGTATAAAATTCATTCTACTAGTTTATATAGATTTTGATCGATTTTGTCTTTTGAAAGTGAGAGAAAATATTCAAAGATGATTAGATAAAAAAATCATGTTCTCTTAGTGTACAATGTTGTGTACATGAACAAATAAATGCTACTGTTAGTGTAAGTGCGTTCTCCAGTGAAAAATTCATTCTCTAGTGTGTATAGATTTTTGTTCTGAATTTTGTTATGCCTTTTTCGAAAGTGTAGACGAAAATATTCAAAGATGATTAGATAAAAAAATCATGTTCTCTTAGTGTACAATGTTGTTCGTACAATGAACAAATAGTAAAATGCTGTTAGTGTAAAGTGCCGTTCTCCTAGTGAAAAAAATTCATTCTCCTAGTGTATAGATTTTGGTTCTAATTTTTTTTTTTTCGAAAGTGTTGAGAAAATATTCAAAGATGATTGATAAAAAAATCATGTTCTCTTAGTGTACAATGTTGTTCTACAATGAACAAATATAAAATGCTGTTAGTGTAAATGCGTTCTATGAAAAATTCATTCTCCTAGTGTATAGATTTTGTGTTCTGAATTTTGTTATGCCTTTTTCGAAAGTGTAGACGAAAATATTCAAAGATGATTAGATAAAAAAATCACTATCTTAGCCTTGGCGGATTACAATGTTGTTAAAGTAATGTAGACCAAATGAGTAAAATGACTGTTAGTGTAAAGATTGCGTTCCTAGCGATGAGAAAAAATCTATCTCCTAGTATAGATTTTATTCTGATTTTTGTTAGCAATACGTAACTGAACGAAGCAATGGTCATTACAGCGTTTCTTATTAAATTGAATGTGCATTATGGGATCATCATTAATTTTCGTATTCTGATTTTCCTTTTCAGTTGCTGATAACAAAATATTTCATTTGAAGTTGGCTCAAATTCTTCACCAAATAAAAGGAAATGAAAGTTAAGGAAATTTCTACTTTGAAAAAAGTCCAGGGTTTGTTTTAAGTGCTGTTTCAACCCTTTTGTGTTTACTGGAATTTGCGTTCAATACAAAGTTTTAAATTTTGTTTTATTACAGCGTTTCTTATTAAATTGAATGTGCGTTATGGGATCATCTCAGTTATCTGTTGTATTGATTTTCGTATTCTGATTTTCATGTTCAGTTGCTGTTAAAAAAATATTTTATTTGAAGTTTGCTCAAATTCTTCACTATATAAAAGGAAATGAAAGTTAAGGAGATTTCTACAGAAGAAGTCCAGGGTTTGTTTTAAGAGCTGTTTCAACTTTTTTGTGTTTATAGACATTTCAAGTCTGTTTCAATACATTTGTTATTAATGGAATGTGGATTAAGAAAACAATTCATTCTCCTAGTGTATAGATTTTTATATTTTGACTTTTGCCATGCTTTTTTTTGAAAGTGTAGACGAAAATATTCAAAAATGGTTAGATAAAAAAAAATTCTGTTCTCCTAGTGTATAAAATTCATTCTACTAGTTTATAGATTTTGTATTCTGAATTTTGTTATGCCTTTTTCGAAAGTGTAGACGAAAATATTCAAAGATGATTAGATAAAAAAATCATGTTCTCTTAGTGTACAATGTTGTTCGTACAATGAACAAATAGTAAAATGCTGTTAGTGTAAAGTGCCGTTCTCCTAGTGAAAAAAATTCATTCTCCTAGTGTATAGATTTTGTGTTCTGAATTTTGTTATGCCTTTTTCGAAAGTGTAGACGAAAATATTCAAAGATGATTAGATAAAAAAATCATGTTCTCTTAGTGTACAATGTTGTTCGTACAATGAACAAATAGTAAAATGCTGTTAGTGTAAAGTGCCGTTCTCCTAGTGTATAGTTTTTTGTATTCTGACTTTTGTTATGCCCTTTTTAAAGTGTAGGCGAAAATATTCAAAGATGAGTAGATAAAATAATTATCTTCAAGCACAAAAAAATTGTTTATTAATGATAGTGAAAAGAAAAATCAAATTCTGCATTGTTCCAGAAGTCTACTGAATAAGTATTTTTAAAACCAAATAAAAATTTCAAGAGTAACTCTGCAACTGGGAATTCAAATGATGAGACAAGAAACGTTCTTGGAATAAGAATTTATGATAAAAAACCGAATATCTTATGTGAACAGAGGCATAGGAGAGCATTTCAACATCTTTGTGGAGTTTACATAATTGCAGTTCAAAATAAAAATTTTGGCGGGAGAGTTCCTATCGTCTGTCAACAAGTAACAAAGGAAGACATGACAAAATTCCTTTCTCCTTTTTCAATTTTCCTAAAATTTGTGACAAAGTCCTCAGTTTATTCTAGATAAAGAAAAGTACTTTCTTCTACGAATGTAAAATCCTTCGATAATCCTTAACCTAGAGGCAGGAAATTAAATCAACAAAATTACTTTGAGCCTCAAGATCCTTCTTATGTAACATCCATTTTAATTCTCTGTATTTTGTCATCGTGAATGGTTAGTATAGTCATACAAAGTTTAATGCCATTCATGGCTTTTCTAAATAAAGTAAAGCACCGATTAAACGTTTTTCAAGGAACTGATGTAAAACGACATATAAATGAAAAGACGTATGATCGAAATTTTAGCAAAATCTTTGGATTATTGTAAATTTAATGCAAATTCATTATATATAGTATTAATTTTAAAGTATTAATAGTATAAAGTTTAGGATACTACTAATATAATAATAAAGAGTATAGAAAAATAATTAAATTTAAAAATTAAACATTTATCATAAAAGTGATAGAAAGCATTCCTTTATCGCATATTTGAGTACTAATTATACATTTCTTACATGATTTATGTGCATGCAGGGAGGCGTTTGATTAAAAGATATTTAATCATCGGTTTATATGATGATTGTTTGTTAGTATTAAGTATAGTATTATGAATAGAATTAATTTCATTGAAATGTTTTTTCATTATTCTTTTCACAGAAAAAATGAGTTCTAAGTTGTTCAATGGAGTCCATTGCGTCTTTAATGGAAGGTTGATTAACTTCTTAATCATCCCTTAAGCTATCCGACTGGTTTAAAATCGTCGTTTTTGATGAAATTATCAAAAATATTTTATGACTTAATTTTGTAGCTTGTTTAATCCGCTTTCTAAAACTGTGTCACTTTTAACTCTACGTGAATTACAAATGGAGTTATAGCTGTTTCATTACCGAACTGTAAGCGTTATTTAATGTTGCATGAAAACTTTAAATGTGTTTACTGAGAAATGATATTTTTGAGGAAAACTGTCGACCGTAACAATTATTTCTCAAAAAGTTACTCAAGTATTGATATGAAATTTTCTGACATTGTTTCCTGTAATATGCTTGAGGTTTTCCTCTAAAAACTAAGCTCAATTTTAAAATCAAGTATTATTTTTAAGTACTTAAATATCAACGAAAAGCATTTTTTATGAAAAATTACAAGTTCAGTAACTATGTTCAGCTATATTTCAAATCTATTTTGAAGTACAAGAAATATTTTAGAGCATAATACAGATACCTGTCATAAAAATGTACTTCTAGAAGGATTTAAGTATATTTAGAATATGACTTTGCCATTGCTGTTAGCGTAAGGAAAATATTTTAGCCATTTTTCTTCAAATTTCTCAGTTTTTTTAAAACAAATATTAGTTTGAAAGCCTAATTTTACAATATTTTCATATTTTTAAAACATATGCAGTTGAAAAATAGTTATTTTCCAAAAAAAAATGTCTCCCAACACAGCCGGATACCTTAAATCAGCACCAGGCAATTTTTCTTCTATAAATTCATCAATTGTGAAAAATTTCCAAGTCATGATATTTTTATCACAGTTTACATTCTAGAAAGGATGAAATTTTCACATTTTAGGACGGGGCAAAACGATGCATAATCGAAGTTTTGTATCGTATAAACGAAGTGGTTCATCATTACAATGAAAACTAATGAATCGGGACTGTGATGAAACGACGTATAAATGAGAAACATATAAACGAGTATTTACTTTATATGGTTTTCAAAACTTATCTTCTATTTCTAAGAATGTATTTCCTGTTGTGTGAAAAATGATTTGCAGTAAACGAGCCTAATTTCGCAGGCTCTCCTTATTCAATGAAAACAAAATCATCCACAACGCTCTTTGTCAAAATATAAACAAACTTTAAATTGCGTGACTGTGAAAAAGAGTATATCGTAAGATTATTTCTTCATTCTTCATTTCATTCTTCAATTATCAAACTCCAAGTATATCTGGCACAAAATAAAAATTTGGTAAGCTTATTTTTATCTTTATTTAATTAAACTCCCTCCTATTTTATGGGACACTAAGGATGATTTTTGACACAAATATATGATTTTCTAAGACCTTACTTCCACAGATTGTTATTCAAAATGTGTAGTCGATCGAGGAACTATTTCTTTCAATATAAACATTTTCAAATGAGATAATTTATTTAATTAAAAATACTAATTACAATTAAAATGCAAAATAATTTTCTATCCATTTCTTAAGATTTCCGATTTTTTCTTAATGATTTATCAAGATGTTAAAATAATTTTAATAAAATATTTTAAATATACTTTTATTAGTACGCCAAAAAGTATAATTTTTTTATGAAACATTTTCTACTTTTTAGCCTCCAAATTTTTATTTAGTAATATCTAAATTATTGAATGTAGAAATCGAGTTTTTCTCAAATTTACTACCTGGTGACATCACA
Organism: Araneus ventricosus; assembly: GCA_013235015.1. NCBI lineage: Eukaryota > Metazoa > Arthropoda > Arachnida > Araneae > Araneidae > Araneus > Araneus ventricosus. The sequence continues at coordinate 74,100 of BGPR01001518.1, forward strand.
TGTTCAGAATAAAAATTTAATTTAATTAATTGTTTAACTGATAATATGGTTCTGGAAATGCTGAAATAGCGCATCGTCATAGATAATATATAAATTAACAAAATTTGAAAACTCTCATACAGGCCAACATATCAGGTAATGAGTGTAAAATCCATTCAAAAATCATATCTATACAAATATGAAACACATAAAGTTAAATGAAATTGTACAAAAATACCTGGAGGGAAATAAGGGTGCAATTAATTAGACAGAGACTCGCTGATATTCATACTAGCTAATCGCCTTCAACGTGTTACCATTTTGGACATGGATTAGAAATCCGAAGTCAGTGTCCTGTTTCCAACCAAGCTATACATCTCAGCTAAATTGGAATTGTAACGGTTTTGTAGCTACTTCCGAAGCTCTAAATAGTTTCGTGTCTTCGCTCATGTTCATCTCCAAAGAGTAAATCATATCAAATGTTTCGTGATCCAGCCATTTCAAATGTTGAAATTTCAAACCAATCCGATCAAAAACTTTAGACAAGGTATGTAATATGTTTACTGTCAGCTCTCTGCATTTTACTGCCGTTGAACAAGTGTTTTCAGCGATGAATTATAAACTATCTCATGAAAAATCCAGACTCAAGGAAGCTATACTTAAAAGTTTATTACTTGTGTAAATTGAATAATGTGTTAATTTCTTTTCCGGGAGGAGGCATGAAAATGGTAAGACATAATGGGAAAAAAATTCATGCTCAAGATAAGCATGAATTGTTTCAACCATCAGCAAATAGTTTTAAATATTTTTATCTTATGTTTTGTAACAACTGCAATTAATAAATCAGATTTTTTCGTTTTGTCTTTCTTTCTTATCCCTAATGGCACAAGATATTGAACGAGATCTCCACAGTATTGTTCAGACCAATATTCTGAAGACATAGTAGCAATACTGCTGGGCATCTTGTGTTAATAGGGATGGCATGGAAAAGAATATATGAACAGTAAGCTTGTCTGTAACTCTCTGGTAGATTCAAATTGGTATGCTAAACTAACAAATTAAATCAGACGGAACATGTAAACGTATCATTAAATGAAAGACAACCAATCGAATCCTGAGAGAAAAATTAGGAAAAATGTAATTCTTAACTGACTTGTCAGTATTGTCATAAGAGCCTTTTATACTTTTCATTCATCGGAGAGCTCTCTATCCTTGGCCGTTTCGTAAACTCCGTAATGTGATGCGTTCTTATAATGGAAACAATAGAGTATTCATTTTAGAGTTTTCCCCTTTAAATGATTGGACTCAAAATTTCATATAGATTTACGATTTTTGTAACAAGACCACATGTCAACAATTGCGAATCCAGAGGGGTGCTATTGGTCTGCAGTCCCACCCCCAGAGATGAACCAAACTTGATTTTTCCAAATCACTACATCTGTTTGTTCTTAATCTCTTTTCTAAAAAATAAAACGTAGCAAACGTAGAAACGTAAAAAAAAACCAGAGCTGAACAAAACTTGATTTTTCCAAATCACTACATCTGTTCGTTCTTAATATCTTTTCTAAAAAATAAAATGTAGCAAACTTAAAAACGTAAAAAAAAATAAACCAGAGCTGAACCAAACTTGATTTTTCCAAATCACTACATCTGTTCGTTCTTAATCTCTTTTCTAAAAAATAAAAAGGTAGCAACATAACTTTCTGGCCATGACAGGCTCGAAACTTTTCCTCCTTTTGTAGTCATTACACTCGCACTTGTAGCGTAAATGCGATCGAAAACATGTTTCAGCTAGTCGTTTCATTGCGTTTTTATAATGATCGAAGGTCATTGCAGTGTCCTTCGTGAGTCTTATTGTCAGGTGAGTAAAGTTAACTTTCAGTCGGGCGCAATACAAATGCCAACACTATCGAGCGCAACTCATCTGTGATTAAAAGTTAAATTTTTAATTAGGCTCAAAGTAACGCTATCAAACTGAACTATTCGGCCATACGAAGCTATATTTGTCTGTTAAAATAACTTTGTTTGCGTTTCCTCGCAATTTCAACTAACAAAATGTCCAGGAATTCAGGAGGAAGTTGACGTCTGTTTTCCCGTAAGGTTCCTTAGCAATGACAGCTTATGTGGATGAAAGCCTGAAATAATTCGGCATTTTTGAAACAATATATTCGAAGTAACGATCCATTTTAGTGCATTAGCGGCTGGGAAGCAGCAGAAAGGTAATATGGTGGGGGAAAGGGGGGTTGAGATGTTTTCCTCCTACTCCCGAAGTGACGTCATCGACTGAGTTTAGTTGTTTTTCTCCTTCTGTTCGAATTGAGTTGAAACATTCTGATGTGAGCGACGTCATCTTTCCAACTTAGAGATTTTCATCATTTCTCGAATTATCTGGACAGGCAATTAATTAGAAATCTTAATTATTATCAATTAGGAATATTAATTAATCAAGGCTTAGTTATTAATTTCAATTAGTTTAATTTTTAATTGAACTTACGTGAACGATTTCGATGCAGATGATGGCAAAACTCCTCTTAGCCAGGGATCGAATCCGCGTTCAAAGAGATGGCAAGCAGTCGCTCTAACCACTAGACCACCGAGGACTTCATACAATATGGTAAAAAGAATATATTTGAGTTTTAAAGTCACTGTAGCTCTATTGGCGCCACCTAGTGGTGTAAATTCAACTATTGCTAGAATACTTGTATATATAAAGTCGAATCGAGTTTTATTCGCACGTTGTTCAAAACCATAAAATAATTGCTGAAATATAACAGCAAGCGTAGAAAATAATCTTAAAATGATTTAAGAAAAAGGAAGGTTATCGTGCGGAAAGCAATACCGTATGACAAAAAATAGAATTTGAACTGAAGGTTTTAAATCGTTTATGGCTGGAGTGGAAAACGATGAAAAACCGTTTTTCAACAAAACAGCTTTAAACCGTCAAATAAACGGAAAAAGACATTTGAAAAACCCGGATATTTTTTACAGTGTACGTATACGAAATTTTGCAGGTATATAAAAAGAAATAATGAGAAACATTTGGGAAATAATAAATACAAACATAATCGGGCGCAACTCATCTACCAGAATAATATGCCCCTCACGTACATCAAAAGAGCTCTAGAGAATAAAACCACGACACCCTAGTGTGAGTGGTAGGGAGCCAGGAAGATACTAGTGGTCCCACCCCTTTCTCGATAAAACTCACACTTAGGCACAAAAAAGTATGGGTGCTTCATCTAACAGCTTAGAAGCACACGACGCAGCGTTAAGGTGTTTTGATTTACCTAAATCATGAGGCCACGACGATACAAAATCTTTATGACGTCAGCCGCCCTCAGCCAAACTCTTGTATTCGCCAATGCATGCCGATTTTCATTTTTGTTGATTCTTACGTTTATCAGTTATCGCGTTCCAGTGGCAAATCCAGGATTTGGGTCTGGGGGGGGGGGGCGGAGATTATAAAAATTTTGTATCGTAGTGACGAATGTCAAACTTCATGGCTTATGTAAACCAAAACACTTTAACTTTACAGACTTTCCTCACCTGATAATAAGAATCATAAAGAACGCTACAATACTTTGGATAATTTAAAAAAAACACAATGAAATAACTAGCCAAAAAAAAAATGTCTTCGACCTCGTTAACGCTACAAGTACAAGTAGAATGACTAGAAAAGTAGGAAAATTTTAGAGCCTGTCAAGCCCGAAAGCAATGTTGTCACGATTTTTTAATTTTTTTAAATGAAAATGAAGAAAAAATAGTTGTAGTAATTTTAAATAAAATTTTGGTTTAGCTCTGGGGGGGCTGCAGCCCGATAGCCCCCCCCCCCCCGGGGCGCCCGCTGTCGCGGTCACATACACACAAACAGACAGTTAAACTGTTGACGAATCTGATCTAAAATTTGATCCAGATCTACGATTCTGGCAATACGAACATATACCAAATTTCATGTCTTTGGTGAGCTGTGTTCTTGTTGTGTTTAGTATACAAATTTCCAGCATTCGGATTTCGTTAAACACATGATAGAAATCTACAAATTAGGGGAGAAGATTCAAAGGAATATTCCTGCTTATCTAGGCACAATAAATGCATGTTGCCCTTACCAATACGTACTTACATATGCACATGCAAGCATAGCCAAGTATAAATAAATTTAGTATGAAAATGTATTGTTTTTATGTGCGACACCAGCTGAGTGCCTGTAGATGGCGCTGACATCGCCATTAACATCGGAGAGCGTGGAGCTGCGTAGAAGAGAGACGACGGAGGGAGTTCAACAATAACGCCTCACAAAGGCTAAACTGACGAATCATGATGTGCCATCCAAGAGAACTGATAATCAACTGTACATTAAGCGGGGTTTACACGCGAACAATAAAACCGACAGTAAGGTGTCGCTGTCTAGTTCCGACAGAGACTTGCTGTGGCCCGGTTAAAACTTTTATGATTCTGCGCATGCATCATCTCTTACTGTCGGTTTTACTGTTCGCGTGTAAACCCCGCATTAGGGATGGCGGTTATTGGAAAAACCACCGATTTTCGGTTATACCGGTTTTTTTACCTACGGTTTAGCCGGGCGGTTAAAACCGCCCGAGATAATCGGCTTTCTTTTTTCTAAAGAAACAACGTTTGTAGACAAATTTTTTATTAATAGTAATATACAAAAAGTAAGTATTAATACAATAAGTAATATCAATAAATAAATAATTAATGTAATAAGTAAAGATTATAAATAAGTTAGTAACACTATTAGTAATAATATTAAATGAGTAATTAATACAATAAGTGAATATTGTAGACACAATTTTAAGAATTTTATTAAGTATTGTAGACAAATAAAAAAAAATTAGAGAGTATAGACGTATACAATCATATTTTGTGTTGTTTGCGTCTATATGTATAATAATAAAAAATAACTATGGCTACATTTTTATACATCCCCCCCTGCCCTATTAATCATACTTATTAAAATATTTATGGCACACTAAAATTTTACGCAAAATGTTCCAATCTGCGACCAAAACTAATCCAGTTATGAAAGCTTGCCTATGACTATGTCAGAACATTTCAATATCCGTCTCGAGGAAGCGGTGGCCGTTGATTGGCGTAAGATGATGAAATTCAAAACTTCATAACTCGAACCTATCTTTTGATAGCTGATTTTGCCTTTTTTTTCACCCGGTTATTGGATTTAAAATAAATTACTGGTTATATCCGGGACAAAATAAGAACCGGAAAAACCGGTTAAACGAACCAGAAAAAGAAGATTTTCGGTTTAAACCGGTAGGTTTTGCCCATCCCTACTGTACATATCTTTAATTGCAATTACTTCAAAAGTCCTGTAACAATATAACTATCTTTAGCATAATATAGTAGTTAGTTAAATGTATCGAGTAATTTATTTCTATGGAACCGACACTAAGCCTGAGGATAGCGCAAATTTTTAATGTAGAGACCTCTTAATTACCACAAAAGGGAAGCAATTTTCAGCAATAATCATTAATTTGCATTTTAAATATCAGTAATTCATTAAAATATCAAACATTTCACAGCTATTGTTAAATACTTGTTGAATCCAAAAGCTATTTTGGTCAAGTTAAGTCTGACAGGCAAATGACAGTTTCGCCTGAAGGACAAGCGCCCCACTCTTGTGGCGCCCCCAAGCGATCACCTCGAGAAACCAATTGCTAAAATCGGCACTGATAACTAACAGATCTTCGAAGCAAAATATTTTGATGTCATAGATAACCAAAAAACTGGATCACCCTCACTCTGAATTAGCACTTAGCATCCAGTTCATCTGAATGACAGCCGCTGCAATAGCTCGAGTACTTCTGCCGGAATAATAGCAGCAATCACTGGGCACGACGCGACCCCTCCCGTAGGCGGTACATACTATCACTGGTGGAGAGACCCAAGCCCCACCAATACTATATCCATTAGGGAAGCGAGATCCCGCATACTTATTCGACGGCTTTTAATCCGTCAACACGAGGACCTCCCGATGAAAGTGATGACGTAGATAAGATTAGCAAACTGAAAGATTAATCCTCAAAACCATAAGAATACCTGATCGCAGAAACTTTCGCAGTTGGTTTTATTATCATGAATGCAATCTTACGAACACGAGAGAATCTCATTAAAGGAAACCTCCAATAGCATTCAGTTTAGAGAAATTTCATAAATCTAGATTGTTATATAGCCACAACGGTCGCAAATATATGAGATGTTGGAAAACACTTCGCCGGAAACAGTTTGTAGCCTTTCAAGAGATTGTGGCCTTCTGTATGCCAACTAGTTTTCATCTGATGCTGACATAATGCTTTATCATCTAGTAAATGAAATAAATATATTCCCACCAAAATATTTGGCAAACAGCAGCAATCAACAGGATTAGTTTCATTATGACATTTAGTGCCAATTCATTAAGCGAAAAATGGGGATATAATCATTTAATCCCCGTAATATAATTCATTCGGTCTGTAGTATAATCATTCGAACTTTCGACCCTCGATCTAACAGAATTTCGGTAGCATGGAGAGTCTAACAGAAAGAAATACCCCTTGCGTTGTTCTTACGTTAGCTACAGTATTCCATTTGGTCGAACGAAATATGCCCTTGGTCTATACATCTCGGAACTAATGTGTCCATCTATTTTTCCCTGAAAACTGGACATCAACTAATTCTTAGATAATAAACATGTGTATTCAAAAAAGTGCATATTTTTTCAGTTTTTTTTCTTTTTTCTTTTGACGTAGATTTACGTCTCTCCATAGTGGTCTAATGGTGTGTCCGGAAAGATGCTGTTATGATGCCGTTATGATGCTATTCGTGGTATCTTTAAACGCTCATAGCTTGCAACCAAATAACACAGAGAGTTGGTTTTAGTCTCATTTAACAAAGAAAGGCGGACATTGAAGACTGCAAAAATAATTTTAGAATTTTTAATTACGGTTTAGTCACAGTCGAGCTGCAAAGTTGGTAAAAATCACGAAAAATTTTGATGACGTCACAGCGATCGATCCGCGCGCACGCAGATTAAGGCAATTCACTCTTCGATCTGAAGTTCACGCGAAATATTACTCAAGAATTGTTGAATTACGTCGAATTTTGTGATAAAGTTAAACGCTTGTAGCTCAGCAACCAAATAACATACAGAGTTGGTTTTAGTTTCATTTAACAAAGAAGGGTAGTCATTGAAGATTGCAAAAATAATTTTAGAATTTGTAACTACGGTTTAGTTACAGTCGAGTTAGAAAGTTGGTGAAAATCACGGAGAATTTTACATAGATGGAATCACATAGTCACGCTAGACTAATAGTCACTATAGAGTTAGTAGTCACATAGAGTTACTTTAGTCACAGAAAGTCACAGTTGAGTAAAGTAAGTCTACGCTCCTCAATTCCAGCGCTCGTTTCGCAGAGACAACCTTCCGTCTATTTTTCATTAATGCAAAGAGCAGCAATGAACACGTGGAAATAAATAACTAAAGTGGTCTTATATTGAAGAACAAATTTTTACTTCAGTATATTTGGTGAAGATTTCAAATAAAAATGAAATTCTTGACAAGATTTCTTAAAATTTATTTTGGTAATTAGCATTTCTTTAAGAATTGCGACTTGCAACTGTGTTTTTCACTTGTTCGTACCTTATCCATAAGAGAAAAAAGGCTGTAACCATCAGCTTGTATGTCTGACTCCACTAAATTATTAGACGTTTGACGGATAACAAATAATCTTTAATAACATTCAACAGTGTAAAATAACTCAAAAAGCAATGAGATGCTCAGAGCTAGATGACATAATTCGATGCGACGTATTTCCTGGATCCTTCCACAAACTTGAGAGACTCGACACAATACAAGATTAGGAGCATTCTCGCTGGCTTTTAGTTGGGACTTAAGGGCAATTCCTGTAGCAGCAGGAGGACTGGAACTACATGGCGAATCACTTCAGGAGCCGAAGGAAACGAAGTAATCAAACGGGAAACATCTATAGCGACTGAGACTGGCGCTGCCAGTGGAAAAACTGAAACTCGAAATGAGCTCGTCTCTGTCTAGTCTCGTCTCGTCTCTCTGATAGTGGACGGATTCGATGGCGTTTAAAGACTTGATTTCAAGGCATCACTTCACTTTGATTCTTATAGAAGTAGACGCCCTCTAACGGTCGCCACAAGCCTTTCGATTGGTTCATTAGGGCCGGGCTGGCATAGAGTATATTTAATAATTATATGAAAGTGTGATTAAAATTATTGGTATGAAAGAGTCTGAACAATTCCATCCAGCGATTTTCAGTTGAAACTTTCCCATTGTTTCATTCTTTTACTTCTTCCGGACTAATGTAGTTAGAATTAGGTGCGGCCTAACAGGCTTCTGACTGACTTGCATATGCGTGAGACGTAGAGCGCATGCCCAGTCAACGGCGCGCTACCAGGTACTACCTTCAGATTTTTTATTTTTTTTTTATTTATTTCGCACCTTTTTACTTTCTCGCATAAAAAATATACAAAGAGAAAGTATTCTAATCGTCAAAATATTCGAACTCGATATTTTGACGAATCTCCACGTTTAGACCTCCCTGAGTCCGAAAAACACAATTTTGGAATTATGTCTGTCTGTCTGTGAACACGATAGCTCGGAAACTATGTGAGGTATAGAGATGAAATTCTGTATGTGATCTTGACACATAATTTGTAGGTTTCTATCAAAGTCTGTCTGTCCGCTTTCATGTGAACACTTTAACTCAAGAATTTAAACAGCTAGATGGATAAAATTTGGTACACAGGTTTATCATCAGGAATGTAAGACTGTATCAAATTCTGGGCCAAATCCGTCAAAGGACTGTCGGTCTGTATAATCACATACTTCTGAAGAAGTTACCTTCTAAAAGAAATGGCTTAAATAAATGAAATTTCGTATGTAGTCTTGAATCACTAATTGTAGATTTGTCTCCAATTTTCGCTTAAATCGGTTAAAAGAAAGGCGGTAAAATTGCATATTAGGTTTTTTCCCCATTCTACGACACAAAAAAAGGCGTGAACGCTGGAGCGTTTTCCCCACCTTAGGGAATACCGCACGTTTTCTGGCGCGCAGTGTATTTTTCCCCCCACTCGTGTTAGACGTATACGAGAAAGTAACCGCGAGGCCATTCCCACAGGTTTGAAATTATGACAGTGAGTTGAACTCTTTTTGAAAACGAAACATTTTAGCTTGCATTAATCTGTGCTTGCGAACAACGGCTACCTGAAAAATTGACAAATGGTCACATTAGTTATAATAGAAAATACAAAGGTATAAAAGTAGTAATGAAATCGTGATATTGAACTTCATTAATTTTCATTTCTTTATTTACAACATAAAACTAATTTATATATACTTACCAATTCTGTACGAACAAAAATCATTTCATCAAAAATATTTTTAAACAATTATTAATATAATTATTATTATTTTGGCTCTCAAATTGTCAAAGAAAACCGATATTTGAAATTTATTTGAAATACGATTGCCTAAGAGACATTAATAGTATTAAATTTAGGCCTGAAACATTTTTCTAAAGAAGTTCCAATTTAAGGAATCCTACAATAAAGGAACTAGAATACTGCAACGAAGGCACTGGAAACTACTGAATTCCCATTATCTTCCAATTTTTGTAAAGCAACAATAAGATGTTTATTATAAAGTGAGCCGAAGTGAAACAAGATAAAAATGTGAAAGAAATAAGGAACTACAATATAGAACATAGAATGAATAATGAATATGAAACTACACAATGGGGTTGATTTCATTCTCTTCTCCAACAAAGGAAAAGGAGATATAATAAGCTCTAATAAACATTTAAATTTATTTTGAATAGAAATGCAAGTGAAAGAATATATATTCAAAGCTTTTTCTCTATAAAATTTTCTAATTATCACATCCAAATTTTCTATTTATAATCCAAAATAATGGAACTATGATATTGTATTGAATATCAAGGAAAATTATATTATCTTGCAACCTTTCAGAGAATGACATTAAAATTTTGCTGTAATTTCAACAAAAATGAAGTGAAACAGATAAAACAAGTTTCGAAACTTATTATTTTGAAATCAACTCTTATTTTATTACTGTTTTAAAAAACCAAATATTTCAGTAGCATTACTAAGTGCCGATAGCCAAAATGTCGGGATTAGTGTAGTTATATTTACGTCCCGTTTTGTAGAAAGACGAGGGCTATTTTTGGGCGGACCTCATAATTTTGAACCGCTGTCAGATGACGAGAACGCACCTGAGTCGGCACACCTCTCTCCAATTTTCTAGACCACACCAACGGGACGACATTTGGCCCCGACGGATTTAGCGTGCACCATGCCCACTTATTCGTCGGTTTTTCGGTGGAATCGGGTTTCGAACCTGGAACTCTACAGCCTCGCGGTCGAAACCTTACCACCAGGCCAAACCTCACCTCCCATGCCAAAAATGGTGGGAAATCACAAACAAACTGTTCGATCAGCCCCTTAGGAACAACACACTAGTAACTTCTTTATGCACTCTTTCTTAATTACTAAGATCCTTACCAGGCATATTTCACATTTACCACATGAACGTGGAAACCTGTGTATGAATTTTTGTTGTTAGGGTGGAGGCAGTTGCATCGTTTACCGTTTTCAGTTTTCAAATTATAAAAAAGTTCTACAGAAACACATAGCGTCTATCTATTAAATGCATATTACAACATAAGTTCAGAAATGCGTGACTAAAATCAAGAAAATCCCCCAAACTTATATCATGTAGTTTTTGTAAAGCAAAAGCTTAAAGTGAATTATAAATTGATCCAAACTGGCATAGACAGAAAGTGAATTAGGAACAACAAACTACAATATAGTGATTAAATAAGGAACTGTAACACAGAATTTGTCTGCTTCTCATCCCTCTAAAGAGAAAATGATATAATTATATTCATTTTAGCTACAAAGTATGAAATATAATGATCAGTTTTCAGTAGAACTTTTAGTAAACTAGTCCAAATGCACAGAAACGTATGTCTTGCTATGAAAATCAAGAAAGGAAGTTATAATTAGACAATCTTGGATTCTTTAAACAGTAAAAAATTAATCTTTACTAGAATTTGAATCAAAATGGCCCAGATAACTGAAAGTGTTATAACCGATCATTCTGAAGAATCCATAATAGAAGATCTAAGAAAAATTGCAAGATCTAAGTTTTTGTCAAGTATTTGGAACGATAGTTATACATAAATTTAGATCGTGCAATTAAAATCAAGAAATTCCATTATCTGTGTACATTTGAACAGTAACAAATTAAACTTTAATTAAATTTTCAATCAAAAGATCCCAAATAATTGAAAGCATTGTCTGAGATCATTTTGAAAATTACATAGAAACTTGGATCTTGCCAAAAAATCAAGAAAAGAAGAAATAATTCGATTTCCTCTGAACATTTTTATAGAATAACAAATTAATCTTGATTACAATTTGAATCAAAATGGCAGAAATAATTTAAAGCTTCATCTACGATAATTCTGTAAATTACATCTTTACCTTTAGATCTTGCAATAAAATCTAGAAAAAAAGTAATAATTCGATTTTCTCGGAACATTTAAATAGTAAAAATTAAGTTTTTATACAATTTGAATCGAAGAAACCGAAATAATTGAAAGCTTTATCTACTATAATACTGAAAATAATTTATGATTATATATTCCGTACTCTACAAAACCAAATAATTCAACAGAATTAAAACTTTGTATGCAAATGTAATTATCATTAACTCTCACAAGTCTTTGTCAGGTGAATTTTCTAAAGAGCTTCCAAAGATCTATGAAATGAGTTGTGTAATAAAAGAACTGCAATAAAATGCTAGAAGATCACCGAAATCTCATCTGCTTACAATCTTTATTCACTAAAACAATTTAAACTTAATTACAGTTTGAACCAGAATGGCGAGAAATAACAGGAAACAAAATAAGCATAATCATTCCGATTTCAACCCTCCTCTATATACCATCCGTTTTAAAACCAAACACTTCATCAGAATTAAAACTTTTCCTGGCCCTTCTTTAGCAAGAAAAAAGACACTTTGCACTGTAGTAAATTAAGCAATGCAATACTACCAACTAACCTGGGACTTAAAGCTTCCCGGAAAATTTAGTTTTTACCCAAACGCATATCTCAAGCCGAACTTAAAATCCATTACTCCCCCGTGTCCAATAAATGCGATGGACTGCTCCGAATACCCTCTCCCCCTTTGCGTATGGAGTCACACCCCGTCTGTCGTTAACTCCCCAAATTAAACTAAACCGAAACCCTCCCTTGCCTTCCTTTATTGAAAACGCTCGAACTTTTAGAAGGGATATTTTCTCGGGTCATTTCTGTAATTACTCACTGAGGTTAAATCTTTTTTTATTTCTGCTTCCACTTTCTTCTTTTATTTTCTTCTTATTTTTTGAGCAAAAAAGCAGAAAGACGACCGGGAAAAACGGGCTTTCGGAGTAATCAAGCCAAAGCTTTATGCATACTGAAGCATTCAAATTTATCATGGTGTTTATCAAGGCCTTGATGAAATGCTTTTTCCTCCGCTGAGACATTTATGGGCCCCGTAGTTTTTCACTGGAGGACGTCTAAAGTGTTGGTTGCAATAAACTACGGGGAGTTGGCGTAATTACGGAACTCATGGGAGGATGGAGGTCTATTATTTTTCAATGTAGCCGTTGGAAAAAGTTTCTCCTGGCGTCTTTTTTGTTGTTGTTGTTGGCTTTGGGGAGGCGAGACCTGATTAAATGGGCAAATGTATGGCGGGCATTTAAAATGATAAGACCAGTTATTTTAGACTTCCAGCCAAAGGTGTCTTTAATTATTTTTAAAAAAACGTAATTTCGCAGTCGTTAGTTTCTGCCTCTTTTGCGTCTGGGTGCTGCAACTATACATCCTGGGCGACACGGGAGAACGTGTTTAGGACGATTAAAGACGAGCTCTTAAATTTATTGCCTCATTATTTAACTGCCGTTGACTAAAAAATTACGTCGATTTTCACCATGTCGTGGATTGTTGTGTGCCTTTGTATGCAGGAGCGATTAAGTTTTCAATGCACCATGAACGTTTTAAATAATGAGAATAATTTATTCAAATTTTTTCCTATCAAATTTTTTTACATAAAAATTGTAATAGAATTTTTTTATTTTTTTTTTATTTATTTGTTGCCTGTTTTCATAATAAAAAGAGCTAATTAACTTTACAGTATTCCACGAACTTTTATAAAAACTAATATGGTTTTCTGCAAGATTGAAAAATAAATAATCAGAAAAAAATCCTTTCGTGCAATATAATTTGTCTGCCATTAAAACCTGCAAAAAAATAAATTTTATAACCAAAGAATTTCAGGAAAAAATTCAAATTTCTTTTCCTGTACTTGCTATTGTTTGAAAAACCACTGACATACAAATTCTAAAAAACCGATTGAGCAGTAGAATTTGCCTTCAAAATTTTCAAAAAACTTATATTAAAGCAAATTAATCTTGGTAAATATTAAAATATCGTTTCCTAAGTTTGCTATTAAATGAAAATCACTGAGAAACAAATTGGCTGCGATTTCACAGTATTTGCACATAAAAATTTTAACGCTAAAAATTAAGTTTCTAACAAATGACTTAGCAAATAGGACGTGGCATTAATAGGTTAATACATTTATTTTAACACTGCATTTTGATTTTCTTTGGCCACTTTCTTCAGAAACGTAAGAAAAGTAAGCTAAAAACTTATAAATCTTTGCATGTTCGGCTAAATTGTGTAATAGAGCATGACAAGACTGTAAGTTTATTTTCTTTTATTTTATGCCAAAAAGCACTGTACTCAGGAAATATATAATGGCATTTTTGGGATGAACTGATTATACCTTAAGAAATAATAAATCATTTGTTTTCTTAATAAAAAAATGTCGTAATGCAAAACGATTCTTCAAATGTTATGGATAATTAGAATATTATTAATTACTCACAGATTTAATTTTTTATATGCTTTTTTACTTTCTCGTATACGAAGTATACAAAGAGAAAGTATTGCAATCGTCAAAAAATTCGAATTCGAGATTTTGACAAATCTCCACGTTTTAGATCTCCCTCAGTCCGAAAAATACAATTTTGGAATTATGTCTGTGTGTGTCTGTCTGTGAACACGATAACTCGAAAACTATTAGAGCTACGGGGATGAAATTTGGTATGTGGTCTTTAAACATAATTTGTAGGTTTCTATCAAATTTTGGACAAAATCCGTCAGAGGGAAGTCTGTCTGTCTGTATGTTCGAGGTCATGCGAACGTTATAACTCAAAAACTTGAAAAGCCAGATGGATAAAATTTTATACACAGTTTTATTGTCATGAATGTAGGTCCGTATAAAAGTTTGGGCCAAATCCGTTAAAGGGTTGACTGTCTGTCGGTCCGTATAATTTACTTCTGAAGAGAATCCGTTATCTCCACGCGCATGCGTACTGGATGAACGGAGAGGAATTTCATTATGGAGTAGCGAATTACGTCAGTTTGTCCTTGAGCCGGTAAGAGAGGAAAATCGTTACACAACTCTTTGAATTTCATTCTTTGCCTAGATATTTTTCAATCACTATAATGAAAAACCTTCTAATAGTCATTGGATTCTGGGTAACAATAGGTTCGAATTTTTTTAGCCACGCGGGGGAAGGTGAAACGACATCTTTTTGGGGAAGTATACGAGAAAGTTTAGGGGAGAACAGTCCCGCTGGTTATAATCTTGAAGTAAAATATCTTGCGTAAAATTATAGTTATGTACTTTTATATTATGCTTATAATTCTTTTTAAGTTGTTTAATTCGTGATATTTACGGAAATTTTATTGAAAAAATATTCCAGTTAGAACTTTCATGTTGTGGTCATAACAATTCTGCATCACATGTGGCATTCATGATAAATAATTGGATCGAGAAACTTTAAAATATATAAAGAATTCATGCATCTTTATCTCTACTAATATCAAAGGAGAATGTGTGTGTGTTGGCGTTTTACAGAGCAAACAGTGGGAACCTAGAACTACGAAATTTGGCAGAAACATACTTTGGAGGGTGGGAATGTGCACCTCGGAGCACATTTCAAGAAATTTTAATTAGAATTTTAATTAAATAAAAATTAAGAACAATTTTGGGCGTTTTTTTTAATAACTTCCGAAAATATTACAGCATAATAATAATTTTTACGCTATCTTTTAGCGCAAAAGCTTACCTTTTTGATTATATCAATTAAGATGCCTTGCAATTTTTCCCTAAATTTAACAAATTTTTAAAATTTTCCATGGTATAATTTACAGTTCTTTTAATTGCTGTAACACAATTCAAAAAGGTTTTAATCCTTTAAACTAATATTTAAATGCGTTTTTTTCTTTCTTTGTTCAATGCTGAGATAATTTTCTAATACATTTTTCTTTCATATTTTATTTCATCAAAATTTTTGTGGAATCTTTAAATCTAGAACTTTGAAATATTACCTATAGTAAGAAATATATCCAGTAAACTGAATGATTATGGTTGCTATTTTTTATTCTTGAAGCATGTTTTAATCCGGTTAACATGCCGCTGGCCATAAAAAAATGTGCTGCACCATTTTAATGTTGAAATCAAATGCATATTTTGCAAGAGGAATAAGAAGGTAAAGACGACGCACAGTGGGATATTTGACGAATCTGGGCGGCCAAAATTATTTTTCGGTTTTAAACTAATTTAAACGTATTAGTTAGTAAATTAATGAACTCTTTGCAGAAAATATTGCTTTATAACTTAAAAATAATTGATATTTTATAACTTCGTAGTTATATACAGGATGGTCAAAGTAACTTGCCCTGTTTAGAGGCTTCTGGGGCGCACTGCATTTAGAGTATGAAGACGAGATTTTGGATCTAAGTATTATGGGATTTGCGCATGCGATTTTATAGGTATAGAATGTACCACCTCTTATGGTTTCGGTTACGGTTAAAAATATTATAATTTTTTTCAATGGCAACCAACACCTTAATTTTTTTATTATTAATGAATATATCATCTTGATATTCTGAATGCAGTGCTGCCCAGAGGCCTCTAAATAGACCCGGTTATTTTATGATCATACCTTGTACATTGAACAAAATTAATAATATTATATTAATTATATTTACAGAAAAGAAATGGGAAAAATAACAAATAATTGAATAAATGATAAAAATAATTGAATTATTGTGTAGAAAATTAGTTAATAATTCATAAGGAAGGTGCGATTTATTCGTCTGATGATAAATCATTAATGTCATTATCTGTTTCTTCATGATCGGAGTCCTCTTCATCAAGAACTTCAGAAGATTCCATTGGCAGGAACATCTCTAAAGTCTCTTTTAAGAATGATTTTGACTTTTTCCTCATCGTGGGTCTCATACCCGTCAACACTGGGTCCGAACTCAAAAACAATCTTTTGAGAACATCCTCATAACAAGAAAGTCTAGAAAAATTTTCGGGCTCAATTTTGACGGAATGATCGGAAATGTTTGCTGCGTGCTTCCGCCGCTTCTTCTGACAATTGGCCTATTGGTAGTATAGCATTTTCTATTACAATCGGACCATGAATTAAGATCTTGTGCATAGTAGGCGACATTGGGTACCATGGATATAATTGCACGTAGAGCTCAGATGTTTCTTCTGTATATTCTTTGAACTTTTGCAAATTAATCTTGTGGCCACTGGATATAGTTTCTAGAATTACTTTAAAACGATATATTAAAGCAATCCATCTGATCTTTAACTGAGATATAAAATGGGAGAAATTGTGCTTTATTTTTTTAAATTTCATCCTCATCAAAAGTATCACTTTGAAGAAGATAATTTTCGAGTTTAGTTTATCATGTATATTTGGCAAATTTTGTTGTTGCATAATGTTAAATAACTCTCTTCGAATCATTACTTTGACACCCGATGACCCTAGAGTAAAATAGAAACAAAAAAGTGCATAGTAAATATATGCAATTTAGATATCTAAATTTTGAACCTCTTTTTTTTAAAAAAAATCGTACGAGTGTGTGGTAACTTTTTACAAAAACATAAGCAACTCTGACTCGACTTCTTTTTAGATAACTAAATGTTGACAAAGAACAATTTCAGTACTTTTTGCAAAATCCTAAAAAGAGATAAAATGGATTGAACGCAATGTTTTAAGTAATTTTTATAATTGATATAACTTTATTCCAATCAAAATGTCAGAAAATTACACACATATGATCGTTTTGAAAATATTCATAACAATTTTCTTTAAATTGCAATTCATATCATAAATAAGAGATTAAATGCAAAGTAATTGGAATGCCTACTGGAAAATTTGGAATGTTTGAGCAATGCTTGAAATCCCTTCATTTCAAAAGTTGGGTAAATCAGTGGATAAAGGTCTAAATTTATTGATACAAAAAAAAATTTAGCGTGGAAATGTTTGGAAATATAACAAAAATCTTCGAGATTTCGCAACATACAAAAAAATTTTTGAAAAAAAAAAATGCGTTATTTTCAATTACTTTTGCAATTATTAAAACTAATTTTTTAACAATTCAAATCTATAAAAAAATATGAACACATACCTGCCTCATCATTATGCATAACTGTTAGATTTTAATTACATCTAGAAATGAAGGTATTCACATTCGAAAATGGAACGATTGAAGCAACAACTACTTGACGCAGGATACACTTCACACAACACTCCAGTTTGAGCTAATAATACAGAGGCCAAGGTCAGTTAAAAATGGTAAGAGAGTTAAAAATGGTATCACGCGATTCCCCAGTTATTCAGCTTTAAAATGTATACATCCATTCGATCCTGGTCTATAGTTTATAAAATCGAGTTTTGGCCGCCAAGATTCGTCAAATATCCCACTGTGCGACGCCTACAAGGTGGAATTAGATGTTACATAACATGGTCAGTTAGTTGTCTCCATTAAGGACATTTGTGTAGATAATTAACAGAACAGGTGCAAGGCCACTGCAAGAACATGGCTTAAATATCTACCATACTCTGAAGTTTAAAATTATGTTGTTAAGGGAACCATGAATATAAAATGATGCAAGTTTCAGTTGAAATCATATTCCCGGCTAACAAGCTGGTCGCTAAATGCGACAAATTAATAATAAAGGAGAATGTGTGTGTTGGCACTCTACAGGACAGACCGCTGGACCTAGAGCTTTGAAATTTGGCACAGACATATTTTGGAGGGTGGGAATGTGCACATCGGAAACTTTTTTCCGAAATTTTAATTAATTAAAAAATATTCTAAATTATGGAGTTTTTCTTAATAGCTTTCGTTATATTAACGTCCCGTTTTTGCAGCAACACGAGGGGTATTTAGGGACGGACCTCGTAATTTTGAACCGCGGTCAGATGACGAGGACGACACCTGAGCTGGCACCCCCCTCTCCAAACTTCCGCGCCACATCAACGGGAGGACGTTTGGCCACTACGTATGATTTAGCGTGCAACGGGCCCCATGCACGGCGGATCTTCAGTGGAATCGGGTTTCGAACCTACGACCCTCCGGTCCCGAGGTCGAGACCTTACCACTAGGCCACCGCGGCCTTTAATAGCTTTCGAAAATATAACAGTGCAAAAATATTTTTTACACTTTCTAAAAGTGCAAAAATATTTTGTACACTTTCTAAAAGTGCAAAAAAATTACTTTTTCAATGATAATAATTAAGTTCATGTAAGATTTTTTCTCTAATTTTGATAAATTTTTAAATATATTTTTAGACATAATTTACAACTATGCTTTTCTTTCTTGTAATGAAATTCAAACCATTTTTCATTGTTTTAACAAGTATTTATTTGCGTATTTCGCTTCCATTGTTCAAAAATAATTTACTTCTTTTTTCATTCATCAATTTTACTCTGAAATCTATAAACACAGTTCTTTAAGATAGTTAGTATACTGGGAAATACATCCAGTAGGCTGAAAGATGCTTCAATACTTTTTATTAGTAAGTTTTAATCCTGTTAACATGTTGCTGGACGTAAAATGTGCCTCGCCATTTTAATATTGAAATCAAACGCATATTTCGTATAAGAAATAAGAAAATGAAGATGGAGCTGACAGGCTGTAATTAAATGTTACAAGACATGGACAGCTACCTGACTCCATAAGGGACTTTCAAGTTGACAATGAACAAAAGAGGTGCAAGGCAACTAAAAGAGAATGCGTTAAATGTCTATTGCAGTTTAAAATTTAAATTGACTTTATTAAGAGTATCATGAATACCAAATTATGCAGAAGAGATTCAACTGAAATTATATTCCAGGCGAACAAGCTGGTCAAGCGGCTAGTGTTAAATATTTAATACAATTCTAAGCAGAAGTTAACCAAACATAGTTCCTTATTTTATATGACATATTATTTAATAAATTTCATAATGCTGTCAATAAAAATGTATTATCCAGACCTTTAAATGTGCTCCTTAACGAATCATCCAGCGCTTTATGGTCGTTTTAATCCGACCTTAAGACATATACGAGGCGTGCCCGGAAAGTAAGTACCATTTCCTTCTACCGCCACTGCAGCGCTAGTGTCGGAGTTCTACGCATGTGCACACGTGTCTCTGGTTCATTGTCTGTCCACTGATGCCATTACAGCCAGATTGTGTTCTGTTTACATGTGTTAGTGAGTGTTCAAAATGTTTAAGACGATTGCCGATCCCGCCGACTTTGAACTACATTCTGTAATACGGTTTTTGAGCGCAAATAATGTTAAGCAAGCTGAAATTCATAGTCAACTTGTAGAGATTTATTGTGAAAATTTAATGACTGACGGAATGGTTAGAAAGTGGGTTCGACAATTCAATGATGGACGCACCAATGTTCATGACGGAGCACGGAGTGGGCCACCTTCTGTTGTCAATGATGGTTTGGTTGCAAAAGTGAATGAGAAAATTCGTAAAAACAGACGGTTCACAATAAGAATGCTTTGTGATGAGTTTCCACAAATTTCAAAAACTGTTTTGCATGAGATTGTCACAAATCGCTTAAATTCTCACAAGCGATGACGACGCAAAAAACGGTGTTCAGCAGTGGCTGTCTTTACTGGCGGCATCTTTCTTTGAAGAGGGTATAGACAATTTGGTTTCCCGCTATGACAAATGTCTGAACAATGGTGGTAACTATGTAGAAAAATAGTTTCCGAAATGCTCTTTCATGTAAAAGTAAATTTTGTTTTGAGAAAACTTTTTTTATGCGAGTTTTTCCAAAACGGTACTTACTTTCCGGACACGCCTCGTATATGAAGCCAAAATATATATGCCAAATTCAATATCTGTTAAAATTTAGAAAATTAATATGCTATTTAATCGTAGTCCTTTTTTTGAATTACATGCCTATTTTAAAACTAAAAAGAAACTTTACACAAAAGTATTATTCACTTTATAACTAATCATGACAAGGCAATATAAAAAAGCAATTTATAATGCATTAACTAATTTTTTAAAATTTATTACAGATAATATTTTATTTAGTTGCCAACTAAGAATTCTAATGATATATCTCTTCAATGCATACTGTATCAAATTTGATATATAATTTATTTTCATGTTAATAATGAATAGAATTTTTTTTGTCCACTCGTACACGCTGTATCAGATTAGTAACATCATAAGAGACCGGATAATAATCATCCATTCCATTTTGCATGGACTGCACAGGTCCTAATGATAAGTCTGTGGCTGTGAGTTATTCCTAATACATAATTCCTGATACACCTATTGACATATTTAAGTAGTTTTTAGCATTTTAAAAGGAGTTTTGGATCTTTAATGGTTTCATCAATTGCTTCTACCGGTGTTTACCATTTCTATTACTAATTGGTTTATAAAAAAGGTGTTTGATTGATACGTTGATTAAATTACTAAGTGATTTTTTCCATTAAATTCAATTTATTAATATCACAATTCTATTTTGTCTTTTTGTGTATTTTTCTATTGTTATATGTGAACTTCCCATGCCCAAAACATTTTTTTTTTATTTTGAAATTTAAAAAATCGTGCATTCAAGGGGTATACTAGATTATAAGAATCACTGGATATTTCTTACATGAAAATTTCAATGTGTATGTTGAAGAGAAGAAGCAAGAATCCCCTGCTTGTCTACAACCACAGAAACAAGAGCAAGTCCACTGTCTGCAAGTGTCGTCTTCCTGATTCTATATTTCCTAATTGCGAAGCATACCGGTAATAACTGACCATGTTTGGTGAAAGGAGACTTCCAGAAATGACAGTTTTCATGTTGGAATTTACTAAAATGTTTTTTTCTGCTAATTAGTAGAATTAGTACGAGGATGGATCGAAAAAAAGTTTACAAAGGTAATAAAAATATCATTTGTTAATATTAAACAGAAAATACAAAAGGTAATTAGGAGGCATACTTGCCGATCACTTTCCACATAATCACCAAATCTATTTAGGCATTTACCTGAAAGCAGGACCAACTTGCTTAACTGATTGTATGACATTTGCGTACGTTACGTTTCCGTACAACTCATTAAGGTGCAATAAATCTTCTGTAGGTCATCCCACAAGAGGGCCTAGTGAGGGGATAGTGTATTTTTGCTAGAATTCTATCTCTTAGCAAGTATGTTTGGCGAGCAGACCTAAAAAAGAGAAAGTTTCTCTGGACTTCATAAGAGATAGATATTTAAAAGTCTCTTAAATATCCCTGAGAGAATTTTTATAAATTATTTAACATATTAATGAAATACGATCGGACAGCCTAAAGGTATAGAAATTCTTAATTTACATAGTTTTCTCCTAAATTTTTATGAAAATACAAAGGAAAAATTAAATCATTTAAAATCATGTAAGTGAATGTGAATAAAAGATTAAAACAAAAAATAAAACCTTCATATTTTTCATAAAAAATATGCTTTTTAATATTAGTTATTTATGTTTTTATATAATATTAGCCTCTTTTGGCGACCAACTGGTTAGGCCATCATTTTAATAACATTCATTTCGTTCTATAAATTAACTATAATTTAATTATAAATTCATATAATTTTTGGTAAGCTGTAAGCGCAAACATCTCTATTAACAATAAAAGCAAATGTGTATGTGTGTGTTTGTTGGCGCTCTACATGACAGATTGTCAAACTTAGAGCTATCAATTTTCACACAGATACACTCTGAAAGGTGGGAAGATGCACCACAGAGAGGCATTTTAAAATATTATTAAATTTAAAATATTATTAAATTTAAAATATTTTATTTAAAATAATCAAGAATAAAATACTTAAAGATCAAACTAAATACTAAAGCAAAGTAAAAAACTAAAAAAATGCAGTTTATTATATTTTTAATTACTGTAATTTTGATTTATCGAGAATAAATAAAAATAGTATTTTCTTTGCATTCTGAAGTCTTAACTTTTTCACTTCCTCAAACTGTTACAAACACTATGTAATTCACAGTGTTCTAATTCAAGCAAAATATTTCACAACATTACATATTTTTTTTAATTCATTAAAAACATACACTGCGTGCGTGCATTATTGTACATTTTTTGGGGGTCTTTTTTTTTGTAATTGTACAAAAAGTTTTGGTTTGTATCTTTTACTGCCAGCAATATATTTCGTTTACCATTCAATGATGCATCTAGAAGAAGATTAAACTTTAACTTATCTAATATCTCCCATAGATTTTCATTACAGAAAATGATCAATTGCGTGAAATATTTATGTTTTTCTCACTTGTTACTCATTCTTTACCAATTAATAAGTCGCAGTTGTTATAATTCGGGTTTCTTTTCTTTTGGACATAACGACTAAGATAAAATGAAAAAAAGAAAAACTTATTGTTTTCAAAATTCAACATTTGAAAAAATTTTGGCATCTTACTTAAATGATTTTCTTAAAATAATTGTCTTGATATTGTTTTGGGGAAATATGGTTTCTTTTTCGACATTTTATTTAGTATTTTCACGAATAATAATTCAAACAAAAAAAATATTTTTTTTCATTCAATATTTACTTCAATTACAATATTATACAAATATACTTAGTATTAAAATATGTTTTAAAAAATTATCTTTATCAACATCTTTATTTAAAAAAAAAGACGTTGAAAAACGTAAAACATTTTCGCATAAATTTTAATTTCCATTAAATATTTTTCTGTCCTATATAAATAGCATGTTTTTATATAACATAATTACGTTTCTAGTCACCCGTAAAGTTTTAATGCTAAAAAGACAGAACAAGGCCTGGCATTCTGCTAGTATTATATACGAAGAAATATCATCCCTTGATTTTCGAATGTCAAATTTCGCCAAATGTCACGATTTAAGATAATGTTTAAAGTGTTGTAACCACTACAGAAACGTGTTCTTATCAGTTGCAAAAACGTCTGTCAAAAGAGCGTTGATGGACAGTTTTACGACTTGTACGGAAACATATATGTACGGAAAAGTCACTATACCGTTTAACTCAGCTTGGCAGAAATCTCGTCTTGCTCATTGAGCCAGTTCTCGACAGCTGTTTTCACATCATTCTCAGAAGAGAAAATTGTTCCAGATAAGTGTTTGGAGCCCAGATTGGGTGCGGAATCTGGTCTGTATGGGAGGGGGGAGGGCTCCAGACTTCCTATTTGGACTTTCGCAGCAATTCTTGATTTTTACGAGCTGTATGGATATTGTCATGCAGGAAAACGATACCATCGTTCAATATGCCAAGGCGTTTGCGTTGGATAACTTCACGATGACCCAATGATTATTTCCTTTTTCCTAAATTGAAGGAACACTTATATGGAACAAGGTGCTCTTCAGAGAGTGATGTGAAAAGAGTTGCCGAGAACTGGCTCAATGGACAAGACGTGATTTATGCCAAGTCGGGTGAAACAAGTTGCTCCTGCGTACAGATAAATGCTTGAATAGATTTGTTGGTTATGTGGAAAAGTGGTCGGCAAGTATGCTTCTTAATTCCCTTTTGTATTTTCTGTTTAATGTTAATAAATAATTTTTTATTTCCCTTGTAAACTTTTTTTTGGATCCATCCTCTATTGCTATATATACTGAACTTTAAAATTTCTTAACCTAATTTCTCAAATAAAAAAAAATTAATATAAATAATAATAATAAATAAAAGTAGAACTTCCTATTTCACACCACACCCTAAACGTTCACTCGGCAAGAACTATTCTACATCACTAGCAAGAAAATGTAAAGAAATGCATTCATTTGCGAACTGAAACTTTCCTGCTAATGTGAATCTTATTAATTTTTCGACGAACAAAAGGTGTTCTCAATTTATATTGGAATGCTGTCGTCTGTAGTTCTTTGTTTCTCGTGAACCTAAAACAAACCTTCAAACTAAGGTGTCTTTTATTTTGTGCCTATTCATTTTGTACCACAGTCTTTAATATTACTACGCAAATACTGCTTTATTAATGCAAATACCCCATATTTTTATGAAATTTTAATTTTTTTTTGTCATTAACAATAATTTAAACTGTATTAGTTTTATATAATTAATTTGCAATTGTTATTAAACTTTGTTTTATACATACAATTAGCCATCTTTGGCGAGTAACCTGTTTGTAAAACGATGGCTTTCCTGTGAATCAAATTATTAATTCGGATGCTTAACTACTTAAAATTTCCTCGTTCTTGTTTGATAAGATTGAAAAACATTCATTTAATGAAAATTGAAATTTATGCAAAAAGGAATTTCTTTTTATTTCTTGCTTTCGAAATATGGCATTTTAATGTTAAATGTTTGGAAATGAATGTCTATGCGTGTCCAAATTCGACAACAAGATATAATCAGGTGGGAAAAGTTGCCAAGTACTACGTCATTATATATATTGAATGAAAGAGTTGTTGGAGCAAACCAAGATTTCACCGAAATCTCTGCTAAATTCAATTTATGTTTCACCTTTTTTAAAAAGTAAAACGGTTCAAGATGTTAATTCACAAGAGTTAAATAAACATACTTCTGAGTCCCTAACTCAACATAAAGTAGTTTGAATAAAAAAGTAACTCCTTTGCAAAACTGAAAAATAGATATTTATTTTACAAACGCATTATCCATGAATTTTTACATCGGAACTCAAACTTGAGTAGAAAATGCAGGTTCACAACTCTTAAAACAAATATATAAATACAGCGATGCGCACTTTACCAGTGCTGTCAATTGTGTGAATCCAACAGAATAAAATGATGCTTTGAAAAAATTGACGAAATAACTGAAAAAAGAAGCTAAATATCCAAAAGCAGTATCAAGAAGAATATTAAAAATACCATCAAAAAAGTTCAATGATCAGAATTTTTCATATAACGAGTTTTGTGAAGCGTAAAAGTTTCTTTTCTTTGTCAAAATGTCCAAAAGAAACGAAATCCGATTTATAATGAATGCGAAATTAAAACGAAACTTCAAATATGTAATTAAAAAGTAGAAGAGAAAGCAAATGTCCGTTATCACTTTATAAAAAGGATTAATTAGAAGTTAGTGCAGGAAAATATTTCAGCATATAAAACTTATCAAATGAATTAAAAATCACTTCAATAAGCTTGAGTTGAGAAGCATTTTTTAAAATGTCTATAATATCAAGCTACGAATAAGTGAATATCTCTTTGGAATTAATGTAGATTAAAAGCGAGCAAAATTTCTTAACCGTAGCTTTAACAATGGAAAATCGAAATATGTCTAAACAATTTGATGAACATATAAAATCAGTTTGATTTTCAAAAAAAGTGTTAATGCAATTTTTTAAAAAAGACTTTAAGGCTCCACTCATCAAGCAGCAATACTCTTCTTAGTGCAAAAAGATTACATTATTTCCATGCGTACCGGCCACTGTCACATGGCCGCTGATGATTCGCGGTTGATTCCATGCGCACCGGCCACTGTCACGTGACTGCTGATGATTCGCGGTTGATTCCATGCTCACCGGCTACTGTCACGTGACTGCTGATGATTCGCGGTTGATTGCATGCGCACCGGCCACTGTCACGTGACTGCTGATGATTCGCGGTTGGTTCGTTCTATTCCCTTGGATCGCTGGAAGTTCTTTGTGAAAATAATTTGAACGAACAACTTTTAATTGGTTCGGACCACAGATATATACGCGCCTTTTAAGTTTGTTCGTGTATATTTGGTTATATATAATATTTATTTATTTATTTATTTATTAACCCTTAAAGGTTCTGTTTTGCCTTTAAGCAACATACCCAATTTTTTCTTCTAAAATCTTGAGAATTAGACTGAAGCTCTAATTCCTGTTGTTGCCAGTATGATACATTTTGAAATTTTTATTAAATCAATTTACAACATATAGATGCAGCCTGAGTGCTGATGAAAAAATAAAAATAAATTGATGTTCTCACTTGAGGCTGCAACTATTTACCTTTGCTTGGATGATTGAGAATACCATATTTTATTCTACAATATTGAAGGAAATTCCTTGTCCGTACTATTATAATTAAAATTCATCTGTGTTTGACATTATAGAATTTTATCAAGCAAATTTGTTTTCTGAAATAAAGCCTAGTGTTGTCAATTGGTAACAAATTATTTTTAGCCATAAATCATACTTAAACCAAAAAAGGATTTTTAAATTATTTTCTCGTGTTTTATTTAAGAAATTAAAATAAAAAAAACATGTTAAAAGCAAATTTCAATAAACCGAGCTTTTAAGAGTTAACATTCAAATGCCGTAAATATGTTTGTGAACAATGCCTATAGAGGGCGGTAAACGTCTTCTAAACTTCCTTCAGATATTTGTACACGATTCTGAGGCAGTTGCAAACATTAGCAGATGCGTTGAAGTCGTTAACTATCGATTTGTTCCTTTAGGAACTGGTTGTGTGACTGATAAGATCAAATTTGGAAGAGGCTGTAACAAAGTAAACGTTATCTACAACCATGAAAAATTTCTCTCAGAATAATATAACAGAATGTGAAATACCAATGGCATTTATATCCAGATAAACAAGCATTCTACTTTTTGATCATCTCGCCAAATTTTCCCGCCAACAGACATAATTTCTAGAAAAGCTTTACTAATCACTACCTAACACTTCTTATCGATGAGCTACAGCTGATTGATCGGACGCAAATGCCACTGTACGCAAGTATCACAGCATCCTTGTACACGTGTACTTGTCAAGTTAAAAGCAGATGACGAATATACTGTGGAGGATGCGGCTCTGATTCTGATGTGCAAAGTGTAATTGTTAATTTCAAGCTGCCCTGTGGTGAGTGTGACGTCACTTAGGAGGCATTGTCTTGGATTCGGGCATTTGATTTGTCTAAACAAGCATTTTCTGATGCAACTTTACGTAAATACCCTGGTGCTTAATTTAGTCTATGGACAGATGCATCAGATGTAGCAATTGGAAGTTCATTAATCAAATTGTGCAATAAGGAATGACAACCGATTGCAGTTTTGTCCATGAATCTTATCAAAAGTCAAAGAAACTGGTCCACATGTGATAGTGAATTGTATCAGATATAGCAATTGGAAGTTCATTAATCAAATTGTGCAATAATGAATGGGAACCGATTGCAGTTTTGTCCATGAAACTTAGCAAAAGTCAAAGAAACTGGTCCACATATGATCGCGAATGTATGCTATTTATACATCCATTACAAATTCCGTCATATGCTTGAAGGTAGAAATTTCTCAATTTGCACCGATCAGAAATTACTTATTTTGATCAGTATATGGGCTTTTCCCGTTTGCTTGTGACTGAAACGAATCGGCACAGTAAATTCTTTGTTAGTGGTAATTCTGTATATAGGGCTGTCTTATCCAGTGACCGAATTGGGCTGTAGCCAAGAGGCGCGAATCATCCAAAGGCGTCTGCAAATTTACTATACTGATTTTACTTAATATTTTAATTTTGAACTAAAGTTATTTTTCTATTATAATTTTAAATATGAAAAATTTCCAATTTCTCAAACTATAAGACGTTGATCAGAGAATAGGTGTCTTCTCTCTCTCTCTATCTCTTTGATCTTAAGTTATTTTATTATGCAGGCATTTTCTTTAGGCCACAGGCGTTCAAATTCCTAGTGGGGTGCCAATTATCTCTCTTCTAAATATCCTAAGTTTTTAATCTTTGTTCTGTGTTGTTATTGTATTACGTTGAGTGTAAATATGTAGTTGTCTACATAAAGTAGAAAAGTGAAGCCCAAAATACTTGTTTGACTTTAGCCACACCTAAACAAAGAACAC